>JAMPIV010003103.1:0-390281 GCA_024509875.1 Oreohelix idahoensis | reverse complement strand
GAGGGGGTGGAGTGGAGGGAGAGGGAAAGAGGGGGAGGAAGGAGAAGGAAGGAGGTGGAGGGAGGAAAGGGGTGAGAAGAGGAGGAGGAAAGATGAGAAGGGAGTAAGGAAGAGGCGAGATGAAAGGGTAGAGGGGGGGGGTGAAGGAAAAAGGAGGAGGATGTGATGGTGGAAGCGAGAGAGTAGGATGTGAGAGGACTAGTTAAGAAAAGAGAAAAGGAGGAGGAGTGAGAGGGACAGGGGAAGTAAGTGAGGAAGGGGAACCAATGAGGGGAGAAAGGTAGGAGGGGGGACAGGTAAGGAGGAGGAGTTGGAAGGGAGGGATGGAGGGGACCATAGAAGGGGGATGGAGAGGAAGGAACCGGAAGACGGATTAGAAGAGAGAGAAAGGGTAGGAGGAACAGAAGGAGTCACGGAGGAAGGATAAGGAAGGAGAGGAGCGGGGGAAGAGGAAAGAGGGTTAGGGGCTTGAGAGGAGAGGTAGAAGAGAGGAGAGTTTAGGAGAGGGGAGGGAGGAAAAAGAAGGGGGATGGAGAGTTTTGGCGGGCTGTAAGGAGGCGTTTTTATATTGATATTAACTGTAAGTACCCGGCGTTGCCCGATTTTTCTACTAACGCTTTATGAAACTTACATAGATAAGTTACACACATGGAAGTTACATAAGCTACAATTAATATAGTTGACTACATCGTGTCATATTACCTATCGTTATTTTCTACATTTATTATTGCAACATTATTCCAGTGCTTTTTGATAAACAATAATCTTGGTGTTGCCGCCTGGGGCAAAAATGAATAAATTTCTATGTGTCCCCACCCTGGAGTAAGCAACATATAGCTGCAAGTGTGAAAAGCACGGATTTTCTAAGTTAACGCCTTGTGGTAAAGTGGGATGATATAAATATTTATAGGGGACTTAGTGTACTGACTGAGATCAGCTGTGAAGGTATCTGTATCTAATAGGTGTAGTGTTTTACAGATAACCTTACTTGCTACCACATTATACCTCAGTCAGAATTATTCTGGAATATTGTGATGACTACGTTAAATGTCTAGGGTATGTATATGATGAAGTGTAAGTCACAACAACAACAGAAAGATAAACAATTTAATTTATTCCACCACACTTGACAACACTGTGACACTCACACACATTTAACACTCTATAAGACTATCTTAAATGAGTCACTGATAAAGTTTCAAATATATATGTATTAATTACTTTCACTAATATATGTCCTGATTCAACTACAAAGTGAACCAGGAATCTCAATCAATTGTAATCACAATTTATATATACATAATTTATAATTATGAACCTTGTAGAGACATATTTTATTAATATTATCCTATGTGTGTCAGTTGTGTAGTAGTACTATGAGGTAATACTGGTTTTGTTTTTTCAAGCTATGTTATTATTTGTCATCATGACTTCAAGTGTTTGTTTATCTGGGAAATAGTATGGGGAAAAAGTTCACAGTTCCTGTCAATTTAAACAAGGTATTGTCCCTCTTTTTTTACTAAAATGTCAATTTTTGAGGGGACACATAATGTTGAGCTCCACTGGCCACAGAGGCTTAACTTTCGGGATGGCGGCAGGAAAAGACTCCTCTGCTCGATTGCTCCCCTGTGTTCTGGAGCCACCTCACTAGTCGCTATCTGGACCCAGGAGTATGCTGTCAGCCTCCAGATTCAGCAAAGCTCAGACCAGGTGCTGCTCAATAACTTTAGGACCACAGTCCCTGAAACAAGAAGGTTGTACCTCCTACTTCATAACTAATTTATAATCTAATTCCAGACTGAACACAATACATAACAAACACTGAGTTCAGAGCGGTAGGCCAATTGCTATCTTCATCTGAAACAATTGACATCAGTATACTCCTCCCTAATGGTTACTACGCCTCTGCAATTCCAGCATTAGTTCTTTCTAGTCAATAAGATAGGTGTCAGTGTACTGTTTGGCAATTCCATGTAGTTTTACTTTCCTCCGACACCTTCTGTTCAGGTTGGAGCACTATATAGGCTTTGCCTCATGTTCGCTACTGAACCACACACATATACAGACATAAATTATCAATTTACATTCAATTTTCATTAAAAAGATATCAAATATTTCAAGCTTACCACAATTCATGGAAATAATATAGAATTACGTTGACTGGCAATGAATAGGCACAAAATCCGACCCGCCACTGTCTCAGGCTTTTATTTAGAAAAATATAAGCTGAATCTCAACGCACTGTTGCTTTAGAAAGTTTATTTGAAAATGTGGTGCTGACCTGACGGTCCTAATTGCCTATATTGGCGGGTCTAACCAATCGAGCCATGTTTACACAGTTTTTCCAAAAAAAAAAGTACTCCTACTCACGTTTCCCTAACAACAAAGAATTAGTATTTATAGCACGACTAATCGTGTTTAGCCTTACATTTACTGCGCTCCAATCAAATAGGATTTAACATGGGGACCTATTTCCCGTACAATGGTGGTGTCAAAATCTGCCACTGAGCGATTCTGATTTTGGGGTTGTCTGACACCCTCACTATTTCTTTTGGCTATAATTTATTAATTCCTAGACTATTTGCGTAACGTTTAACATATTCTTTGTCAGCAAGTCCTAAGGAACCCAAATATACAAATTTAAAGGAGCTAAGTGGCTGCGTTCAAAATATGCATTTTCTTCTAGGATAGTCGTGCTGTTGCCACCTCCTCACTTCCAAACTTTATGGTGTCTGCTGTACTGTCATACTAATGTCAGGATTTCAGACATAAAACAGTAGAATGTCATGTTTCCTAATAAGCGTTTTGTAAGTTTTTTAAACCTAACTCTCGTATGGGTAGTGTTTTTTATCACTGTCGATTTGAAAAAAAGCTAGTGCTTGTGGCCTTACACGCGTGATGGTTTTAATTGTATAGCGAGACGCGTGTTTAGTGTTGTATGCGTTCCTGCTTTCAGCCCTCCCTTCTCTCTATCCTAATTCCATCTGTCTTTCGTTTATGGTAACTTAGTGTATAAAATGACATGAATGGAATATTAAATATAGGTCAGCTTGCGTATCTCAAGGTTTTTCTTAGAAATGCAGTACACGTTTTATCGTAGAAAGCGTGTATGCTGCAGTAGGCTTTTACTATCAACGTGAAACGTTACAATTTGCAGACGAAGTAGAAAACAAGGGGGATTTCGAGTACAGTCATTGTGACAGCACTGTTCTTTACCATTCTTCTTTCCTTTTATTGAAGTTATTTGTTAGGCTTTACATTTACTTTTTAATTTATATATGTGGATTAGAATTTCACACGACAAATTCTCCCCACTTAAAACAGACGTTATATGTCAGTCTATAATTCTATATACACATAGAGAAATTTAGTATTATTCCTGGGGCTTAGGGTGATTCTCATCACACGGATGGCGGCTTAAAAAATCCGCTCCCAGATTTGTTTTTCCACTTATATACTCTATGCTAAACTCAAATGGCTGCATCAGTAATGACCAACGGAGTAATCTAGAATTTTCATGTCTAGCCTGCGCTAGAAACGACAAGGGTTTGTGATCCGTTTGCAACTTAAATGCCTTCCCATACAGATAAATATTGAATTTCTTTATCGCCCATATTACTGCAAGACATTCTTTTTCGCTAGTTGAGTAATTGGTTTCAGCTTTATTCAACTTTCTTCTAGCATATGCCACTGGGCTTAATTCCCCATCCAATGCATCTGATTTCTGTAGCAGAGTCGCACCTAACCCGATATTACTGGCATCCGTCCTTACTATGAATTCTTGACTTAAGTCAGGTAATTTCAAAATAGGTTTACTTGTGAGCTTTTCCTTCAATTCTTGGTAAGCCATTTCACATTGTGGTGTCCATGTAATTCGATCTGGATGTCCTTTACGTGTCAAATCAGTTAACGGTGCACATATGGAATTAAAGTTTTTGATATACTTTTGGTAGAAACCACATAATGAGACAAAGGATCTCACGTCTTTCTTGGTTTGTGGTCTCGGGGCTTTCTTTAGTTTCTCTAAATTCTTTGGGTCAGGGGTCATGTTTCCCTGATAAACTGTGTGTCCCAAGAATTCCAATTCTTTACATCCAACGCAACATTTGGTTGGTCGGGCTGTTAAATTCGCTGCCCTAAGTCGATTAAACAGCATGTTCAGAGAGTCAATGTGTTCCTCAAATGTTTCTGTTGCTATAAGGATATCATCCATGAAATTTGTGATACATGGATTATTCAGAGGGTCCAATAATTTTCTCATCATTCTAGAGAAGACACTAGGTGCATTCTTCAATCCAAATGGCAATCTATTAAACTCATAGTGTCCTTCTGAGGTACTAAAAGCTAGGTATGGTCTAACCTCAGGCTTTACTGGAATCTGATAGTATCCTTTACTCAGGTCCACTTTTGAGAAATATTTAGCTTTATTTAGCCTGGCAAACAACTGATTTGTATCCGGCAATGGATCCACCTGTCCTTCTGTAATAGCATTCAGTCTCCTGTAATCTATACAGAGTCTATGTTCTCCAGAGGGTTTCCTTAAAAGTACAACACTGGAACTATACGAAGATTCACTGTGTGAAATAATTCCTTCCTTCAACAAATAGTCTATCTCTTCCTTCAAAGCTTTCTCCTTAGCAAAAGGAATCGAATAGGGTTTCATACAGACAGGTGTGGGGTCTATCAGTTTCATATCATATTCCAATAAGTTTGTATGCCCTGGTCGGTCTGTTAACACCTCTGTATGATTATCTAGAACCTGTTGCACTCTCTCTTTCTGATTTTTCGTTAAATGTGTACTGATTTTCCCATGTGCCGCTGTCTCACAGGGGTGTAATGGATATTCAAATGATGAAAGTGGTTCCTTTTTCATCTCCATGGCAATGGACAAGGTCAACAAGTGTGTCTCTTCCTGGTGTTCTGTTGCGTGATAAATTCTCGCAACATCGTTTTATTTCAATATCTGTTTTATAACGCAAGGGCAACAACTGCTTGTAATTTATAGTCACTTTTCTCGGTAAGCATTTGTCTTCTCGCGTTGGTATCGAATGCAGTTAACTTTTGAGCTGTGGTCATTTTTGCGCTGGACTGCGCATGACTTGTCTTGTTGTTTGTCGATCGGTTTCCGCCCACCACTAGTGGGAGTGAGCGATTTGGAATGGCGAAAGAGATGCCTCGTTGAAGAGGGGATCTCCGCTATTTTTTGTTCTGTCAGGGATGTGTAGTCCTCTTATGGATATTTCGTTTAGTCGAGATAATACCTCTAGTGTTTTCCCCACATTGGCCACCAAATGATGCGTGATGCCATATGATGATGGATGGCATCCGCATGTCTGGTTTTGTGTAGTGTGTAGATGTGTTCAGTCAAAACAATGTTCATGCAACAATAACAGGGCAATCCACATAGGACGTCAGTAAACTCACGACGTATAAAGTCAATGAGTCTTGAAACAGCCGTTGACGTTTTTCTTCATTATTTATTGTGGACGCCACAGTGACAAAATGGTTACGCAAATGTGTAGGCACATCAAACAGTCATTATCACAGCAACATTCAATACAGCAATAAACGGTAGACAGCATTACAATGATGAGTCAGATGCATGTTATATTTCAAAGTGCTGTAAATGTAGTCAGATGAACAACTCCATCCTTTCTATAACAGCCAGGAGATAACCAGATGTATGAGATCAGTTCACTCTCTTTAGTTTGACTTCAGCAAGACAGACACGTCTGCCGAAGTATAAATAATGTCCTCAAGAATATCCTCTAGATAATAAAGGTTTTCTAAACCTAGTTCATTTAACAAAGTAGCAAGTAATGGTCCTTGGTACCTGCATCAACCGATGCAGTACAATGCAGCGACATGTGAGCTGGGAAAGAACATCTCGTGACGACGACTTTCGGAGACAGGCTATGAATCGAAATCGCTCACGACCCAAAATCGATAGAGTTAATGAAAAAGTCAATTTACCTTGCTTTCATGAAATACACAGAAATATCACGCCTCCCGACATGTGGGAAAACACTAGAGGTATTATCTCGACTAAACGAAATATCCATAAGAGGACTACACATCCCTGACAGAACAAAAAATAGCGGAGATCCCCTCTTCAACGAGGCATCTCTTTAGCCATTCCAAATCGCTCACTCCCACTAGTGGTGGGCGGAAACCGATCGACAAACAACAAGACAAGTCATGCGCAGTCCAGCGCAAAAATGACCACAGCTCAAAAGTTAACTGCATTCGATACCAACGCGAGAAGACAAATGCTTACCGAGAAAAGTGACTATAAATTACAAGCAGTTGTTGCCCTTGCGTTATAAAACAGATATTGAAATAAAACGATGTTGCGAGAATTTATCACGCAACATGTTCTCTTTCCAAATATTTCTTCAGGAGATTCATATGATAGATTTTTTCTTTCCCCTTCTTATCTATCTTATAATTGGTTCTAGACACCTTCTCTAGAACTGTATATGGACCTTGCCATCCAATTTGTAACTTATTCTGGCTACCGGGTAGAAGAAGCAGTACCTTCTCTCCCACAGCCAAATCTCTGTCTTTAGCTTTCCTGTTATAATAGGCAGCATGTTTCTTCCTGGCTTGTTTCAAATTTTCATTGGCAAGTTTCCAGCCAGTTTTTAAACGAGTGGTCAGCTCATTCACATATTGGAATGAGGATGTAATATTTTCCTCTGCCTTTTCGTCAGTCCACGTTCTTAACAGAGCTACATATGGACTTTTAATTTTGTGGACCTATTTGTCCATGCACCGGTATGGTCTCTTCCACTCGAAGCTCTATAGTGATGATTTTTCTTCCCAGAATTATCATGCACAAAACGACCGCTACCAATTTTTTTCCTGGGGCTTTCTCCCCACTTAGAATTCTGGATGAGAGATTTCCTCTCTACATCTTCTTCCTCCAGTTTGTTTAAGTCCGATTGAGGGATTTTCGGCTTATCCTGGGGTAAGACATCTTTTTGCACTCTCCGCATAGTGGCCATTGTAAAACAGTTAATTGAAGCTTGTCCGTGAAAAGGGGCTTCCCATTCCATTTGGTCCACTTTATCAAATTTATTTTTCTTTTTATTGTCAGGCTAATTTTGCCCCGTGGCGTGTCCAGGTCCTGATCAATGTTCCCACTTGTGGGTGTTCCCTCATGTGCTATGCTACACCTTTCCTCAAAATTCTCAATGTCCCATATTGCCTTGGGCCAATAATAATTGTGAGCCACCTTTTGGATGATGGTACCTATCTTCTCATGGTCCCCATCTTTTTTCACATGTAGGCTCCTTATTAATTCTGCCCTATATCTCTTTGGAAGAACCAACTGTCCGTGACCATGGGATCTAGTTCCGGCCTTCCTGTAAATCAACTTGTTTTTCATGTAAAAATCTCCCTTGCCTGGAGTTATATGACCAGTTGACAATTTCCTGAAACAAGGCTTGAGGTCTTATCCCCAGCCTGTGCCTTCCTCATCTCTTCTGGAGTGGTATTCAACATAATATCCTCCTCCTGTCTTGAGGTTGACCTGACCTGAAGGGTGGCCATAACTATAGGGTTCCTTCTGCAACGGTCAGTGTCATGATTGTTCATCTTACAATTTTTACACCATCTCCTTCCTTGGTTGTAAGATTTTCTTTCATCATATTTCCTTTCATCGAATTGTGGGGTTTTATTTTTATTGTCATACCGTGGCCTATCAAATTGGTGCTTACCTTTGTTTTGATCTCTAGGATCAAATTTATTAAAGTTCTGTGGTGCCCTAAAATTTTCCACCTGTTTCTTTTTGTTACCTGATACCTCTGCCTGAGCCGCTTGATACCTTTCAGCAACATTTAGCAACTCACCCAGCCTCTCTGCACCTTGTTCCATGAGAAACTTTCTCAGGTCTGGAGCCATGGACTCTCTTAATTGTTCTATAAGGACCATTTCCTTAAGATCTTGGGTTTTCCCCAGAGAAGTCCATTTCTCCAAGTATGTCTCTAACCGTGCAGAGAACTGGTGATAGGTTTCACCTGACAGTAGTTTAGCATTCCTAAATTTTTTCCTATAAAATTCTGCGTTCTTTTCATATCTTAACAAAAGAGCCTGCTTTAGCATGTCATAATTTTCCTGATCACCTCTGCTCATTTTGGCAAAAACTTCATAAGCTGCCCCACGAAGCCCTTGAGATAACTTTAAGCTCCACCTTTCTCTCTCTAACCCATATGTGGTAGCTAATAGTTCATATCTATTTAGATAGCTCTCAATATCATCGTCTTTCTCAACAAAATGATCTAAATGAAAATTCATAGCTGAGGTTGAGGCTCCCTGGCTAGCAGTGGCATCAGAGGTAAAGGGACTGGCACCATTTTCAGGAGCATGGCCTTGAAACTCAAACTCCCTTAGTCGTAACTCATGTTCCCTTTGTAATCTCTTATCCTCTGCTTCCCTTTCTGCAGCCAATCGCTTGTCCTTCCTTTCTGCAGCTAATCTCTTGTCTTCCCTTTCTGCAGCTAATCTTTTTTCTTCTGCTTCCAATTTCTTAGCCTCAGCCTCAGTCTGCAACCTCTTAGTCTCAGCCTCAGCCTCAAATTGTAACTTCTTAATTTCCTTTTCAGCCTCTAACCTCTTATCTTCGGCCAACCTTTCAGATTCTAATTTTCTTTCGGCCTCTTTTTCTAATCTTCTTTCTTCCCGTTCAATATATTTGTCACATTCAGCAGTGACATAAGCAATCATAATTTGCCCGTCCATTCCTAAATCTTTCGCAGTCTGTACAGCAGCAGATCGAAATTTGGCCAGGTCCGCCATTTTCTAACAGGTAAATTTATATAATGTCTAGCTAAACAATACAATCTGATATTACTTATCCAAAGACACCACAGGCACTGAGAGCTCAACGTTATTTATTTTCACCCAAGGATACCTTTTTAATTTCTATTATTCCCTGAAGTGAATTACCCCCAATATTTTTAATAGAGAAAGATTCAAAATCCCGGGAGCGAGACCCCAATATATGTGGTAAAGTGGGATGATATAAATATTTATAGGGGACTTAGTGTACTGACTGAGATCAGCTGTGAAGGTATCTGTATCTAATAGGTGTAGTGTTTTACAGATAACCTTACTTGCTACCACATTATACCTCAGTCAGAATTATTCTGGAATATTGTGATGACTACGTTAAATGTCTAGGGTATGTATATGATGAAGTGTAAGTCACAACAACAACAGACAGATAAACAATTTAATTTATTCCACCACACTTGACAACACTGTGACACTCACACACATTTAACACTCTATAAGACTATCTTAAATGAGTCACTGATAAAGTTTCAAATATATATGTATTAATTACTTTCACTAATATATGTCCTGATTCAACTACAAAGTGAACCAGGAATCTCAATCAATTGTAATCACAATTTATATATACATAATTTATAATTATGAACCTTGTAGAGACATATTTTATTAATATTATCCTATGTGTGTCAGTTGTGTAGTAGTACTATGAGGTAATACTGGTTTTGTTTTTTCAAGCTATGTTATTATTTGTCATTATGACTTCAAGTAATTGTTTATCTGGGAAATAGTATGGGGAAAAAGTTCACAGTTCCTGTCAGTTTAAACAAGATATTGTCCCTCTTTTTTTTTACTAAAATGTCAATTTTTGAGGGGACACATAATGTTGAGCTCCACTGGCCACAGAGGCTTAACTTTCGGGATGGCGGCAGGAAAAGACTCCTCTGCTCGATTGCTCCCCTGTGTTCTGGAGACACCTCACTAGTCGCTATCTGGACCCAGGAGTATGCTGTCAGCCTCCAGATTCAGCAAAGCTCAGACCAGGTGCTGCTCAATAACTTTAGGACCACAGTCCCTGAAACAAGAAGGTTTTACCTCCTACTTCATAACTAATTTATAATCTAATTCCAGACTGAACACAATACATAACAAACACTGAGTTCAGAGCGGTAGGCCAATTGCTATCTTCATCTGAAACAATTGACATCAGTATACTCCTCCCTAATGGTTACTACGCCTCTGCAATTCCAGCATTAGTTCTTTCTAGTCAATAAGATAGGTGTCAGTGTACTGTTTGGCAATTCCATGTAGTTTTACTTTCCTCCGACACCTTCTGTTCAGGTTGGAGCACTGTATAGGCTTTGCCTCATGTTCGCTACTGAACCACACACATATACAGACATAAATTATCAATTTACATTAAATTTTCATTAAAAAGATATCAAATATTTCAAGCTTACCACAATTCATGGAAATAATACAGAATTACGTTGACTGGCAATGAATAGGCACAAAATCCGACCTGCCACTGTCTCAGGCTTTTATTTAGAAAAATATAAGCTGAATCTCAACGCACTGTTGCTTTAGAAAGTTTATTTGAAAATGTGGTGCTGACCTGACGCTCCTAATTGCCTATATTGGCGGGTCTAACCAATCGAGCCATGTTTACACAGTTTTTCGCAAAAAAGTACTCCTACTCACGTTTCCCTAACAACAAAGAATTAGTATTTATAGCACGACTAATCGTGTTTAGCCTTACATTTACTGCTTCTTCTTCTTCTTCTGTCCTTAGCCACAGACCGTCAAACCGCTCCAATCAAATAGGATTTAACATGGGGACCTATTTCCCGTACAATGGTGGTGTCAAAATCTGCCACTGAGCGATTCTGATTTTGGAGTTGTCTGACACCCTCACTATTTCTTTTGGCTATAATTTATTAATTCCTAGACTATTTGCGTAACGTTTAACATATTCTTTGTCAGCAAGTCTTAAGAAACCCAAATATACAAATTTAAAGGAGCTAAGTGGCTGCGTTCAAAATATGCATTTTCTTCTAGGATAGTCGTGCTGTTGCCACCTCCTCACTTCCAAACTTTATGGTGTCTGTTGTACTGTCATACTAATGTCAGGATTTCAGACATAAAACAGTAGAATGTCATGTTTCCTAATAAGCGTTTTGTAAGTTTTTTAAACCTAACTCTCGTATGGGTAGTGTTTTTTATCACTGTCGATTTGAAAAAAGCTAGTGCTTGTGGCCTTACACGCGTGATGGTTTTAATTGTATAGCGAGACGCGTGTTTAGTGTTGTATGCGTTCCTGCTTTCAGCCCTCCCTTCTCTCTATCCTAATTCCATCTGTCTTTCGTTTATGGTAACTTAGTGTATAAAATGACATGAATGGAATATTAAATATAGGTCAGCTTGCGTATCTCAAGGTTTTTCTTAGAAATGCAGTACACGTTTTATCGTAGAAAGCGTGTATGCTGCAGTAGGCTTTTACTATCAACGTGAAACGTTACAATTTGCAGACGAAGTAGAAAACAAGGGGGATTTCGAGTACAGTCATTGTGACAGCACTGTTCTTTACCATTCTTCTTTCCTTTTATTGAAGTTATTTGTTAGGCTTTACATTTACTTTTTAATTTATATATGTGGATTAGAATTTCACACGACACGCCTGCTACCTCAAGTGACTGTCGTTGGGCCTTGTTTATTGTCATTGCAAATGCAAGACGTACAGGATATTGCAGTCATTAGAAATCAAAAGGCTTGTCAGTTGGGATCAGAGGAATGCGTGGAATGAATGCTTCTTCTTCCCTGGCATAACCTGTTAATATTGTTGCTTCTATCACGTTTGGCATGAGGTTCTTAACACATAATCTGGGTCCATTACACAATTTAGGCGGATCAAGATATCTCAGCAATATTATCGGTGCTCCAATTTTTAAAATTAAGTTATGCGGTGGCATTCCATTTGGTTCCAATGAGTTCAGGAACTCTGTCGTATAAAATACAGCCTCCTGGCTGTCTATGGCTGTGTCAATTGATTTGTATGTTGTGGCTATACCCAGCGGCTGTTCCATTGGAAGAGTGTTTCCCCTAATATCTTGATCTAATATCTTGTAGAGTCAGATCAAGAGCTCCAAGAGCTCTCTTATGTGACATAGTGCACTCATCCCACACAATGACTTTGCATTTTTTTAGCACTTGTGCTTGTCCAGAGCCCTTGCTAATGTTACAAATCGGAGACTCTAAATATGCTAGATTTAGGGGTACTTTGAGAGCTGAATGAGAGAGCTTAAGCGCTTATCATATATTTTATCCATAAGTGTGTAATGAAGTATACTGAAGCGCATTAAAAACGCACCACTATTATATATACTGATGCCGAGAAGCTGGAAAAAAGTGTGGGAATGGATTTTCCCCGTGTTTGTCATGAGGTAGAGAGCGAATGGCTGCTGGAATGGAAAGTGCATGATTCAACCCACGGGTTTGTGTACAAACTACATGAAAACAATGAAAGTTACACGTGCAACACGATTCCCAACAGCTATGACCCTGAAAATGTGTACGCGTTGTGGCAGTATACTCGGTATAAAAAGGCCGTTGAGACAAAACACCAAGTACATGTGCTTGAAATGCCACGACTATCTGAAAACGACCGCCAACGAGCCATTGGTATGTTGGAGACCGGAATGAGCTCGCGGGCCATTGCCAGAAGGATGAATTGCCACCACAGCACTATTGTACGTCTCAATGAACGTTACGGAACCACTGGCAGTGCCCGGGATAGACTTCGGAGTGGCCAACCAGGAGTTACTACACCTGCGCAAGATCGTCATATTGTGCTGAGTCACCTAAGGAATCGTTCTCTCCCGGCAAGTCAAACAGCAAGAGCAATAGTGGGTAGACGTGGGCAAGTCTCTCGAATGACAGTCATACGACGACTCAGAGATACAGGCCTTACTGCAAAACGACCTTATGTTGGGCCAAACTTGACTCACAGACATCGTCAGCAGCGCCTGCAATGGACAGAGCAACATGTCAGATGGACTAGACTGCAGTGGAATGCTGTCCTATTCACAGACGAGAGCAGATTCAACATATCCTTTGCTGATGGACGTATGCGGATTTGGCGACGGTGTGGAGAGCGCTTTGCAGATTGCTGTGTTCGTCAGCACAACCGATTTGGAAGTGGCAGTATTCACATTTGAGGAGGATTCAGTTTTCACCATCGCTTGCCTCTTCACGTCTTCCGTGGAAATGTTAATGCTGTGACATATCGAGATGAGGTTCTGGATGCATTGGTTGCTCCTGCGTTCACAAATTATCCAGACTTGCAGCTTCTCCAGCAGGATAACGCACGTGCGCACACCGCATGCATTACGCAGCAATATCTACAGCAGCAGAACATTGTGACGATTTATTGGCCTGCCCTATCACCAGACATGTCCCCTATAGAACATCTGTGGGACGAGCTTGGACGCAGAGTCTACAGGCAAGGTTCTCCAGCTAATCTGCAACAGCTCGAAGCTGCTCTTACACGTGAATGGGACTTGATTCCCCGGAATTTCCGAATCAGCGCCCTAGGCTTTTTGTCAATTTGATGTTACATTTTTTTGACTGCAAGCTATAACCCTCTTGAAAAATTATTTGTGGCTTTTTAGTGCATTAAAAGCCTGTGTTTAAACTATTTTTTTCCTTCTTTTTAGTGTTATTTTAAAAAAAAATTTAAGTCAAATGTAATCGATACGCTAATGACATTATCAGTTTGCGATAAACGAATCCAGAACAATGGAAGATGATTTCATTATTCAGAATATTACACGGAAAGTTATTACCTTTGTTTTGTTTTATTTTTTTTTAAATTTGGATAAGAGTTCTAAATTACATTTTTAAAAATGTAGTTGTCAGTTGTGTGTATGTCTTTGCACGCGCGTGCGATAGTGTGTGTGTGTGTGTGGGGGGAGAAGTTTCAATATTTCTCTCATGAGAGATAATCTTGTTGGAAAGAATCTTTTTCTTCTTTGATCCATAACCGCCAACCGTCAACGCAGTCAGTGGCCATCACGCCTAGTGGTGTCTTGTAGGGCAGCAACAAATTGATTCCACTTTGCTCGGTCGGCGGCCATCCTTCGCACAGTGCCCCAACTCTGATTCATTCTTTGCATCTCGGCTTCCACAGTCCTCCGCCAGGTATTTTTGGTCGGCCTCTTTTTCGCTTTCCCTCGTGGGTCCATAGCATAGCTGTTCGTGTGATTGTATCAGGGTCCCTTCTGAGGACGTGGCCAACTCAACTCCAGCGTCTGCCAGCTATGATGGTGCGCGTGTCTTCCTGGTTACTCCGAATAAGTATTTCTTGGTTGCTGATGGTGTTTGGCCAAAAAATTCGGAGAATTTTCCTTAGGCAGATTGTGTGGAAAGAGAATATTCGACATTTCCTTCTCTGTTACTCTCCAACATTCCGCACCATAGAGAAGCACAGAAAGTACACAGCTCTCATAAAGTCTGAATTTGGTGTTTGTGCTGTAGTGGGAAGACTTCCAAATATTGTTGAGACTAGCAAAGCTTTATTCATTCTGTTGTTAATGTCTTTGCTTGTTCCACCGCCAAGTGTTACTATGCATCCTAGGTAAGTAAATGTGTCTGTCTGTTCTAACTTCTGGTTCCTTACTGTTATTGGCTCAGGATTGCCCACATTTAGTGTCATGACCTCTGTCTTCTTCGGATTGATGTTCAGGCCAACCTGCTGGCCATACTTATTCTGTCTATCGGTTTTTTCTTGGATGAGTTGATGTGAATGCGCGAGAAGTTTGAAAAGAATACACCTAGATTATCTGCAGTTATCGCCCATTTCACTGATGGTACAATAATTTTAAAAAAATTAATATTAATAAAAGTTTCAGAGCTACTGCTCATCTGGAAGTGATTGAAAAATCGATTGCAAGATTTGAAGGTGACACGATAGTGACAAGAGAGGACATACGTTGCAAGTTAAAGAAAAGCCTTTAAAAAGGGTTCGTTGTTTGAAACCTATTAGCGTCACCTCTCTTTTTTTATACTTTGCTGCTGACTGGCCAAGAAATCACAGACCATCTCACCTGGTGGCGTCTTGTAGGGCAGCAGCAGACTGTCTCCACTTTGCTCTGTCGGCAGCCATCCTTCGTATCATCCTCAATCTAGAAAAAAAAACACACACACACGTTACGGAAACGCTCCAGTCTACCCAAATGTAAATGGGTACCCAACTCTGTTGTAGACTTCGGAAAGACAAATGCAGCGAGGAAGGGAACTGGTCACATGACCTCATAAATCTGGACCTAGTACAATACAATCTCAAACACTTCCCTCCATTACGGCAGAATCTGCTATGTATCCCTCTTTACCTTTTATCTTAATGTTTGCAACATGTCACATCAATGAATGTTATAAATTTGCAATTTATAAAAGTCATATCTGGATTGCTTCGATTCATGACAGCATCTGGGATAATACGACTGCGGTTCTTCTTTGCCATCCGTCGGTTTGTATACAGGAATCTCTGATAATTTTTACGACACAGGCCTAGCCCACAAATCAGGGGGGAGGAGAGTTTTGGCACCTCTTCGCAGGCTGTAAAAAGTTCCAGAGGCGTTTTATATTGATATTAGCTGTAAGTACCCGGCGTTGCCCGATTTTTCTACTAACGCTTTATGAAACTTACATAGATAAGTTACACACATGGAAGTTTTATAAGCTACAATTAATATAGTTGACTACATCGTGTCATATTTACCTATCGTTATTTTCTACATTTATTATTGCAACATTATTCCAGTGCTATTTGATACACAATAATCTTGGTGTTGCCGCCTGGGGCAAAAATGAATACATTTCTTTGTGTCCCCACCCTGGAGCAAGCAACATATAGCTGTCCGTGTGAAAAGCACGGATTTTCTAAGCTAATGCCTGCTACTTCAAGTGACTGTCGTTGGGCCTTGTTTATTGTCATTGCAAATGCAAGACGTACAGGATCTTGCAGTCATTAGAAATCAAAAGGCATGTTAGTTGGGAGCAGAGGAATGCGTGGAATGAATGCTTCTTCTCCCCTGGCATAACCTGTTAATATTGTTGCTTCTATCACGTTTGGCATGAGGTTCTTAACACATAATCTGGGTCCATTACACAATTTAGACGGATCAAGATTTCTTAGCAATATTATCGGTGCTCCAATTTTTAAAATTAAGTTATGCGGTGGCATTCCAGTTGGTTCCAATGAGTTCAGGAACTCAGTCGGATAAAATATAGCCTGCTGGCTGTCTATGACAGTGTCAATTGATTTGTATGTTGTGGCTATACCCAGCAGCTGATTCTGTATTTGGAGATTGATATTACTAACGCTTTTATTTTTATGCGCCAGAATCGCTCGCTCACAAAGCTATTTATGATTTCTGAAGTTGTTGTGAATGTTCGGAAAAGCGCTGTTTTGTAATTCTTGAACTGACATGACTACATTGCAAAAATCCGATGGAAACGATATCAGATTAGTTGTTTGATTCGTAGGAAATTAGCCAGCACCAAGTCACAACAGTTGGTGAGCAAAGTTCTATGCGGTTGTATCTCCAATTAAATGAACGCGCATATTGGTGGTCAGTTCCATTTTCTGAATGTGTCTCCAGAGGTATGCTTTAAGGCAAGCATTTAGTTCGTCCGCCGGTGTTGATCGCGGAATAACTGGTAATTTTTGACGGAAATCACCAGAAAGCACTATCACAGCCCCTCCCATCGGAAGAGTGTTTCCCCTAATATCTTGCAGAGCCAGATCAAGAGCTTCAAGAGCTCTCTTATGTGACATAGTGCACTCATCCCATACAATGACTGCATTTTTTTAGCACTTGTGCTTGTCCAGAGCCCTTGCTTAATGTTACAAACCGGAGACTCTAAATATGCTAGGTTTAGGGGTAGTTTGACAGCTGAATGAGAGAGCTTAAGCGCTTATCATATATTTTTTCCATAAGTGTGTAATGAAGTATAAAGCAGAAGTTAATTTCATGTAGAATCAGCGCCCTAGTGTCGTGAAACATTCTAAATCCACATATCTAAATTAAAAAGTAAATGTAAAGCCTAACGAATTAATTCAATAAAAGGAAAGAAGAATGGTAAAAGACCAGTGCTGTCACAATGGCGTACAAAAATCCCCTCTTTCTACTTCGTCTGCAAAATTGTAACGCTTTCACGTTTGATAGTAAAGCCTACAGCAGCATACACGCCTTTCTAAAAATAAAACGTGTACTGTATTTCTTAGAAAAACCTTGAGATACGCACACTGCTTAATGACCTAGATAAAATACTAGCATTAATGTCATTATATACACTGCGTAATGAAAAGACAGAAGGACTTAGGATAGAGAGAGAGAGAGGTACTGAGGAACGTATGCAACACTAACACGCAGTCTCGCGATATAAATTAATGCCACACCCAACGCGAAAGGCATGAAGCACTAATTTTTTTCAAATAGACAGTGATAAAAAAACACTACCAATACACGGTTAGGTTTTGAAAACATGTTTAATGCTTATTAGGAAACATGACTCAATACTGTTTTATGTCTAAGCTCCTGACATTAGTCTGACAGTACAGAAGACACCCCATAGTATGGAAGTGAGGAGGTGGTAACAGCACGACTATCCTAGAAGAAAATACATATTTTGAACGCAGCCACTTAGCTCCCTTAAAACTTATATATTTGGGTGCCTTAGGACTTGCTGACAAAGAATATGTTAGGTGTTAAGCAATTAGTCTAATAATTAACAAATTATAGCCATAATACTAGAGTGAGGGTGTCAGACAACACAGGATCAAATTTGCTCAGTGGCATGTTTTAAAACCACTATTTTACGGGAAATAGGCCAACAAGTTAAATCCGATTTGATTGGCTAGAATAATATGTAAGGCTAAACATGATTAGTCGATTGCAAATACTATTTTTGGTTGTTAATAGAAACGATAGAAAGAGTACATTTTTTTCAAATGCTGTTGTAAACATGGTCCCATTGGCTAGACCATTTGAAATAGTCAATTAGGAGCGTCAGTTCAGTGCCACATTTTGAAAATAAACTTACTGAGAAGCAAGTGCGTTGAGATCCAGCTCATATTTTTCTTATGAAAGCCTGGGACAGAGGCAGATCGGAATTGTGCCATAATTCATCGCCAGTCAACGTATTTGTTTATTATTTCCATGAATTGTGGTAAGCTAGCCCTATTTGATATCTTTTTGATGAAAAATTGAATGTGAATTGATAATGTATGTCTGTATGTGTGTGGTTCAGTAATAACCAAAAGGCAAAACCTAGATATTGCTCCAACATGAACAAAACTTGTCGCAGAGGAGTGAAACTGCATGGGATTGCCAAATAGTACTATGACACCTATCTTATTGAATAGAAGGAAATAATGCTGGAATTGCAGAGGCGTTGTAACCATTAGGGAGAGGAATACTTGTGTATATTGTTCATGAGAAGCTAACAGTTGGCCTACCGCGCTGAACTCTGTGTTTGTTATGTATTGTGTTTCAGTGTGGAAATAGATTATAAATTAGTTCTGAAGTAGGAGGTACAACCTTCTTGTTTCAGGGACCGTGGTCCTAACGTATTGAAGCAGCACCTGGTCTGAGTTTTGCTGAATCCAGAGGCTGGCAGCATACTCCTTGGTCAAGATAGCGACCAGTATTGTTTCTCAAGGAAACGGTGAAGCAAGCGAGCAGTGGAGACTGTTTCCTGCCGCCCTCACAGAAGATAAGATTCGTTGGCCAGAGCAGCTCAATCTTATGTACCCCCTCTAAAATTGACAGTATATTAAATAAAGAGGGACAAGTAATTGTTTCAAATGACAGGAACTGTGAACTTTTCCAATACTATTTCCACCAGAAACAGACACCTGAAGTCATGATGATAAACAACCACCCAGCTTGAAAAATCCAGTATTACCTCATAGTACTACATCACAACTTACACACATATTGTAATAATAATAATATATGTCAATACAAAGATCATATCTATAAATAGTGTACATACAACTTGTAATTACATTTGATTGTGATTCCTGGTTCACTTTGTAGTTGAATCAAGATATCTATTATTGAAAGAAATTAATACATATTTTTAAAGTTAAACTTGACTTATTAAGATATTCTTATAGAGTGTTCTATGTATGTGAGTGTCACAGTGTTGTAAAGTATTGTGGATTAAATTAAATTGTTTATCTGTCTGTTGTTGTTGTGACTTACACTTCACCATAATCATAACCCTAGACATTCAACGTAGTCATTACAATATTCCAGAATGAGCCTGACTGAGGTATAAATGTGGTAGCAAGTAAGGTTATCTGTAATACACCACACTTATTAGATACAGATACCTTCACAGCTGATCTCAGTCAGTACACTTAGTCCCTATAAATATTTATACCATCCCACTTTACCACACCTAGGCTTTTTGTCAATTTGATTTTACATTTTTTTGACTGCAAGCTATTTGTGGATTTTTAGTGCATTAAAAGCCTGTGTTTAAACTATTTTTTGATTTTTATTTTCTTCTTTTTAGTGTTATTTTTTTGTTGTTTTTAAATTTAAGTCTAATGTAATCGATACGCTAATGACATTATCAGTTTTCGATAAACGAGTCCAGAACACAGGAGGATGATTTCATTATTCAATAAATTACACGGAAAGTTATTATTTTTGTTTTGTTTTGTTTTATTTTTTTAAAAATTTTGATAAGAGTTGTAAATTACATTTTTTTAAATGTAGTTGTCAGTTGTGTGTATGTCTTTGCACGCGCGTGCGATAGTGTGTGTGTGGAGGCGGGGGGGGGGGGGGGGGGGGAGAAGTTTCAATATTTCTCTCAAGAGAGATAATCGTGTTGGAAAGAATCTTCTTCTTCTTTGATCCATAACCGCCAACCGTCAAAGCAGTCAGTGGCCATCATGCCTGGTGGCGTCTTGTAGGGAAGCAACAATTTGATTCCACTTTGCTCGGTCGGCGGCCATCCTTCGTACAGTGCCCCAACTCTGGTTCATTCTTTGCATCTCGGCTTCCACAGTTCTCCGCCAGGTTGTTTTTGATCGGCCTCTCTTTCGCTTTCCCTTGCGGGTCCACAGCATAGTTGTTCGTGTGATTGTATCAGGGTCCCTTCTGAGCTGGCCATACTTATTCTGTCTATCGGTTTTTTCTTGGATGTGTTGATGTGAATGCGCGAGCAGTTTGGAAAGAATACACCTAGATTATCTGCAGTTATCGCCCATTTCACTGATGGTACAATAATTTTTTTAAAATTAATATTAATAAAAGTTTCAGAGCTATTGCTCATCTGGAAGTGATTGAAAAATCGATTGCAAGATTTGAAGGTGACACGATAGTGACAAGAGAGTGACATACATTGCAAGTTAAAGAAAAGCCTTTAAAAAGGGTTCGTTGTTTGAAACCTATTAGCGTCACCTCTCTTTTTTTATACTTTGCTGCTTACTGGCCAAGAAATAAGAGACCATCGCACCTGGTGGCGTCTTGTAGGGCAGCAGCAGACTGTCTCCACTTTCCTCTGTCGGCAGCCATCCTTCGTGTCATCCTCAATCTAGAAAAAAAAACACACACACACGTTACGGAAACGCTCCAGTCTACCCAAATGTAAATGGGTACCCAACTCTGTTGTAGACTTCGGAAAGACAAATGCAGCGAGGAAGGGAACTGGTCACATGACCTCATAAATCTGGACCTAGTACAATACAATTTCAAACACTTCCCTCCATTACGGCAGAATCTGCTATGTATCCCTCTTTACCTTTTATCTTAATGTTTGCAACATGTCACATCATATCCCCCAGTGCTTATTTATGTCCACGTGTGTTTTTGTATACGAACACTTACAAGGCATAAAGCAGAATTACCAGATAGAGTATACGAGATCAAGCTGTCCGTCCCATTTTCCACCGCCGCCTCTTGTTGTTCTACTGAATAATTAAAGTAATAAAGTGTTTGTTTCGACCAATTTGTCAATAAATAAAAAAACATATCGAATATTTTCTCTTTTGCTCCTAATGATGAAATTAATGGTTGACTTGTTTTATCGTCATTATCATTCGCGCTTCTTATGGCAAAGTTGTTATAGTGCTGGCCTCTCGAGACAAAGATACCTGGCTCGAAACACAGTGGTGTCACACTCCAGTCTTCCCATCTGTAAATGACTACCTGACTCTTGAGTTAGAGAAGGCAAAAGCATCGAGGAAAGGAACTGGTTACTCTACCTATCGAGACTGGACCTAGTAGAGTGAAGTCTCTAACATTTCACTCCACTACTGCTGTATCGAAATAAATGCTTTTTTTTTTAAATAACAAAAGATCTCCTGTGGAATCATCTTTACCTTTTATGGTATTTTTAGCATTCTTCTGTAAACCCACATCTACGGGGCATTCGAGGATTTCCCTTCTTGTTTACTAATTGTTTATGGCTCACTTTCATTTGTCAGTATTGGCTTTATATATAGCCCTGAATAACTCTTTCTTAATTTTCTTAGACTTGTAACATAACGTGTCGAGGTTTCCTTCTTTGTATAAATGTGGTCGCTAATGTTTTCAAAAGAGCGTCCAATTTCATTGACAAAGATTTATGTCGTAAAATACTTAAATTTGTATTATGCAGATGAACTGCTGCACAACATTTGATGAAATATAGGTTATTTTTTAAGCTTTTGTACGCTGTGGTGGATCTGTTATTGTTTGTTTGAGAAAAGCGCTTGTTCGTGTAAACTGTGATTCAGTTTCAGACTTTATAATAATTCTTCGTCTTCTTTGTCATTCACCCTCAAATTACCACATCTATCCCTTTTATAAAGCTGGCAGTCTGTCTCAGACTTCTGTCGTAACCACACAGTTTTTTCCTCAACAAGGTTGGAGAAGGCAACATGGCCACTGTTATGTGTAAAATCATAACAGGTTTATCGCACTCGACATGGTTTGTATACATACTTCCTTGTTGATATGCGTTGCCCGGACTACTCCGGAAGTACGTGTTGAGGCTTGTTTTAGTATTATTATGCATGGTTAATAATCTTGAGCATCGTGCTTATGGATGTTTGCGAATGGTTTGGGGTTGTCAAGAAAATTACAGTTCAAGCACGGACTCCAACACCTGGAAGGCAGACTGGTGACTTGAAGTATTCGTTCTCCTTCAACTACCATAGGTGGCAGTCCAAAACACTTAATTCCAGGACATAGATGACTTGAAAGAAAAATCTTCACCCGATAGCTTCACACGGCATTTATGGCAGCCGACATCTGTCTGCAAAATTCGCCCGTTGGCAGGACAACCGTCAGTCATGCGCAGATTAGCTGGAACTTATGTAAATTTGCCGTACCGGCAAAAAATTCGTTGAATAACTTGGAAAACTTCTCCTTTCCTTCCCGTTCCACTTTGATATAAGTTACAAACAAGTTCATGACAATTCGAAATCCCCATTAATGGACACCGTCTCTGTTGAGGCTTGTTTTAGTATTATTATGGATGGTTAATAATCTTGAGCATCGTGCTTATGGATGTTTGCGAATGGCTTGGGGATGTCAAGAAAATTACAGTTCATGCACGGACTCCAACACCTGGTTGATTTTTGGGTCCACAAATACCGGCATATTTATTATGACATTAAACAAGTTCATTTTAAAGCATGAATTACATTAATGATTTGAAAACTCCTACAGTCCTCGTTGGAACATCACACATCTGGAATATTTACTACGCAGTGCCATCATGGAATCACTGAAGTATCGAACCCCAGACGTGGAGTTAATATTTATATATTTTTAAATTGCGATAGCAATACTTCTCTGTGAAAATACTTCCTCGAACTCAATCCTTCTATTCGGAATCATATATAACATTAGTGGCGACCTTCGTACCACATATCTAGGAAGCATAGTAACACCAGACGGCGGGGCAGGCAAAGACATCAACATCAGAATGAATAAGGCAAGAACAGCCTTCTTTAGCCTAAACAACATCTGGAAGTCCTCCCAATACAGCACAAGCACAAAATTAAGATTATATCAGAGCTGTGTGCTTTCTGTGCTTCTCTATGGTGCGGAATGCTGGAGAGTTACAGAGAAAGAAATGTCGAAATTGTCCTCTTTTCACACAACATGCCTAAGAAAAATTCACCGAATCTTTTAGCCGAATACCATCACTAACCAAGATCTACTTACTCGTAGCAAGCAAGAGGACATGCACACCATCATAGCTGGCAGACGCTGGAACTGGGTTGGTCATGCCCTCAGAAGAGGACCCTCGATGTAAGAAAACGATAACAGCTTCTTATGGTGGAAAAACTGAGGAAAAAAGCGACCTTCGTACAATATACAGCCACGTAGAAGAGTAGATAATCTTCAAAGTAAGGAGCAACAGCTTTGACGTCCTTCTTGATTCAAATCTGAAAACGAAAGGCCCCGTCTAACAGTTTGCATAAATTATGTTAAGCACCAAAACCACGTCATCATACACAAGTGACGTCAGACTAATATCGCGTTCATTTAACATTTATATAAGTGCAAAATACATCATGCTGGCCACGAATAGAACAGTTAGCGCGTAGATTAACTGATAACAGAACTAAACATGATCAACATGTAAAATACATGATAAATCATCTTTAACAGTACGTCACATAGTCTGCTAATATTTGGCAAACGATTCTTTACCGGCGTTGCGTGGCAGATTTGAGCTAGTATTCGTGCTCTTTCGCTGTGTATTACTGTGTGTGAGAAGACGTGTTTTTGACGAGCTCCAGAAAGTGTACTCTTGTGATAGAGTCTTTGTGAATTTATATCACCTAGGTCGTCCTACAGTATGGAGTCTATGCTTGATTATAATTAAATGGACAAGCGAATGCTGAATAGAAAGAAGTGAGTGTGGAACTATTTCATTAAAGATTTCAGCAGTATGCATAAGACATCTTGTCCTTAGTCTATGTGACGATAGACTGGTTTCATGGACAGGCTAGTGAATGCCATTGATTAATATATATACAAGGTATTGGATGCAAATATATAAGGAGCTTCGTCCTATATTAAAAGTGAATATGTGTTCTTCAACGTCAAACTGGCCTTATCAAGTTTCTGACTGTTGAAGACTGATTACACGTTCTAATGCTGTTTAAAAAGTTGGACTTAGAGGCCTGTTACAAAATATACCCTGGACAAGCTGGAAGCCAAGAACCAGCTACTTGATGATTTAAAGAAGAACTCGGCGGGGAGAAGATATACTACTAATTCTACCACAACAGCTACCCTGCTCCTTTTATGGAGCTGATTGTTTTGGAGTTATTGGTAATAATCGGACATCATAATGTTAAATGTTAAATTTTTAACGGAGCGATATGATACATACCTTCATAGATGGATGCTCGTACAGAATATAAGGATTGAAATGGTATTACAAGATCATTAGTGTGGAACTATGGGGAAAAAAACCAGGCAAATACCAGTGGAACAAAAGGCGAGGAAATTATGCTGTTGTTGAATAGAATACACACTGAGGAAACCAGCTGATAGCATTACAAGGCAGTTCTTTTTCTGGAATACCCAGGTTGAGAGAAATAGAGGAAGACCCACAAAAATACACGGAGAAGGGAACTGGGAGCAGAAGTGAGAGGAAGATACAGAAGACATGAAGGGCCCTTGAAAGGATAGCACAGGCCAGAAGGCACCGATATGAATTTGTAGAAGGTCTTTGCTCCACGTTGATTTTAATGGTAGTAAATGTGAAAAGAAAACAAATTCTGATTTCCAGTTTTTGAAAGATAAAAATATGAAGGAAAGATAGTTTAAGTACTCTAAACAAGTACATCATTCCACAAAATATTTTTAAAAATAAATTACTTAAAACAATTATTTGATAATGGGTATAAAAAATAGATATCTTAAAGTATTACTTTTAGCATTAATACTACTTAAATATAAATACTTAAAGTATTTTTTTGGCCAAGCCAGTCCTGTCACATTGAGACAAAAAGTAACTGGATAATAATAATAATAATAATAACTGAATCTCAGCTGTGGTCGCCCAACTGTTCTTTTGCCATCTACTAGTTGCCCGTAGACGATATCTTTCGGGATGCGACCATCTTCCATGCGGCGGACATGGCCAAGGCTGCGTAGTCTGCGCTGTCTAAGCAGTGTATACATGCTTTGAAGACCTGCACGTGACAACACCTCGACATTTGTCACTTTATCTTTCCACGAGATGCCGAGGATGTGGCGTAGACACCGTAAATGGAAGGTATTGAGCCTTCTTTCTTGCTTAGCATAGGTCGTCCATGTCTCGCTGCCATATAGGAGTGTCCTGGTGACGCATGCGTTATATACCACAGCTTTGGTCTTCGTTGTGAGTTTGGAGTTTTCCCATACACGCGATGTGAGGCGGGCAAATGTAACTGCAGCTTTGCCAATGCGGCTGTCAATTTCTGTGTCCAGTGAGAGTTTGTCATTGATGGTAGACCCCAGGTATGTGAAGTGGTGCACCACTGCCAATTCATAGTTATCGATAGTAATAACTGGTGCTGCACCGACATCCTGACTCAGTACATTCGTTTTCTTTCGACTTATTGTGAGACCAAAGTCCTTGCATGCTTGGGTGAAGCGATTCATCATGCTCTGAAGCTCCTGTTGGCTTTGAGTGACGACTGCAGCGTCATCAGCGAACAACAAGTCTCTTATAGTGACCCTTCTGATTTTTGTTTTTGCCTTCAACCTTGAAAGATTAAACAGGCGGCCATCTGACCTAGTGTGAAGGCATATTCCTTCAGTTGCATCTCTGAATGCATGTTTCAATAGTAAGGTAAAGAAGATCCCGAAGAGGGTTGGAGCCAGAACACAGCCTTGTTTAACGCCACTTCGTATGTCAAAGGGTTGTGATGTGCTTCCAGCATATTGGACTGTTCCCTTCATGTCGTCATGGAATTACTTTATCATTTCCAGCAATTTAGAAAGACAGCCTATTTTCAGGAGGATTTTGAAGAGTCCACCTCAAATAACCAGGTCAAATGCTTTTGTGAGGTCTATAAAGGCGATATATAAAGGCCTTTTCTGCTCTCTTGTTTTTTTCTGAAGCTGGCGGAGAGAGAAGATCATGTCTGGATAACTTACTTATTTAATCGTTCCTCTTCTACCCTGGGGCGGAGAGATTTGCCAGTGAGAACGCCACACTATCATATCGGCTGTCTTCCTCCTGGCCTAGTTCAAATCAAGTCCTCAGTCCTTCAGGGATTGTCTAATGATGTCATCCCATCGAACTCTTGGTCGTCCTGGAGGTCTGAGTCCCTGGCTCTTGGTTTCCCATATTTGTCGTGGTAGCTGATCTTCTTCCATTCTGCAGACATGGCCAAACCATCGTAACTGGGACTGTTCCACGTGGGTCTGCAAAGGCTGGGTTTTGAGACCATGATGTATTATTTGGTTGCCGGCCGTGCCTCTTGTTATTTCAACCACCTTCTTCAGGTACCTTATTTCTGAATTCTGGAGCTGTCTTTTATGGGTTGTAAGCATTGCCCATGACTCGCATCCATATGTCAAAACTGGTACATAGGTAGATCAGTATAAAGCCATCTTCGTCTTCTTGCCAATGTCTTTGACTTTTTTTTAATGCGGAGGAATCCTCGATTTATGGCCTGAAAAAGTCTCCCAGCTGCTGCTCTTCGGGTAACGAACTCTTTTTAATGCCCCCGTCCAGCCTATGATAGCTATCTTCCTACTGGCCATCTAAAAGCATTGCACGGCTCCAAGGTATTTAAAGTGGTCGACCTGCTCCAGGACATTTCTTCCAGCATAATCTGATGCTTTTTTCTTCTCGTGAAATCATGGTTTTTGTTTTGAAGCTGCTGCTAAGTAACTGGATAAAGAAAAACAAAACAATCATTGAGACAGCAGCAATGTGGGATTAGTGAATGACGCTAACAATTCAAGGACAGCTGAAACGTCTGCTGAGGATGTCTCAAAAAAGACAACCGTGTACAGGAAAAGTGTGGATCAAATAAAAACGAGTTAATAAAACTTTATTTGTTTGGGCATTGTCAAGAGAAGACGAAATGTAAAATACAGACAAAGTACAGCTAACATTGGTCCATGTCGGTGCCTGTGTTGATGCCTAAAATAAACGATTTTTTTAAACGCGAAAGAATACACAAAAGACTAAATAAGGTATCCACAAACATTGACAGAAACCTGAATAGTCCAATATTCCTTGTCATGAGTAATGACAGTTTGAATTTGCAAAACATGAACAGAAATTACTGGGAACATTCATAGCTGATCTGATATAATCCAGGCGCGGAGATCATGTCAGACATGTTCTGTACTGCGGGAGTCAGGTTCCTAGTTGCACATTTCAAAATTATTCACAAGAATTCAGGAAATAGCCAAACAAAAATTGTGGTGTCCGAGATGGATCAGCTTTGTTATATGATTAGATATCTTCGCATGCGGCAGTTGTTTGTGTGAGAACAACATGTAACATTTACCGCTAGAAATAAACACAGAACAATACACAGACCAACAAACATGTAACAGTAGTTCTGAATATAAAATATGGAATATAAAGCAGTGGTTCATATATACAACAACAACAACATGCAACACTCGCCATTAAAATTCAACATAGAACGACATACAGCGTCGTTTATAAAAGAGAACATAGACCAACAAATATATGACAGTAGTTCTGAATAGAAAACATAGAAGATACAGCAGTGGTTTATATGTGCAACAACAGGGACAACAATAACAGATAGCAGCTGTGGACAGACCATATACCATAACATATATCAATAGTTTTTTTTATGATACAGCAAAGAACTACATATAGCAGTTATTTTTATGATAGAGAAAAGAACACAAAACATGCAGTAGTCGTATACAGGCGACAACAAAAAGCAATAATATATATTAATCTATTGTATGAGAAAACAAAGAACAACAACATATAACACTCGTCTCTTTGAATGAACATCAAACAACACACAACGTCGTTTGCGAAAGTGAACATAGACGAACAAGTATATAACAGTTCAACTTCATCAGTGCTCCGATCTCCTCCCTTAGATCACACAAGGAGGATCTCAGCACAGCGCACGAACTCCGTAGCACCGGCGAGAATCTCAATGTGTGTATATAGGAATCACACATTCTATATTTCCAACGGCGACTGTTGCCTCCATTGGATGTGTGTGGTGTTCCTGGAAACGGCGCCTCCCAGATCTGAGGCACAGTTACGTCTCAGCTTCGATGACGCTCACTGGTGCAGCCACCTCACTGAACTATTGTATGGACATGAGGTATGGCATACATATAAGCGTGAGGTGGCAGGGAAGCAAACCCGTACAAATTGCTTGCTGAAATCGGATGTGTCGGGCCGAAAGGCGCAGATATCACAGCATAGTTGTAAACTACGACACAACGTACTTACCGATCAAAACTAACGGCCAGAACTGTAAGATAGAGATATGGCTAAGAGCGAACGCAAACAATGCAAACAACAAAAAAACAAACGCCCAACCTCTTAGCCACTCCGATATAACAGTAGTTCTAAATAGATAACATTTACAAGGTACATGTACAACACTAATATATGACAACTGTAGTCAGACCATAGAACAATAACACAACAACAGTTTTTACAAGGGAGCAAAGATCAACATAAAACAATGATTTTTGTGAGAGAACATTAAACATACTGCAATATTGTGTAAGTGAGAACAAGGAACATTAAACATACTGCAATATTGTGTAAGTGAGAACAAGGAACATTAAACATACTGCAATATTGTGTAAGTGAGAACAAGGAACATTAAACATACTGCAATATTGTGTAAGTGAGAACAAAAAAGCAGCAATATATAGCAGTGTTTGTATGAGAAAAAAAAAAAAAAAAGTTAGTTGCTTATCCTTTACAGGACGTGGCAATCAACCCCAGCTTTTATTGGCTGTTTGTGATTTTTCTAGGCAATTTTTTTCATTCAGTAGTTTGCCATTGCTTTCTGAACGGTACGGCGCTTATACCATTGTTAAAAATCCACACAAAGCGATCTGCTACCAAACCGCCTGCAGCAGGTTTCGAACCTGGTATATCTGGATTATGAAACTGCGTTCATATCCATTAGGCCACAGACGCCGACTTGTATGAGAAAGCATAAAAAATAATAACAAATTGCACTCGTCTCTAGCAATGAACATAGAACAACACACAAAGTCGTTTGTAGTAGGGAACATAGAATAGCAACATACAGAACAACAACATTTATAATGTTAGCTTGAAAAAAAAGCACGGGAGAACAACATAAAGCAATGGTTTTTTAATGAAAGAACAAAGAACACTAAACAGATGAGAACAAAAAGCAATAAAATAGAGGGCTTTCGTTCGTCCAAGGGCGTAATGGCTCGTTGACGCTCACAAACATGCTTCAGCTCTAAATAAATCGACAACACAATAGGGGCATATTCAATGTCCTTTTAATGAATATAATATCTGTGTCCAAAACATAGAAACATAATATTGTGATATTTTGATCAACTATAAAATGTCCTATTTTAAACATAATAGAGTTCTCATTAAAACAACAGCCGATTCCCAGACGTATAAGAACAAAGAGTGTGTGAATAAATATTACACAAAATGTGGCTTAACCTATACAAGTAACCCGTCACAACATGGCTGGGAAATAATAATGTCCTCTTTCTGCTGCTAGTTCTGATGACAGTATTAATTCCCATGTGGTAATGTCATTCCGCCCCACTCCACTTCAACGTCATTAGATCTTTGTAGTCAAACCGATGGCCAATGGTCCATGCACGACGACAAAATTGTAAGGCTTATTTCCTTTTTAATGAGTGTTCAGTTTACTTTCACCGTGCAATGCGTTATTTTCCCGAAAACGCATCACGAAAAGATGGCAAGGGACGCGCATTCTTTTAAAAGGAGTTCAATTTAGCTTTCACTGTGCAATGTTCGCCGTTCCAATATTTTTTCCCAAAAGCTGACTTGACTTTTCATTGTCGTTACAGACGTACAGATGTTTCAGTAAGACTAATAATATGGTAGGGGATCATCTATTACACTCGTCCACAATGCACACTTCTACAACCGTCAACATCTCTGCATGGCATGCCTTGCCAATGAACTCATGCGCTTTCTTGTCATAATCAGCTTTATTAACTACATAATATTTTGCATTGATTCGCATGTGTTTGTTGTTGAAGGCCTTTGCTCCTTGGGGAGCTCAAGGGTATTGGTTGACTGATTGAGCTTCGAAGGACAGGATGGTTAAAATGCTTGCTTCTCGATGCAAAGTAACCGGGTTCGAAACCTGATATCATCACGCTTCAGTCTACCAGTACTGAAATATTTTGTTTTATACTCTTGTTAGCTGTATGCGGTACTCATAACAATCTTCAGCTAAACTACATCTCTATGGTCTCCAGGGATTTACTCACGCGTTTACTAATAGTCTACGAAGGAACAAGAAACAGAAGAAAACATAGACAGTTTACATCGTGACATGAAATAAAGTCAACAACAGCGCTGATAAACACTACTGGAGATACAAGGATGTGCAGAAATATATCATTAACGCCCTCTGGCTTTGTACTTAGACAAGGTGAAAGGATCCCGTTACACGCTGTGACGTACGTCTAGTTCGACAAGTGAATTTTCCCTGATATGATGGATGATTTAAAGGGACTGTTAGCTTTTCATAACATTAGAACCCCTGAACATTTGTTGTAACTTTTCGTTTCGCCAGAGCGAACCGACCGGGACTCATTTAGATAGTGCGACCACGATCAAAGAGACAGACTGAGGGATTTCAGGGGAGACTATCGGCGCTATCAAAGACAGTAGGGGTCCCTGAAACGATTTCGCATCTCGGTGTTAAGCACGGAACCGATCGCAGCCAGAGCGAACGGGGAAAGCTGACGCAAGCAGCGAGCGAAGATACGAAGAGGCCAGGGGCGGCTTCTCTCTTTGGATTTGGCGGTCAGATCCCCCAAAGTCATGAGATCAAAAAATCTGTCAAAGTTCTCATGTCCCACTCATCTTGCATTCCAGTTGTAGATATACAGATCACTTAGAAATACACTTCATCATTCGCTGGCCAGAACTTGATAGAAGCACTAGCGATATTTGAAATCTTGCTAGATTATCCCATGGATTTTCATTTATATTTGCAGTCAATTCTATTCTGTGCAAAGCGGTAATATATATATTGTGTAAAGTGATCAGTGGTCTAGTTCATTCATTATATTTCATTGGATTTTGTGTTAATTTAAACCTATTAAATTAAACCGTCTCAATAGTTCCAGTTGTAAATGTAACGATATACCTGCTATATTATTTCCAAAAGATAATAGATGCTTAAATTAACTTTTAAAGTCGCGAAGGAATTTATAATTAATAAATTTAGTTAAGTCCTATATTTATAGATGTGTGATTTAACCACTAGAACTCGCGCAGTGTTTGTTAAATACATAATTAAATACGCGAAAGTATATATATAATAGGCTTAACGGGAAATTTATCGCGCGCTTAGAAGATTATTTGTTTTAAAGTATGATTATGTTGTTATGGGTTTTCTATCTTTTTCTCTAGATTGATCACCTTTTGCAATCCCAGCAATAACGAAATCTTTCAGAGTTTCCATACTCGGTTCTTAAACTTCCAGACAGTTTGATGAGACATTTTTTTAAAGTAAATCTTGTGGTGGTCCGGTACGGCCTAGCTATCATAATTACATGAAAGAAAGCCAACCCAAGAACATTTGATTATTATCATCAAATTAAATCTGTAAGATAAACTGGAAGATGAACAGTGCCAGTAGCGATAGTTTATATACTGCTCTATTGTGAGAGATTACCGATTTACCTGAATGTGACCGAGCCTAGTTTTTTCCTCACTGGATTAAAAACTTTCCCGGTCAGTGGCTATCATCACGCAGTGAAGGATTATACCATCACCTCCTTTTTCACCCCTATGTCGAACTGCGTCAGTGCCATCCCATAGACTCGTTTCTTTATAATAAAACACAAGAACTCTTAGAACTTCAAGTCCGGCGATAAGCGGGAATATTTGCTCTCAGTGAATCCTCGCATTATCTGGGGCGGGACATAGAAGGACTAGACAGTTGTCATACGTCAAGAGTTAATTATTGTGTTTATCATTCTAAGGGATTGTCTGATGCTGCAACTCGGTAAGTGTGTGGTGTATATGAGTGTGGATCCTCACAGTGTGTATGAATGACAGGAGATTTAATTTTTTTGCAACAAACCATTTGTTAACTTGCCTACCGGGTAATACGTTTTCTGTATACCCGGCATTGTTCCCTTTAGTGGGATAATTTGTTAACTCTGTTTCATCCCCCCCCCCCTTTTTTTCTTTGCTTAGGAAAGGGAAGACACAATTGGGAAGAACAGGATTTCTTTCTACCACCTATACCTAATTTGTAACACCTCTTTTCAGAGTAATTAACTTTACTGTTAGGTTAACTTACCTATGCTCCTGATAACTATCTATCTTGAGACTGGGTTTATCTTTGTCTAATACAAGCGGGAAGGGCTTAGTCGATACCAATCTTCTTCACCCCCTCCCTACCTTGATATTTGCATTTTTTTCTGTACTTATGAAAAATTTATGTAACACTTGATATTGTTTTTTTGTGTGATTTGATCTTTACGGTAAATAAACATCATAAACGTATATCGGACTGTGTTGGAATACCCAAAAGCCCAAACCTTCCCTATTTGTTTAATATAGCTGTATCCACGTCGTCTGAGTGCTTGAAGCAACAAATCGGTGTGAGCGCAGACGTGTGTCTGGAAAACTGGCAAATAATTGTTTGACCAGGAGAGTGGAAGAGAAGATTGAGAGAAACGATTTGTCGTAAATACGTCTGTCTTTACTCTGCTCCAGCACTCTGTGGAGCATCATATTTAATCTATACATTTCTATCACTGAGTTTTCCATCATCATTTTCACTCTAAACCGGACTACTATTTCTAGACTCTTTTTCTCTCAAAATAAATTTACGACACACGCCCATTGTCGAATATTGGGAATATGGTGTTAGGCCCATATTTTCTTGACCATCAGTACACTAGGGGTGATATAGTCAGCATCACTCCGGCCGCCTTTAATCGTCCCAGAGTTGCTCTGCTACCCAATTTATTAGGCTGTGTCGACCCCGGAGTCGTTTGCGGTCTAAAAAAATCAAAAATCCTACCTCAGCTGGGGATCGAACCATGGACCACCGAGCTAGGAAGCCAGTGCACTGACCACAGCGCTATTGCTGCTCCTTTTGTACTTAGACAAGAAGACCTATTCCATTAACTGGTTGTGGCAGCCACTTGAAAAGTCAATAATAAACAGAAACGGAAATGTTGCAGGCAGTCGTTACAAAAAGAGAAGTTGATAGCTAGATAACAGAAAAGTAACAGGAGTGATAGGCTTACCGGGAAATCGAACCAAGGACCATCCGAACAGTGCCATCGCCTCGCTACAAGAGTGAATTGTGACTGATCATACAGCCAGCTAAGCACCACAATGTGCGTTCTTTGTTCCTACTTTAAAAGAAAGTATAGGCTCTTATTATATGCTGTCTGTTAGTCCAGACTGTCAATCTCCACAGTCAAATTATCTCGCGCTGTTTGCATATTATCATACGGCAGCCAATCGTTTCTCGAGTCAAGCGGAAAACAAATTGAATACGTACTAGGAGAGTTTTGAGCAGTGTCACGGATTGCCGCCCCTGCTTTGCAGTAGTGGTCCATCAATGGCCAAAACTCAAGAGTATCTAAACTGGGTCGTCAAATGTGTTTGCCTTCGCACAAGATTACTCTTGACAGAGATGTAGATAGAAGTGTAATGAAGATTCTATCCAAAAGGGAGTCTTCACAAGATAAATCAGAAGTCAAGAACCATGCGGCATAGGGCTGAGCAATGGTTAACTTATATCTGTCCGTCGCCTTTTGTGAAGGATTTAAGCAATGGTTTTTAGCCCGTTCAAGCCCCCAGCTGAGTTAATTCAGCGAATTTCCTCTTATAAGTAATGGCTCTATAGATGTAAATATATCTATGTATATATAGATGTATGTTTTAAAGAATCTTGCTTAAAGCCGCTTTCATACATATACAGACTAAATTGACTATGATTGTTTAGTTTTAAAACAACATGTAACAAATTTAATAATGAATTAGTCTTTAACAGTTAAAATAAGGAGGAAATTATGAATTTTGCTGTAAATACAAGTTTTCGTCACGAAGACGTAGGTGAGGATTTATCAAAGTCCGTTGCTTTCGCCTTTTTTACAAGAAAACGTAACTCTAGGTGAGTCCTGTCGCCGTGGTTTTCGTCACTTCTTGGTGATGAGTGTACTTCTCTCACACGAGTGGCGTAGTAACTTCAGTACTTCGAACCGTCTGATAGCTTGTAACCACAAGTAGTCTTGTACCACGAACGTTTGGAAAAATAGGAAAACAAATGCCTCTGCTAAGTACATTTGTGGACTGCCAATTAACAGGCGCATTCTCGCTGTCCACCTACCAATGGTAATCTCTTAGAATAATTAAATTCCCGAGTACACAGTGTAGCTCAGGGAAGATGATTAAAAATCACCATATTCCTCTGGGTATTAACTGGGAAAATGTGTCTGGACGGCGCGAATAATGAGTTGCCTGAGTTACAATTAACAAAGTGCATATATCTCACAAAATATTATACACTTTAGGCACATGTGTTGTAATTATCAGTCATCGCTGCTCCATTCGGAGTCTGGAGTCTCCTCTGCTGTCGGTTTTCCGAACGACTAGCTAGAAGAAATCACCAGCGCTTGCTGTAGTGGTTTATGAATATACTAGTTTCATATGTTGAGGTTGCCAGCCTCATATATAACCACTTAGCAAGAAAACATGTCAAATTTACATTTGTAAAATAATTGTTACACTTACCCCAAAGTTTTGGGAATACACAATCTCCTCGCGCAGGGTAGGATGGACACGAGCAATTTAGGTTATATGCTCCCGAACCACTTGGTCTGGACATTTTGAATCTCTTGGTATGACGGGTGAATCTGCGAAACACTTGGCCTGGGAAACTGAGAATTCCTCTTCGATGGGTGTTCTGCGATACACTTGGTCTGGATCCAATCGTAAGCTTTTTTGATGCTACCTATCGCCAATATTGTCTCTCCAGACAGATTCTCGGTAATAATCTTACACCGGGATAGTCCCGTGAAACGATTATCTCCTTATCGCCCGTGTTTTCGTGCCTTCTTCAGACAGTCAAACAAAAGAGTCGCCGGCCGCTCATACTAACAATATGGTTGTCAAACGAGGATCGTCTATTATCAAAGGTTGGCTAGGCGACTCAAAGAGATAAACGTATTACCGCTGACCGGTTCAATACACGTGGTATTATCACGAGTCCTGGCGTAACGTAAACAGTCTGGGAGTGGTCACAGAAAGAATGTAGGGAGTAAAATAGGCCAAATAATAGGATGATGAATGAGAAAAATCAAGAAATGAAGAGATACTGCCAGAGTGAATGAGAGTTATAAAAAAGCACGACTGATTTCGTCACAAGCAGACAGGCGAAGAAGGGAGCCGGTCACACTAACTCATAAAGCTGAGATCTAGTATAGTGCAGTCTCTAAAACTTCACGCTTCTACGGCAGTATGTGAGATGGAACTATCATTACCTGTTTAGTTCACATTCTCTCTGGCGCGCAACCTTCATGACAACATATACTCTAAACATGCATAATTTGAGAAGATGATGGAAAGGACATACACAGAGGAAACATGTTGATCGTATTACAGGATTCTGGAACCCACAGGGTAAGAGAGGTAGAGGAAGACTGAAGAAGACGAGAAAACCAGAACTAGAGATAGACATGAAAGGACTGATGAAGACATAGAAATACCTTGAGCTGATGGCACGGGACAGGAAGACATGGCATAAGTTTGTTGAAGGCCTATGCTCCTTGAGGTACTTTAGGGTAGTTAGTGATGGAATCAGCATAATGACAGTACACAGAAACGTTGAGGTACTGTAGGGTAGTTAGTGATGGAATCAGCATAATGACAGTACACAGAAACGTTGAGGTACTGTAGGGTAGTTAGTGATGGAATCAGCATAATGACAGTACACAGAAACGTTGAGGTACTGTAGGGTAGTTAGTGATGGAATCAGCATAATGACAGTACACAGAAACGTACGTAGAAGGAATCAGATTCTGCAGTACTAAAATCAGCATAATGACAGTACACAGAAACGTTGAGGTACTGTAGGGTGGTTAGTGATGGAATCAGCATAATGACAGTACACAGAAACGTACGTAAAAGGAATCAGATTCTGCAGACTAAACTGTCATCCACATCAAGTAATTGCACGACAGTAATAACTGCGGAGACGGCAATTTATTTGTGTACTTTTATTATTATCATTATGTGTATGAGACAGCACACAGTCACAACATACAACAGTTGTCTATATGAGAGAAGATAGAACAGAAGTACGCAGCAAGTGTTGGTATCAGAACACACTCCGACAACATAGAACAGTAAAATACAAGAGTTGATTATGTTACACATTGTTAGAAAGGTGGTCTTCAAGGTGACAGTTTTTTTTTTAAGTTCCAGAGTGCAGGCTTATTAGCAGTAGTAAATACAGGTACTTTTGTTCTTTAAGTAAAGTTTTGTCTCATTTTTGTTCCTTATGCTCCTTTCAACCTAGACAAAGATACATCGGTTATATTACGGCACGTGTCGAAATAAAGAAGTCATTTTAGTCTGTTATTAATGACCGTAGCTACAAATAGTATAAATACAGGTATCATAAACGTGCCAACATTTGAGACTTCCCTATCTGCTGTCTCTGTGTTCGTAAGCATGTGCACGTTTATGCAGGTATGTTTATTAATATGTAATATTTGCAAGCTTGTACACATAGATTGTTTTATATATGTTTTTCTACATACGAGATGTATACTATACGTACGTTTGTGGCAGAGTATGTAGACCGGGATTTATGAAAACGTATATTGAGTCCACTTTAAAGTGCATAATATCAATCTTAGTGTGGCTTCCCTGACTTTTTTCTTCTTCTACTTCTTAGATTATCATGACAGCTGGCATAGGCGATCAAGTATCGCCGTAACGTCATGTCCCAAGTGCTGTTTATCAATTTTGCTGTTGACTTCTGTCCATGCCACGATGTTAACACGTTCTAGTATCTTCTTTATTTGTCATTCATTATCTCTTTGCTCCTTCAATCGTTCCTCTTGTCACAATATATCATTGTTTTCCTATTCTCAAAGCGTGCTCAAAGAAAGTGGATAGTTTTCTTGTAAAATGAGTAATAAGATTCCTTTACAAATGTCTTATTTCATGAAATCCGTATGATTTTGTTTAGCTGACCGTGATATTCTAAACATTTTTCTTTACAACCACATCTCTGTGGCCTGCAGAGATTTTCTTGCGTGTCTACTAATAGTGATGATTAAAGTAGACAAAGCTTTTAACTTTATTAAGTCGCGGAGAACTACAGGCTACATAAATAAGATGGAAGTCATTTTTCCGTGGCAGAAAAACTACTTTCAAGTAAGAGTTCTCGTCTTGTCTTCTGGCAAGAAAAGGGGGAGGGGGGGGGGGGGGGCATAAAGACAGGAAGAGAAAATAATTGTTTCACCACATTGGTAAAGGTAGTTCCATAGCAAATAATGTCGTAGAGGAGTGAAGTGTAAGAGTCTTCATGATAAGATGTAAGTGTGATTCATCAAGTAGGGTGACAGTTACTTTTCATGATTCCTTTACCTTCCCTGACTCACGGAAGTCATGTACGCATGTTTTCACTTGGGTAGACTGGAGTTTGACGAGACTTGGTTTTGAACTGGGTTCCTTTATCTGGAGAAACAAACTCTGTAACCATTCTGCGACTCGGACGCTCACAGCAATGTTAGAATCTGAATATGACTAATATCCTTGGAACCAACCTGCCATGCAGCAATGACATATTGTTGACAAAGATATGTCTTTTTACTCTACTCGCTTACGTCAAAGTGCACCAAAAAATAGAACCCCACTCTGGTCTGGCGCGTTCAAAAAGCGCGCTTAGCTGTATTTTTAATTAAAGCGTGCTAGTTCCAATTTTGTCTTCAAAAACCGAAGTGCACAAATTAATATACAGGGTGTCACAAAAGTCCGTTCGAATAGATTAAAAAACTCATTTGCTTAACGTTATTTTTACAGATGATCAATTTGAGTTCCTTGTACATTCGTATATACATGTATCCGCCTTCGTAGATTGATGACAATGGTTCAGTACAACATATGGTCATTTATTGTTTTCCATTTTTGTCATAATTATTAACGATGATGATATTAAGTGCTATATGGATAAATGACCATAACAGGGCTTATTAAGTAATATTCTCTATGAGAACAGACTTTTGTGATACCCTGTACAAGATAACCTCAAATCTCATCAGTTCTCGGTTTCCAAATCATTTTTCTTAAAACGTATCAGTCAAGATGTAATTTTGAGTAGCTGCTATGGTTGTATGCTCCTGGTTGAGCAAGATTTATTGGGTACATTGTTTTGGCAAACGTGAATGCAATGTAAGTCGAGATAAACGTTTGTTAACTGCATGTGATGTCTGTACGAGCAGTTGAATTCTGATTGTTGTGACATGTGACTAAAGTAGAAGTTATTATTTGCTAGAGTTAGCCTAAGGTATGAAAGGTTAAAAGGTTAAGAAGTTTGAAGACGGAGTGTGGACAGACGTTGTTGAAAGGGAACGGAGGTGTCCTGTTATTGCTCTTGGTTGGGAAGAGCTTGTGTCTGTTGTGTGGTTTTAGTTGTTGCAAAGATCAATGTTGTTTCGGATCTTGGAAGTTGTCATAGTCCCAGAAGTGATGTTAGTATAATTTGAGTACTGGTAGGTTGTCGAGATAAATTGATAATTTCTTGTGCTTTTTGAGTACCTCATATATATGTTGTGTACTAGTTGTGTTTATAGTATGTCGAGAATGACACTGTCTTTGAGGGCCGACACCCCTGTCTATATAAAAAATCGTAACTGTTACGGAAACTACACTAAATGCAAAAACTTTGATGCGGGAAGGACATCCGAAGTCTGAGGCTCGTATGATTGTCAGTGGTGAAAGCCGAATGGAAGACATTGGCATGAAAACTGATGCCCAACAGCTACAGCAGGAAATAGGAACCGCACCTAGATACGATCTTATCATAGTAATAGGAGACCTCAGTGCGAAAGCTCGAACACACAATACATATAATGAAAGAGTAATGGGGAAATGTGGCAGCGGAACTGTAAATGAAAATGGCGATAAACTAATAAGCTTTCTGCAGCTTTAACAACCTGGTCATTGAAGGAACACTTTTTCCACACACAAAAATTCTCAAGTTAACATGGGAATCACAGAACGGCCGGGACAGAAACCAGATAGAACACATTATGATCAATGGTAGATGGAGGCATTCACTACAAAACGTGAAAGTAAGAAGAGGTTGCAGATGTGGGAAGCGATCACCACCTAGTAGTAGCAAGACTGAAGGTGAAACTCAGAGCTGCTGGACCAATTGCAACTATATAGAAAAGGTATAACACCATAAAACTCAAGGACCCCCTCACCAGAAAAGCTTTTGTCGTTGATGTAAAGAGACGATATCAAACTGCCAAAAGCCAGGAAAAGACAACGACTGATAATGTTGACCAGGAATTCAACACCATTTCAACTATATATAAAAAAAGCAGCGAATCATGCTTGGGATTACAGGAAAGAAAGAGACGAGATTGGATAACACTAGAAACGTTAAACATCATGGTGAAGAGAAAAGAAAGAATATAGAAGCAAATTCTCCCAGAAATATATAGCAAACAGTACAGTCAGTTCGACGAGGAAGTAAAACGTCAAACCCGAGCCAACAAAAGTAAATTTCTGGACGATCATGCAAGACAGGCAGCCGAGGCAGCACTGAGAAGTGAACAAAGCACAGTTTATAAAAAAAAAAAAAATATTTTAAACACAGGCTTTTAATGCACTAAAAAGCCACAAATAATTTTTCAAGGAGTTTATACCTTTCAGTCAAAAAATGTAACATCAAAGTGACAAAAAGCCTGGGTTCATGAAGTTCATGATTCTACATGAAATTAACTTTTGCTTTATACTTCATTACACACTTATGGATAAAATATATGATAAGCGGTTTTAATTTTATTCATTTTATTATTTTTACGACTGATTATTGTATTGTCATGGGAAATACACAACTATGCCAAGTTTCAGAGCTATTGCTCATCTGGAAGTAATTGAAAAATCGATTGCAAGATTTGAAGGTGACAAGAGAGGGACAAGAGAGTGACATACGTTGCAAGCTAAAGAAAAGCCTGTAAAAAACTAAAACTATCAGCGGAAAAAGGGGTACAAACAATATTACATTAGTCAGAGACAAGTAAGGAAATCTCATCACAACAGCGTAATGGCAGGAAACAAGATGGGCAGAGCACTTAAGAGAAACACTGAATAAGAAAGCACCAGAGACGCAGCTGAATGTTTCTCAGGCTGAAAATGATCTAGACGTAAGTACAGAATTCCACGAAGAGAAGAAATCATCACAGCTATCAGAGGGTTAAAGAATGGAAAAGCTTCTCGTCACGACAATTTAAATGCTGAGTTATTCAAGGCGGATCCTGAACTAAAGGATTTAGATGGACAACGTTTTCAACACTGGAAGATCTGGAATATGCAGATGACATTGCACTACTTGCACATTCACATCAACACATCCAAGAAAAAAACAGATAGACTGAATAAGTAAAGCCAGCAGGTGTGTCTGAATACCAATCTAAAGAAGACAGAAGTCATTACACTCAATGTGGGAAATCCTGAGCCCATAATAATAAGGAACCAGAAGTTGAAACAGATGGACACATTTACATACCTAGTGTGCATAGTAACACCAGACGGCGGAACAAGTAAAGACATCAAGATCAGAATGAATAAAGCGAGAACAGCCTTTACTAGTCTATACAACATCTGGAAGTCTTCCCAGTACAGCACAAACTTAAGATTTTATATGAGAGCTGTGTGTTTTCTGTGCTTCTCTATAGTGCAGAATACTGGAGAGTAAGAGAGAAGGAAATGTCGAAACTGTCCTCCTTCCACACAATCTGCCTAGGGAAAATTCTTCGAATCTTTTGGCCGAACTATCTCTAACCAAGAACTACTTAATCGGAGTAACCAAGAGGACATGCACACCATCATAGCTGGCAGACGCAAGAGTTGGGTTGGCCACGTCCTCAGTAGAGACTCCGATGCCATCACAAGAACAGCTATGTTATGGACCCCGAAGGAAAGCGAAAGAGAGGCCGACCAAAAAGCAACTTGGCGGAGAACTGTGGAAGCCGAGATGCAAAGAATGAACCAGATGTGGTGGATTTTGATGTTATGAATTGTTGTTATGTATTATTATTGTAATAAATGAGATTAGCTATGAAGGTTCCTGAATTTACTCAATAATATTGTGAACTTTTCAGGGTGCCTTTCCGCCACCACCCCTTTTATCTCATTCAAAATGTATTTATATTAGTATATTAAATGACTTCGTGTTGTGTCTAGGGTTATGAATGTAGAGTGTGATGCACAATAATTAACAAACATACACACAAATAGTTTATTATTCACAACAGCACACAGTACTACCACAATAACATACAAATGACACTCTAAAAGGCTATCTTATTTAAGACTGGTTGAATTTTGTGTAAATAAGATTTTTACAGTTTTATTATCCTGATTCAAATTTATCTGTAATCAGGACTGACAATTTAAAAGTGAAATCATAATAATCAATTACAACAGTCAAATAGCACAATAGATCCTTTGTCCATATATATAATATTTTTCTAATATAAGTCTTTAGTGGTCTCCTACTTTAAGGTAATACTGGTGATAACTCTAGGTTGTTGTTTTAATCATGTCCTTTTGGAAATGTTTGTTTCTATTTTGTCACTTGTGGAACTATTACATATTTGTCCCAGTTTTATTCAGTGTCATTAGATCGTTCTTTTAAAGTTCTGTAGTTGAGCTTTCAGGTGCCGAACGAGAACTTATCTTGGCAGTAGAATATATGTTGAACCTTTCCTCTGCTCGCTTGACAATCTGTTCCCTGTTTGATAGACAATGGCCACTAGCATGAACTCTCAGTAAACAGGCAGAGTCCTGAATCAATCAGCTTTCAAGCGTTTGGTACCACATTAACGTCAGTACCCAGGACCTCTGAAATGTGAAGGTATGCATCCTTCGTAATATCTAGCATATACTAATAGTCCACAGTTAAGGACATGTACATTACAAACAAACAAAAGGATCATATCCTTATACAAACCTATGCCACCATTTTCTTTTGATGTGACAATGTACACCAGTATTCCTTTCCCTAATAGTTACAACGCCACTGCAAGTCCAGCTATAATCTCTTCCATAGAATAGGATAGGTGTTATGCTCCTTTATGACAATCATACCTATTCTTGTAGTTTTACACCTCTCTGACAGTCTATCACATGGTGGATCAATCTTTAGGCTTTGCCTCATGTTCGCTATAGACCCACTCATGTCCAGACATATATTACTATTTCACATTCAATTTTTATATAAAATACAGGTTAATAAATGTCAAGCTTACCACAATTTCCAATGAAATATACACAGAGACGATGACTTGACACAGTTTCGATCTGTTTTATTGCCCAGGCTGCTTATAACTTGTAGTTTAAAGCACAGCCTGCTCTCATCTATCACTGTTGAAAATTTTCTTATAAATGGCGTCCTCCCCAACGCTTATTCTGACAATATCGATTCAGTTAGCCAATCTCTATGAATTTTACAGTGTAAACAGTCTTTTCAAAAATATCATTCAAACTTTTCTTACGTTACTTAGGCTATCCATGTTTATTCAAAGGTCAGCCAATAATATTTCGTCTCACTTCAAATGCCATCCAATCGGATTCGCTGTTCTATGTTAGCCTATCTGTCACCTTCTTTTTTTCCAAAAAATATGCGATCCAATCTAAGCAGATATGACCTGACCTGACAGTATCTATGATCTCTATGTATTGTTTTATCATTATTTGATTAGTTAAGGGACTATGTGGTTTGGTTCAAAAATTCTATAATTTTTTTTCCATGTTAGTTGTTGATTTTAAACTACCTCTCGTTCAATTCTTTTCTCATGTACTTTCAAGCTAATTACGAGAGTTTAGGTCATTCATAATAAGAGCTAAGCGGTTTTCCATAACCGTAGTGTCTACATTTCTAACTTTTTTCATTTTATTTGGGGAAACCCCTAAGGCAAGGCTTTCCACTGTGCTACAGTTGGCTTTTAGTTTAAAATAAATGAGAAACGAATTAGCATTTTCATCTATCCTTGCTCCCTCCTCGTTCCACACTGAATTTTAGGGAAATGTTTCTTAGAACTAGGAAAAAGTGGGTGTTTATGTCAAGGACGAATTTGAAAAATAGGGTACCGTTTTGGTCGGCTATTCGTTAGCAATTAATAATCTGAAGGCTTAGGCGACACCAACCGTTTTAGCAGAAAATTCTTTTGTACTTTCTTATCTTTGCCTTTATGCCCTATATTGTTATATACTAATTGTTTGTTGCTGCCCTACAAGACGCCACCAGGCGTGATGATCACTGACTGCTTTGACGGTCGGCTGCTAGGGATCAAAGAAGAAGATATACGTCATATACTAGTTGTGGTTATATTATGTCGAGATTGACACCGTCTTTTCATTTATTTATTGCTATGTCCAGTGTGGAAACTTGTCATCTGGACAACGTTACCATTGTTGTTGTTTTATGTTAGTGCTAACAGCGATAGGGTCAGTGTTGTCAGGGACAAAGGTGTACGTGTAAGCACCCTTTGTCTTGTGACAGTATCTTAAATATGGCGGCTCTGCTCGGTCTGGTATCGACGTCTTGTCTGGTGTTGGAAACGCTGTACAGACAAAAAGAAGGAAAAAAAAACAGGAACAAAAATGTTGCTCATTAAGAAACTAACGATATGCAGTCTGGTCAGCATACAAGTATTAACGCTTCTATAACGAGCAGCTGTAACATCATAACTCTGAGTTTCTGTACAAATGTGATATAATGGAACAAGGACAGGACATATTGGTATGAAAAACCGGACGTGTTTTGGAGAAATGGGAGAATCTAGTTTAAAACAGGTCATCTGAATACCGTAATAAAATGTTCACAGAAACATGCACATAGACAGAAATACACGTAACTATAATTTAAGGTTGCCATGTTTCTGAATTGGCAATCCGGGACAAGAAGAGCTGGTATATGTGAATGTCTGAAAACGTTGACCCCTTCTAATACCTGGCATTAACAAAAATGAGGGATAAAGCGAGGACACCCTCCTAAATATGGGGATGCTCATTGACCTGTTCTGTGTAAGTAGCAAGTGCATCTTTTAGAACATATTTTTTTAAATATTATTGAAATAAATTATGAAAAATTACAATAAAGTTTTGAGCGATAATTAGTTAAAACAGTGAAAGTTAACACTAGTAATTTTACTGTAATACACAGGGTTAGATAATACTTTTAAGACAGATTTATTTCCTAATTTACTACGTGCAACACTGGACGAGTCTCTAAACTAAGAAACACAAATACGTCACATTGTTAAAAGATTCAGAGACTAACCACAGCGAAACTTGGACTCCCAGAGATGCTTACCGTTGTTATTTTGCTGAGTATGATAAATACAGAGTGATTGAAGTCACTTCTCATGTGTAAACTGTTATTTTTTTCAAGCCTGTCCAACTGATGTTTATGAGACAAATGTCACAATAAAGACAATTAGCTGCCAGTTTATCACATACAGTGTTAAGTCACATTACCATGATAGCTCAACGTGAGATCCGGTTTGTTCAACATATGATCTCATAACGAGTAGAAATTATTGCTGTCTCTTGTAACGTCAGTTGATTTGCCTTTTTAGATTTTATTTTGTTTCGGGGAATGAAGAAAAAAAATATGTTTTTTGTCAAATGGCAGTTATTTCTCATTGATTTGACATTTTTGTTCATGTTTATCCAGTGGATACAAGTGTGGATACAGGTCAGGAAACACAAATTTAAAAATAGAACGTGACTTTTTAATCAGCCTGCAGATATAACCAACACTGGACAGATACGTTATAAAACGGTTTAAATTTAATTTGAAAGGCTGTTCTTTGTTCTTAAGTAACTATTTGTTAACGACGCTTGGGGAATTACCTTGATAAAATCACAAGCATATATATGGTTGTGGAAAAATCGTAACTGGCAATGGAATTCAATACAGCAAGATTGTTTTTTTTTTTCCCAGAGATGATGAGGTTTCCTTATGGAACCCCAGAGATACGTACCACGGTTGTTTTCCTGTTGGTTTTATTTGTAGGACATGATATTCTTTGTTTTTATTTTTTTATTATCCATTTGTTGATGACGCGTTTAACTTTATACAACTCCATGAAAATATTCAGGACAACAAGTTTATGTACAACAAAGTTTTTACATTCATAACCGCCTCAGATTGGCAAATTAGATAATAACCAGGAGTGACGAGACAGTTTAGTTAATGCAAACAAGTGGAGTGGGTTCAGTTCCCAGTACAGGCAGGGCAAAAAACAACATGAGGATGAAACATGGGAGTGGTGGCTTAAGTAAGTCCACCTTGTCTAGTGCGCCAAGAAGATAAAACGGACGAAATGATTGTCTCAAGGGGACCGCTTCTGGTGATCGGATTACTTCCTGTATAGAGTTTCCTGTTACTAGAAAATGGTTAGCAAATAAATATGAATCAACGACCTTTGAAACAAAGTTTAGCCAAGAATAAACACATAGTCAATGTTAACATGGTCGACCGTTGTCGACCCCTGCTGCAGCACATAATCCCTCACATTGGTATATATCTGCTTTTTTAAGTTTTAATTCGTTAAATAGATAATCTTTTAGTCAGAGCATGACATTATAGTAGACATGAAAGCAATAATCAAAAATAATTTCAAAGAAGAGTGGCAAAGACAGCGTCTAGAATCAGATAAACCAGAAGCATACAAATAAGACAGCAGACGATTTTTTTTTAAAAGTAAGTACTGGCTAGTTAAAAGAAAGATCACCTGCTCTCTTATTGGTATGCTTCTAGTTTGTCTCATTCTCGACACTCTCTTATTGGTATGCTTCTAGTTTGTCTCATTCTCGACACTCTCTTATTGGTATGCTTCTAGTTTGTCTCATTCTCGACACTCTCTTATTGGTATGCTTCTAGTTTGTCTCATTCTCGACACTCTCTTATTGGTATGCTTCTAGTTTGTCTCATTCTCGACACTCGCTTATTGGTATGCTTCTAGTTTGTCCTCATTCCTCGACACTCGCTTATTGTATGCTTCTAGTTTTGTTCTCATTCTCGACACTCTCTTATTGGTTATGAATTCTAGTTTGTCTCATTCTCGACACTCTCTTATTGGTATGCTTCTAGTTTGTCTCATTCTCGACACTCTCTTATTGGTATGCTTCTAGTTTGTCTCATTCTCGACACTCTCTTATTGGTATGCTTCTAGTTTGTCTCATTCTCGACACTCGCTTATTGGTATGCTTCTAGTTTGTCTCATTCTCGACACTCGCTTATTGGTATGCTTCTAGTTTGTCTCATTCTCGACACTCTCTTATTGGTATGCTTCTAGTTTGTCTTATTTTCGACACTCTCTTATTGGTATGCTTCTAGTTTGTCTCATTCTCGACACTCTCTTATTGGTATGCTTCTAGTTTGTCTCATTCTCAACACTCTCCTATTGGTATGCTTCTACTTTGTCTCATTCTCGACACTCACTTATTGGTATGCTTATAGTTTGTCTCATTCTCAACACTCGCTTATTGATATGCTTCTACTTTGTCTCATTCTCAACACTCTCTTATTGGTATGCTTCTAGTTTGTCTCATTCTCAACACTCTCTTATTGGTATGCTTCTAGTTTGTCTCATTCTCAACACTCTCTTATTGGTATGCTTCTAGTTTGTCTCATTCTCAACACTCTCTTATTGGTATGCTTCTAGTTTGTCTCATTCTCAACACTCTCTTATTGGTATGCTTCTACTTTGTCTCATTCTCAACACTCACTTATTGGTATGCTTCTAGTTTGTCTCATTCTCAACACTCTCTTATTGGTATGCTTCTACTTTGTCTCATTCTCAACACTCTCTTATTGGTATGCTTCTAGTTTATCTCATTCTCAACACTCGCTTATTGGTATGCTTCTACTTTGTCTCATTCTCGACACTCACTTATTGGTATGCTTCTAGTTTGTCTCATTCTCGACACTCACTTATTGGTATGCTTCTAGTTTGTCTCATTCTCGACACTCGCTTTGTCACTTTTCTTTGAAACTACTTTTGATTATTGAATTTATCTCTTGTCATGATCTCATGGCTTAAATTTGCTGTTGATGTCCTCCTTCAGCATATCTACCTGTTCTCTTGTTCCTATATAGAGTAATTGAAAAGTTACCTCGTATTTTTACATTTGTATATCGTCACTTGTACCAACTGGATATACACTAAGTAAATGTCAGTAAAGGGAGCACCAGCTGTCATTTAATTAATAAGTTATATTTTTAATGATTTTTTTCTTTCTTTTAGGAAACAAAATAAAAATAATATAACGTATAAAAAGGTCATTAAACGCACGTCACAACAGACAGAGAATTACTTTCCTGTATGAACTATTGTGTTCAACAGGTCGGAGCTCACCTTCAGTGACTATGTTAATGCGAAATAGTATGTTAAGAAATAAAACATTCAATTATCTTTTCGTTGACGTTCGTTTCACCAAAGTTATTTTGATAGGAGTGAAGAAATAACAGTTTAAATGTAGGAAGTGACTTTTCAGTCAGAATGTATATCTTTCATTGAGCATGGCTCTCTGATACTTGTACTTTGGTTACACTACAACTTACTTCCACTAATGCTTTTGACAGACTGTCTAGTTTGTTGTTTTTATGACTCTTCAGGGAGTATATGGTTTTTGGGAGTCTTGTTCTCCTCGTGATTGGAATGTACTGTTTATGACAGAAACTGTCTTTGTGCATGATCTGGCACGAAGTAGGTAAGTACTTTCTGCGCACAGCTGCTTCTCTGCAAGGTGCCTCGACCATATCCTCGCAAATGATGACTGACTGTGTCGTTTGTAAGCTTTTTAAATGTTTACCTGCTGTAGTACTTAGTAGTTTCTATTGTTTCATTGGCTGTAATTGTGTTATGTTCTTCGTTTCGTTACTGGAGTTGATTTTATAGCTTCTGTAACGATTCTGTCGTTCTTGTTTCGAATTTTTGGTCATTATTTCAAAGCTAGATTTTGAAGACGTTGCCCAGGCTGGGATTCTTAATTGCAATGCTGGTAGTTAATTACTATGTTTGATAACTTCATCATCTGATAGACGGCGCACTAAGAAATTCCTGCTAACATATTATGTATGGATGTATCTGCACCAAGGAAAATCCGCTTCTGTAGGATGAAGATTTTCTGCCCTGAAATTCGGCGGGGTTGGAAGCGGGTTTAACAAGCGTTACAGTATAGTACATAAAATATAAAGATAACATGTGGCCGGGTAGGGTAGTGGGGGTTGCTGTTCAAATCGAGAGTATTAGATTTTGATGACTAGCCAGCCTGCTAGAGGTGATGATTGCTCTCTACAGTCTTACAGGAATTAACCAGGTTCGGGAATAATCCTCTATGATGTTGTGTTTTTAGAGCAGAAGGTTTTTATTTTGTTTTGCACTTGCAGCGATTAGCTTTGGTATGATACCTTAATAATTTGTATAATGGCCAACTGCAGCAAGCATATGATTTGTCAACAGCATTTGTGTTCAATGGAACAAATGTTTATTCAATTTTCAACAAGAACTGGGTTAAGTCAAATGGTAACGAAACCAAATTTGCATAATAGCATGTTGACATTTAATAAACGATCATGAAAAGTCAATACATTATTTTAATGATGCAATATTCCTTATTGCATCTCGTGATCCTTTCAACTTGCAAAAACATGGCGTGGCTCCTCTATCCTTCTAGTGTTCTTTCGTTTATTTGTTAATGTGGTCTAGATTTCTCGACGTTTTTCTTATCTCTTCATTTCAATGAAGAGCCAAACTTTCTCTTATTCATTAGTATTCCTTAGTTTGACGTTCTCTCAGCTTAAGGACCTTCATCCTTGGTAAAAGGTTCAGATATATGCCTGGGTTTACAATTCTTTACCCAGTTTTCGAGCGTAGCTCTGTTTCAGTTATGACTGTGGGCTCTAACAGTTATTGCATGCAATTCTTAGCACTACTTACGGTTCTCGTGAATTCACAACACATGTCATTCTACATTTCGAAGTTACACAGTTGCATTAATTGTGCGAAGTCAATCTCCTCTATTAGAATATCACTGAGCAAGAAGAATTATGTCTTCTTTCGACCGCTCTAAATTCAAGACTGCTTAAAAAAATGGCTTCGTCTCTCGCTCATTCCGGGGAGAGGAAACAAGACTGAGCCTAACCATTGGTTGGAAATCACGTGACCAACGCAACTGTACAAGCGAAGCTTGGCCTAAAATATTGCGTGGCGTTTCGAACCTAACCTGGCCTAATTAAACATCTGCGTCAAGATTTTTTTATCTTTTGTTTCTATAAAAATTTACTTTATATGTTAATATGGTCTGTATCTGAAGACTCACGGTATACGCGGTTACAAACAATAACAAGGTCAAGGCACTCTCAAAGCAGATATTGCCGTAGGGGAGCGAAGTATTAGAGACTTCACCATACCAGGTCCATCTTTTAATGAGATGGGGCCACTAGTTCCCTTACTCGCTGCCTTGCCTTTCTTAAGTCAAGAGCAGAATCAGGTACCCATGTATCGCTGGGTAGACTGGTGCATGACGTTACAAGGCCTCGGCCCCGAACCCGGTATCTGTGCCGCGAGAAGAAAGCGCTCTTACCGCTTAACAAATCGGAAGCACGAAGATAGCATAGATTATATATATATATATATATATATATATATATATATATATGATATATATATATATTATATATATATATATATATATATATGAGATACAGAAGCAATGTGAATAACAAGGACTACCAAATAATCCCTAATATAGTCGATTTTTGGCAAACCAGCGAATAACAAGACAGAAGCAAAGCGAATAACAAGACTTACCAAAAATCCCTAATATAGCCGATTTTGGCGCTTAAACTAGTCTCTGTGATCTCTTGTTGCATAACGTATATATATATATATACTTGTATATAGATCGTGCCCAGGGATGTAAAGCTTATGTAGAACAAATTACCATAGAAACCAGCGCTGCAGGACTATAAGTATGCTTGGTGCAGGCGTCCTGCAAGGGGACCAACTATCGTAGTGGCTCACAGCTTCATAAAGAGTGTCAAATAAAATTATGCTGACGAATTATTGTCCACTATCTTTACAGATTCAAAATAATTTAATCACTAGAATGCGGACAGCCGGAACAAATGCCGTAGTCCGCTGGCCAGTGTTTTAGTCACAAGATCAATATTCATCAGTACATACCATATTGATCGCCAAGAAACATACACGCGAGCTATAGTATTTCACACCACGCGGTAGATGTCTGTCTCTTTGGCTGGCAGAACAGAACCGTATTTCACACCTCTGCACCCACTTACACTTCTACAAGGACGATCTGATGTCACGTTTCCGACAGTTTATTACCAATGAAGTACTCAGTCACACGCGTATCTTATATTAGATATGAATCTCTCTGGCAATACTCATCCAGTTCGTAAATGAGAAAACGCGTTCTCGCGTGTTATAACCTTGTCTAAATTGGACGCTTTTTTATGCGACCTTATGTTCTGAATATAAAAATAATATGATTTTTCAGATGTATATTATCTGTCATGATGGTACAAGTAGATTTAAGCTGTCACATAAAGGGAATTAGGGAGTCAAATATTTAATTAAAGTTTGTATTTACCTAATTTGATCTGTAATAATGTAATATCATCTATGTTGTCTACGGTTATACTACGTTGAAAATACCGATTTTCGTACGATCACCGAAGTCAAGCAATGTCGGGCTTGGTTAGTACTTAGATGGGTGACTGCTCGGTACACCAGCGGTTGTAGACAATTTTTATGCACCGTATAGTTTCCCGGGGGGTGGAGACAAAGATAGAGTATGACTATTACACTGTCAGGCATGTCGTACAAGGCGACTAACATGAGGTTGGGCGTGGGGTTGTCAACCTCATTATGTACAACAAATTGCCACAGAATCCGCCGCGGCAGGAGCATCTGAATGCTTGGTGCATGCGTCCTACAACGGTCCAGCAGCAGTGGGAGCTTCACGCTCCATACAGAGCACCAAGGAAAGTGATAATGGATGGTGATAGTAAAGTGTACACCCATCCTTTTATTTCCTCTTCACTTTCCTCCTTACTCCTGTTAGGGCCGAATAAATCATTTATTCTCATTGATCTCTTCTCACAGAGTATCAAAGCAAAGGTGTCGCTCTGTGATCATGCTGACCTTCGTGATGTCTGCTCTCCTGGTCACTGTCATCGTTGTACCTTTGGTGGTTGAAAAGGCACCTGTACATAAAAAGTACCAGAAAAATGTAAGTAGCCGTCAACTAATGAGTGTCAGTGTACTTGAAAAAGTCGTTTCTGTGGCTAGGCCGATTATGTGGTTATGTCTTCTTGCTAAGAAGCTAGTGTTGTCGGTGTATCATTGGTAGGACGTTTGTATTGTCATTGTATCTTAGCTAGTGCCTTTGTGTAGTCGGTATATCATAGCTAAGACGTTAGTATTATCGTATATCTTAGCTAGAACGATAATGGTGTCAATGTATCTTAGCTTGGACATCTGTTGTGTTCGGACTGTAGTGTTGTCGGTATTCTTAGCTAATACGTTAGTGTATCTTAGCTAGAAAATATGTGTTGTCGGTGTAAATGGAAAGATAGTCCCATAATGGATACTAACGTAAGGGAGTAAACTGTTAGACACTTCATTTTACTTGGTCCGGCATCGAGAGGTGGGACCAGTTCCCTTCGTCGTTCCTCTTCCTTCCCTAAGTCAAGAGAAAATGTTGTATCTTAGCTAAAACGTTAATATCCTCTGTATATCTCAATAAGAGCGTTAGTTATTTCTGTGTATCATAGTAAGAACGACAGTGCTGTCGATGTATCTTAGCTAGGACTTTCGTGTGTATGGTGTATTTTAGCTATAGTGTTTCTAGTATCCCTGTCTTAGAGCTTAGACGTAAAGTGTGGTTGGTCTTTATTAATTTTCAGATGTCCGTGTATCCTTGCTAAGATATCTGTGTTGTAAGTGTATCTTTGCTGCAGCGTCTGTATGGTCGGTACTTCCCACTTCACAATGAAATGATGTTGGCATGTGTTTTGCGTTTCCACTAGATGCAGGCAATAGTTAATGTTGAAAATAACCGATTACTGTTGATAGCTTCGTTCGATAATGGCTCCAGTTACGTTCGCTTCCATTAGAGACTCAACACTACTGTTTGTTAGCAGCGTCGCAGATGGGATCTAGCAAGGATAGGTTGCCTCCCTTTCCTCGCGGCTTTCGTTGTGTTTACTCATGTTTTTGTTAAGCATTTTTTCATCCACTTTTTTGCAGTTTTACGCTATTTTTTTTAAATTATTGTCGTAATTAATAATGGCACCCACGCGTAGTGCAAGTGCGTTGGCCAGTGTGCCTAAGCGCAGGAAAGGTGTGATGAGCCTCGGTGATAAAGTACATCTGTTAAATAAACTTCGTTCTGAGATGTCTGTAGCATCCGTTGGCCGCGAATTCGGTGTGAATGAATCCACCATTAAGAAGAAGATATACGTAGAGCTGTGCGTGAATTAGCACAAGAGAGTTCTAAATTACTTCTGTGTGTGCGTGTGTTTGCATGTGGGTGTGTGAATGAGTGAATGAGTAGTGACAGTGTGAGTGAATGTGTGAGTGACTGAGTATTTGTACACCAAAAGATTTTACATTTGGTACACAAAAAGATTGTACTTATTGTACTGTTTCGAAGAAAACAGTGTATAAAATACACTTATAGAAAGCACAGTATAACAAGTAAGCTTATAAGAAGGGGACAAGACATGATAAGTTAAGGATGATTGGTAGCACACGTGTATGGTGAACAAGGTCCTGCACAAACCTAGCCCCTTTTTTCCCATAGGATCAATGGTTCCGTATTCGTGGATTTCCGTATTCTCAACATAACCCCGGCGAATAGCAAGGATTTAGTGTATCAGCATTCATAATTTTCACACACACACACACACACACACACACACACACACACACACACACACACACACACACACACACACACACACACACACACACACACACACACACACACACACACACACACACACACACACACACACACACACACACACACACACACACACACACACACACACACACACACACACACACACACACACACACACACACACACACACACACACACACACACACACACACACACACACACACACACACACACACACACACACACACACACACACACACACACACACACACACACACACACACACACACACACACACACACACACACACACACACACACACACACACACACACACACACACACACACACACACACACACACACACACACACACACACACACACACACACACACACACACACACACACACACACACACACACACACACACACACACACACACACACACACACACACACACACACACACACACACACACACACACACACACACACACACACACACACACACACACACACACACACACACACACACACACACACACACACACACACACACACACACACACACACACACACACACACACACACACACACACACACACACACACACACACACATATATATATACTACTGGACAAAAGTTAAGGGCCGCCATTCAGTTTAGACAAGGTTTATATAATTGATTGGCACACTGTAAAGACAAGTGAAAATGTCATTAAAACTGAGCTCAGAGAAATGTGTATACATTTCTGTGTGCACTAGGTTAATTTTTTTTTAATGTCCAAAAACTGGGTCACTTTAACCCGCACGTGAAAATTGCCATTGTTGCTGCAAAAACTCGTGGTTTTTGCAACACGCCCCACTAGTTCAAAAGGTGAAAAAGTGAGTTGAATTTGAATGCACGTGGAAAATGATCATCGGTAATGAATGTTCACCGTTTGTATGCAATAAATCAGTATGACAAGTGGTCGAAATGATCACTGCACTAGCCATGCCACCAAGGAGAAGTCTCAGCACTATAGACCGTGGTCGAGCCATGGCATGGATTCAGGATGGTCAATCTGTTCGTCATGTTGCAAGACGTTTAGCAGTGTCCCACTCTACCATTCAGAGACTTCTTGAGAGATTTCAAGCTACCGGACATTTGGAAAATCGACCCTGCTCACGAAGAATTATATAAACCTTGTCTAAACTGAATGGCGGCCATTAACTTTTGTCCAGTAGTATATAATATCTTTCCGTGTAATATACTGAATAATGAAATCCGCCTCCTATGCTCTGGACTCGCTTATCGCAAACTGATAATGTCATTAGCGGATCGATTACATTTGACTTAAATTTTTTTTTTAAATTAAAAAATAACAATAAAAAGAAGAAAATAAAAAATATTTTTAAAAAAATTTTAAACACAGGCTTTTAATGCACTAACTATAGCTCTGAAACTTGGCATAGTTGTGTATTCCCTATGACAATACAATAATCAGTCGTAAAAATAATAAAATGAATAAAATAAAAATTAATATTAATTTTGTTTGTTTGTGTTGTATCATCAGTGAAATGGGCGATAACTGCAAATAATCTAGGTGTATTCTTTCTAACAAGATTGTCTCTCTAGAGAGAAATATTGAAACTTCTCTCCCCAATTTTCCACACACACACTATTGCACGCGCGTGCACAGACATACACACAACTGACAACTACATTTTAAAAAGGTAATTTACAACTCTTATCAAAATAAAAAAAATATTAACTTTCCGTGTAATAAACTGAATAATGAATTCCGCTTCCTGTGCTCTGGCCTCGTTTATCGCAAACCGATAGTGTCGTTAGCGGATCGACTACATTTGACTTAAATTTAAAAAAAAAAATAACAATAAAAAGAAGAAAATAAAAAATATTAAAAATAAATTGTTAACACAGGCTTTTAATGCCCTAAAAAGCCACAAATAATTTTTCAAGGAGTTTGTAGCTTGCAGTCAAAAAATGTAACATCAAATTGACAAAAAGCCTTTGGCGCTGATTCTACATGAAGTTAATTTCTGCTTTATACTTCATTACACACTTATGGATAAAATATATGATAAGCGCTTAAGCGCCCTACGCTTTTTGTCAATTTGATGTTACATTTTTTGACCGCAAGCTATAAACTACTTGAAAAATTATTTGTGGCTTTTTAGTGCATTAAAAGCCTGTGTTTAAACTATTTTTTTTAAATATTTTTTTTTTCTAAAAAGAGGTCAGCAGCTTTCATTGGGCAATGAACGGGGGTCCATAGCACAAAAGAGGATAAGAAGTGCTGCCTTAAAGTAACATCTATTTGGGTCTCCCTCTATTGTTTATTTGTTACCTTGAGGATTCGAGAATAAGGACTGTGATATATTAATTTGGAGCTGTTGTCCTATGTGTGTGTGTCCTATTCCACGCCAGCGCCTTTTACTAACCTCTGGTTACACCTGGTATTTGTCTGCTCCTTTACATCATTTTCCAGTTGATGATCTTGTCATAGAATATAAACTAGTGATGAATGAGAAAGATATCCAATGAGTAACTTGACAAGACCTAAACAGGATAACAACAGTTTATCTTGGAAGAAACAGATCAGCTTATAATAAATAAGGTGTGAAAGAACAGTGGAGGTTTAGAATTCAGAAATTGCGCACAACATGTTACGCACATCTGTTCTCAACAGGTGCTCTTCAAAGGGCTAAATAATTTCCTACTTAGGAGAATGGTTAACTTACCCGCATCTAGATACGGCAGACTAGGATTCTCGCTCCTCGAGGAAACTAGCTACAACAGACGTGGCCAGCTGACAGTATCATCACCATCATCATTATTTCCTTAACGGAGCATTGAGCTACCACTGTAGCTGGAACCCTTGCCGGAAGTGTACACCAAACATTCACGTGATTTTGCGACATTGGTTTCTATGGCTATTTGTTTTACATGATCAGGTTGCCAGCCCCACCCACAGCCTCATATTGGTGGCATTGTACGACATGCTTGAGAGTGCAGTAGTTCTATATATTTTCTTTGTTTCTTTAGAAACACCTAGGAACTATATGGGCAGTATAATATGGCTCCGCACTTTTTGTGTTGTGCATTTCATGTCGTCGTTTTGGAGTCTGCATCTGTGGTAGCAGCCCTCATTAATGCTGTATGAGTTTGTAGTGTGTTTGGCTCATTTTCTGGATTGTGTTGATAAGTATTTTAAAGATGAAAACATCAAGTTTGCCTGTCATGTGAGTTCGCTGTTTGTGTTTACCGAGTGAACAAGATGGCGGTTTTTGTGATGTGTCAACCGGACAGTGTTTCAAAACATTACAGATTTATTGAGGGCTATTGTTACTGCTCCAGGTACATTTTTGTATGTACCTGCAAGGATACTTGGAGAGGAGATGGGCACCGCCAAGCAAACCTCTTGCCCACTGAAATGTTATGATGGAAAGTCAACTCAGTAATAATTTGCCGGATCGGCCGATGCCCGGATTAACAACGACCGCGCTCTCATTGCCCCTTGAGAGTGATAAGTCAACGAATGGGGTACAAACACCTGTTTTGAAACTTCCAAGAGAAAATTTTGTTGTTGGAACTTGGAATGTACGCACGCTATATGCGTGTGGAAAAGTCAAAGAACTAACACATGAACTTGTTAGATACTCGTGGGACATCCTGGGCCTAGCAGAAGTCAGATGGACAGGATTAGGTGAATCAATAACGGATGATGGTCACAAAATTTGGTTTAGTGGAGATGAGTCTAAACATCAGCATGGAGTAGGTTTTATTGTACATAAAGATAGATTGAACTCTGTCATCAGCTGCACCCCAATAAATAGCAGGCTTATCACCATACGTATTGCAGCACATCCAAAGAACATCTCCATCATACAGGTATATGCCCCCACTACTGACTATGAGGATGAGGCAATTGAAACATTTTATGACAATCTGGATGAAGCAATTAAGAAAATTCCAAAGAAAGATCTTCTCATCGTTCTAGGTGATTGGAATGCTAAAATAGGGCCAGATGCATACGGTCACTGGGCTGGCACAGTGGGGAAATTTGGGACTGGAGAAACCAACGATCGAGGACTAAGGCTACTAGAATTTGCCAGCAACTATAAACTAACCCTTGCAAATACACTATTTCCTCATAAGTTATCAAGAAGAACAACGTGGCATGCCCCCAAAAACTGAGATACATAACCAAATTGATTTTATTCTTGTATCCAAAAGATTCAAGTCCAGCATTAATAAAGCCAAGACTAGGACTTTTCCTGGCGCCGACATTGGTAGTGATCACGACATGGTATTGATGACGCTCAAGCTTAAACTCAAAAAGAACTATAATCAAAACAGATGTTCTCAGTTAAGATTCAATTTAGACAAATTGAAAGATCCAGAAATCGCGGGAATCTTTGAGGCAACTGTTGGAGGAAAATTCGCAGCTCTCAACTTTTTGGAGGATGATATCAACTCAATCACAGAGAACATGAAAGACGTGCTCATTGAATCAGCAACAGAAATACTTGGTAAAAGAAAGAAAATAAACAAACCATGGGTTACAGATGAAATTCTGAAGTTATGTGATACACGGCGAGAAATGAAAAAGGTTAAGAAAGAGGTTCCTGAAGCAGCATGGCAATACAGTATGGTGAATAAAAAAATATTAGAAAGAAAATGAAACAGGCCAAAGAAAAATGGGTAGCTGATCAATGTGAGTCCATTAATACGGGGCTAATAAAAGGTAACAGCAAGGCAGTTTTTGACACATTAAGAAGACTATCAAAACCCCAACAGCCCAGGGTAACTGTCATAGAAGATAGCAATGGGGCTCTGCTCAATGAAAAAAACAGCTGTAATGAGAAGGTGGACAGAATATTGTAAAGAATTATATAACTGTAAACTTGACACTGACTTAGGCATATTAAACAACATTAAGTGCGAAAACAGAGAACTCGGAAATGCAGCAATACTACGGGAAGAAGTGGAAGAGGCTATATGTTCGATGAAAGGAGGGAAGTCACCGGGTGTGGATAATATACCAGCAGAGCTCTTGAAATATGGAGGACCAGATATAGTAAAAATCATGACAACAATTTGCCAGAAGATATGGAGTACAAAAAAAAATGGCCAAAAGAATGGACGCAGTCATTAGTAATACCGCTTCCAAAGAAAGGAAATCTAAAAATGTGCAAGAACTACAGAACCATTAGCCTTATTAGTCATCCAAGTAAGGTGATGTTAAGGATACTTTTGAACAGAATAAAACAGAAATCAGAAGAAATCTTGTCAGAGGAACAGGCTGGCTTTAGACCAAAAAGAAGTACCTCAGAACAAATCTTCAATATTAGATTACTGATCGAAAAACATCTCCAGCATCAACATGATTTATACCATAACTTCATCGATTTCACAAAAGCCTTCGATCGAGTCTGGCATGAAGGTTTATGGCAAATAATGAGAAAATTCAATTTTGATACCAACATCATAGATATCATTGAAGCACTATACAAGGACGCAAGCAGTGCTGTTTTTGCAAGCAATGACATTGGAGAATTTTTCAAAACAACTGTAGGAGTTCGCCAGGGATGTATCCTGTCACCAATGCTCTTTAACATTTATCTAGAACATATTATGCAGGAGGCTCTCTACGATTATAAATCAACCATATCGATTGGAGGCCGACCTCTGTGTAATCTACGTTTTGCTGATGATATTGATCTGATAGCTGGAACAGAATCAGAACTTCAAGACCTTACCTCTAGACTGGAGAAAGTAACAAGAACATATGGGATGGAAATTAATATAGAAAAAAAGCAAGATATTGGTGAATAGCCATAAGAAACATGTTCCGACCAACATTACGTTAAATGGGCAAACGTTAGAAGAAGTTAACACCTTTAAATATCTCGGGTCCACTATATGTAGTGATGGAAGATCAAATAAAGAAATCAAGACAAGACTTGAGATGGCCTCAGCTGCCATGACAAGGTTGAATGTGATCTGGAAAAGTAACATCAGTTTTCCTGTGAAGATCAAATTATACAAATCACTTGTATTATCTATTCTCTTGTATGGGTGTGAGGGCTGGACACTCACTGCAGATACGGAGCGAAGGATTCAGGCTTTCGAGCATAAATGTTATAGAAGAATTTTGCGCATTTGCTATAAAGAGCACAAAACAAATGTCTATGTTAGAGAGAAGATAAACACCTATGCAGGCCATCAAGAACCACTTTTGTCAATAGTGAAACGTCGAAAGCTTGCCTGGTTTGGGCATGTAACTCGTCATGACTCCCTTTCGAAAACGATCCTCCAGGGAACAGTCGAAGGTAAACGGAGAAGAGGAAGGCAAAGAAAATCCTGGGCTGATAACATCAAAGAATAGGCAGGACACGGTTTCTCCACACTTGTACGCATTGCTGAGAATAGAGAGCAGTGGAGGACCCTGTCTGCTGATGCTTCCACCATGGCACCCCTACGACCCATGACGGGTTATGGGTTGAGATGATGATGATAATATGGCTAAAATAGAACAGACTATATCTCCTCACAGTTCTTAACTGTAAATTATGAAAGATTCTAGTTTTCTTATATCCTCTGTTCGCTGATTGCTCAAGTGCCGGGCTCGCAACACTTTCCTGCTTCTTACAGTTGACGATTGAAGTGAGTGTTTGTAAGCTTGCATATTAGTTTTCACGGAGACTAAGAAAAAAGTACATATAATTATGCTGACACAGGGGTACTCAATGCCCTATCGTCACCTACAGATCTACCAGATCATCCCAGGTGATCTACCGATAGCAGCGATTGACCGCTTGCTGGCCCCTGTTCTAAACACTCATTCAGTTATTTATCTTTTCGCTCCTGTTGGAGCAAAGTGCCACCACTGCAGCTAATCCCCTCGCAGGAAGCCAGGTCAGAGCAACGATCGAGATGCTCTGGCAGCCGTGGTTTCTGTTGTAGCCATTAGTGTTATATCAAGAGGTTGCTCAACCTCTTATTCGTCAGCTCTTAAAATTGCATGAAGGGTTAGTAGTCTTATTAATTATTTGTCTCCTTTGAGACACTCGGGAACTGTACGCTGTGCTGATGCCTTAAGGTTTCTGGAAGGTTACGGGCGTGAGTAAGTTCTTTGCGCCTACATTGTATCTCATAAATTTAACTTATACTGTAAAAGACAATTCAAATGTCACATTAGTCCTATCGTATGGTTGTGAGGCATGGAGAACAACAGAACAACAAACACGAAGTTACAGACTGTTATTAATTGGCGTTTGCGTAGAATAGAAGGATGTAAATAGTATGACAAGGTCCCTAACATGGAACTGGTGATATAGTTTTTTTTTTTTTCCGTACGCCCGCTATTACTCGAGGCGAAATCTCAGGTTAGTATATCTAACCAGAGACCGATTTTACGTGAGTATCCCTTTTTTCTTGCACAGAAACAGGTGTCCCTCGCCATTCAGGCAGACACTCGCCGATTTCGGAGGTACCCATTAGAGCTGGGTCGGCTCAGGAGCCGCCAGTCACTGGTCGACGACACCTCTTCAAATGTCCTCGCCAGGGCTCGAGTTAATCCAGTCCAAATCCCGGTCGACGAAAAATCTTCAAATGTCCTCGCCTGGGTTTGATCCTGCGTCACCCGGTCGCCAGCGCAGTGTGGTAACAACTACGCTAGCGCGGCCACCAAACTGGTGATGAGAACCAAACAAGTGACAATTGAAATAGAGACGAGGACGACGACACTGATCATGTGACAGACATTGAGGAAACCTGCTTATAGCATTACCAGGCAGTCCTTGCTGTGGAATCCCCAGGATAAGAGATGTAACGGTAGGTCAAAGATCACCTGGAGAAGACAACTGGTAACATAAAGGTCAATGATGAGGCACGTTAAGACCTTGACCCTGGTGGCACGTGCCAGGAGTACTTTTCCTGTGTTTGTTGAAGGACTCTGCTCCTTGGGGTGGGGGTGGGGGAGGGTCTGGGGGTATTGATTTATCGATTGATTGATAAAGACAATTGTTTGGAACATTTCTTATTCTTTTTCGTGACCTTTTTCCTCTTCGTCGTCGTATTATTATTATTGCTGTTGTTTGTTACGATCAGGCAGGCATACTGCAGGCAACCTCTGTTCTTTTTGTTCTGGAAAAATTCTCTTCCAGTGAAACTTCAACATTCTCTGTTTCGCTCTTTCCTTTGGGCTGTGCTTTGAAAAGTTACGACATAAACAATTTGAATATCTTTCTCGTCACACATATTCACATGAAAATGGCGGAAAACGTAGTTCACTAAATAAGCTGGCGTTGAAATCTGACGTCTTTGAGAACCAAATGCAATTATAAGTTCTTGATCTTTCATTTAATAGCTCCTGGCAGGGCGGGATGGGTTTCATGTCCATAAAAGGGTGGACGGATGATCTGATTAGCCGCACCTTGTTGTCTGACTCAGTGTAATACTATTTTACGTTAATATCTTAGTCTTCCTCCGTTGGTTTTGGCATGCCAAGGCGTTGGAGAATTCTCGGCTAAGTCTCTCTCTCTCTCTCTCTCTCTCTCTCTCTCTCTCTCTCTCTCTCTCTCTCAATATATATATATATATATATATATATATATATATATATATATATATATATATATATATATATATATATATATATCTTCTTCTTCTTCCGTCCTTAGCCACCGACCGTCAAAGCAGTCAGTGGCCATTATGCCTAGTGGCGTCTTAGGGCAACAGCAGATAGGTTTTCTTTGCCATTGTTTCCCATCACGCCTATTGGCGTCTTTAGGGCAACGGCAAATCAATCCATTTGCTGTTGTTTCCGTAATCGAAGTGACTGGCAAACGGGTGATCAGCCCGTTGGTATATACGAGTACCAAAATCGTTGGCTCCCCAAAGGCCACAAGTCGTCAGCTAAGAAATGCCAAGTTCTCCCGTCACGTGTCATCAGATTGAGTTCTTTCCATGTCTTCCTCATCATTTTGATTTCTGTCTCCAGGTCTCTTCTCTGTGTGTTCTTTTTCTCTCTCTCTATGTGTTCTTCTGTCTCTCTGTATGTGTTCTTCTGTATCTCTCTATGTGTTCTTCTGTCTCTCTCTAGGTCTCTTCTCTATGTGTTCTTCTGTCTCTCTCTATGTGTTCTTCTGTCTCTCTCTAGGTCTCTTCTCTGTGTTCTTCTGTCTCTCTTAGGTCTCTTCTCTATGTGTTCTTCTGTCTCTCTCTAGGTCTCTTCTCTATGTGTTCTTCTGTCTCTCTCTATGTCTCTTCTCTGTGTTCTTCTCTCTCTCTCTAGGTCTCTTCTCTATGTGTTCTTCTGTCTCTCTCTAGGTCTCTTCTCTATGTGTTTTTCTGTCTCTCTCTAGGTTTCTTCTCTATGTGTTCTTCTGTCTCTCTCTAGGTCTCTTCTCTATGTGTTCTTCTGTCTCTCTCTATGTGTTCTTCTGTCTCTCTCTAGGTCTCTTCTCTGTGTTCTTCTGTCTCTCTTAGGTCTCTTCTCTATGTGTTCTTCTGTCTCTCTCTAGGTCTCTTCTCTATGTGTTCTTCTGTCTCTCTCTATGTCTCTTCTCTGTGTTCTTCTCTCTCTCTCTAGGTCTCTTCTCTATGGGTTCTTCTGTCTCTCTCTAGGTCTCTTCTCTATGTGTTCTTCTGTCTCTCTCTAGGTCTCTTCTCTATGTGTTCTTCTGTCTCTCTCTAGGTCTCTTCTCTATGTGTTCTTCTGTCTCTCTCTAGGTCTCTTCTCTATGTGTTCTTCTGTCTCTCTCTAGGTCTCTTCTCTATGTGTTCTTCTGTCTCTCTCTAGGTCTCTTCTCTATGTGTTCTTCTGTCTCCAGGTCTCTTCTCTATGTGTTCTTCTGTCTCCAGGTCTCTTCTCTATGTGTTCTTCTGAAGGGCAACAACTGCTTGAAATCTATAGTCACTTTTCTCGGTAAGCATTTGTCTTCTCGCGTTAGTATCGAATGCAGTTAACTTTTGAGCTGTGGTCATTTTTGCGCTGGACTGCGCATGACTTGTCTTGTTGTTTGGTCGATCGGTTTCCGCCCACCACTAGTGGGAGTGAGCGATTTGGAATGGCGAAAGAGATGCCTCGTTGAAGAGGGGATCTCCGCTTTTTTTTTGTTCTGTCAGGGATGTGTAGTCCTCTTATGGATATTTCGTTTAGTCGAGATAATACCTCTAGTGTTTTCCCACATGTCGGGAGGCGTGATATTTCTGTGTATTTCATGAAAGCAAGGTAAATTGACTTTTTCATTAACTCTATCGATTTTGGGTCGTGAGCGATTTCGATTCATAGCCTGTCTCCGAAAGTCGTCGTCACGAGATGTTCTTTCCCAGCTCACATGTCGCTGCATTGTACTGCATCGGTTGATGCAGGTTCCAAGGACCATTACTTGCTACTTTGTTAAATGAACTAGGTTTAGAAAACCTTTATTATCTAGAGGATATTCTTGAGGACATTATTTATACTTCGGCAGACGTGTCTGTCTTGCTGAAGTCAAACTAAGGAGAGTGAACTGATCTCATACATCTGGTTATCTCCTGGCTGTTATAGAAAAGGATGGAGTTGTTCATCTGACTACATTTACAGCACTTTGAAATATAACATGCATCTGACTCATCATTGTAATGCTGTCTACCGTTTATTGCTGTATTGAATGTTGCTGTGATAATGACTGTTTGATGTGCCTACACATTTGCGTAACCATTTTGTCACTGTGGCGTCCACAATAAATAATGAAGAAAAACGTCAACGGCTGTTTCAAGACTCATTGACTTTATACGTCGTGAGTTTACTGACGTCCTATGTGGATTGCCCTGTTATTGTTGCATGAACATTGTTTTGACTGAACACATCTACACACTACACAAAACCAGACATGCGGATGCCATCCATCATCATATGGCATCACGCATCATTTGGTGGCCATAAGCTGGTTTGATTCTGGTACTAGCAAACACGGGGTCCCTTACCCACTTCATTTTCAACAAGAATTCATCAGCATCCTTCAAGAAATTAACATTCTTCAATACAGTCAACATCTTCAAAATTTTCAAAGTACTCGGCGTTGCCCGGTAAAAGTCAAAATTTCAACTTTTTGACGGAAACAAGAATTTGACAGTACCCGGCGTTGTTACATGTTGCCGGATAACTCGGACTGCTGTTATCTTTTACGCAAGTCAAGCAAGTTGCTGCTGTCAAGGTTCCAGTGCTGTCGTTTTTTGAGAAGGTCAAGTGCCGGTTGAAACGGGTTGTTTTCTGAAGAAGGCCAAGTACCGATTTCCATCAACTTACTTTTGGATTAGAAGGTCAAGTGCCGAAACAACTCAACACACAGTATTTCAGAAGCTCTTGTACCATCGTGTTAGCAGTGGAAGCAGTTCAGATGTGCCATCATCGTTGGAGCTTCGCTCTTTAGGACGTTGATTGACATCCGTTTTTCTGCTGTTCTACGATTGGAAGCCTTTAAGTTAAGTGGCCTGTTTGTATGTAAACTGTGCCCTTATACTTCTGCTGAGTCTTCTGTGTATCATCTCATTCTATATGTTATATGTCTATATGTTATTTGTATATTTATATGTTTATATTTCAGCGGGTTCTCGGTTGGGTGGTGTCTCCGTTAGATTATGCCACGTCATAGAGGTCGTCTATTGTGAGCGTTTTTTGTAGGGTTTGCAAATTTCCGATACTGGAATTTGCTAAGCGACTTCTGTTGCTATTTATGTTAGCTGTGATGACATGTTTTAATATTGTTTTCGTTATTATTTCACATTCTTTAGTTTTGTTGTGATTTGTTTGTATTTGTTAGCCTACTCTTGTCTATAATTTAGTTTCATACAACATTTTTGTTTATACACTGTGGTGTCATGTATTTTGTTTAATTCTATCGCAGATATCGTCACATTTTTTGTGATATTTCATTAATTTCTGCTTTATTTTTAGTTGATTTCTGCGAAAGTTTTTGTATTGTTGCTGATCTTTGTTATTGTTTACATTGTTATTGTTTACATTGTTTGTATTGTTTACATTTTCAATGTTTACATTCTGCATGTGTTTACATAGTCATTGTTTACAGTTATAGTAATTAGTTAATGGGCTATGCTAATGCACTGTTACTACTATACTGATGATAAATGAATGATGAATAGTGTCGTGCACTATTGAATGAGAAGTGCACTTATGATCAAGATTTGAGTGCTGATATTTCATATACAAGTTCTTTGATTGGAGACTTGTTTCCCACAGAGACTGGGATAATATAATGTGATGTGAATATACAAGTGCTTAATTAAGACTTGTTACACTTAGGTTTGAAATAAATTAGTTAATTATTTCAGGTTTTGGACTCATATGTTAGACAACATGTCTACATTTGAGCACTTTATTGAGCAGGGTAAATTGCTTGGGAAGACTGGTGATAAGTTAGAAGAATTTGCAACTGCTCGATATGATAAAGCAATGGAAGCTGAACAAAAGAAACTGCATATGGAAGCTGAACAAAAGAAACTGCAGATGCAGGTGGATGAAAAGAGATTCCAAATGGAAATGGAAAAACAAAAAAGGGAATCAGAAGCTGAGGAAAGAAAGCTACAGCTAGAGGCTGAGAATAAAAGACTTGAAAAAGAAGCTGAGAATAAAAGACTTGAAAAAGAAGCTGAAAATAAAAGACTTGAAAAAGAAGCTGAAAATAAAAGACTTGAAAAAGAAGCTGAAAATGAAAGACTTCAAATGCAGGCTCAAGCTGAAGAAAGGAAGTTACAAAGAGAGTCTGATGAGAGGAAAGCAAAAATGGAACATGAAGAAAAACTCTTAGCTTTAGAGTTGGAGAAATTGAAATTGACGAGCATGAGTAATGGTAATGATTCAAACAAGGGTTCATCTTCTGGGAAGGCTAATAATGATACTTTTAAGATTAAGTTACCAACATTTAGTCCTTCCAGTGATGACATAATGTTCTATCTGGACAGATTTGAACAAGCATGTACAGCTCATAACATAGACAAAGCAAAATATGTTTATCAGTTATCAGGGATACTGACAGGTAAAGCTCTAAGTATATTAAATATGGTGGATGAACCTGACAAGAGCAATTATGAGGTTGTCAGGGCCGCTTTGTTAAAGAAATATCAGCTTAACGAAGACGGCTATCGTCTACAATTTAAAAACATGTTACCTGAAAATGGAGTTGAATTCTCCGAGTTTATTGCAAGAATACGCATTACTTTCTCACGATGGGTTGAACTATCTAAGACGGAAAAAACTTATGAAGGACTTATGGACTTAATACTTAGAGACAAAGTCATGTCGTCTGTCAATGAGTCTTTCCTTGCTTTCCTTCATGAACGTAAACCTAAAACAATAAAAGAAATGGAAGATTTCTGTTGCCAATACGTAACTGCGCACCCACACATAACCATGGGTAACTCTAAGGTGAAAGAAGGTTTACCAGTTGCTTCGGCAGCTCCGTATGGTCAAAACTTTGCTCGTAGATCCCAACAAAATTTTGATAGAAAGGGCAGCGGTAATTTCTGTCAAAATCATGGAAACCAATTTCATGGTGATTCTTCTTCGAAGAATTGGAGACAACCTGATAGTGGTCGTTACTATCACCCTAATAATTATAAGCATTTCAAAAGAGGATATGGTAATAGAGGTTATTCCTGCCGAAGACCTCAGAACCAAACAAATAGATGTTCGCATCAATGTGAACATGATAGTAATCGTGGAAACTGGAATTCGAACCAGTATAACAATTACAATAGAGACAATAATAACTGCAGAGATAATAATAACTCTGATAACTTCAGAGGTAATAATAGTCGGGGTAGATCTCAACACAAAAAAAAAAGAGATATCAGCAGGCTAATGCTGTACAACAGGAAACTGAGGGAGCCTGTAATCATGTTGTTGATAGTAAAAACTTTGACGCTGTCACTAGTTCTGCTTTTGACTTTGAAAGAGCAAACAAATGCCCCCAATGCAGTACTTTATTCGAACCGGGTACCATAACTACTTTGAGTTGTGGTCACCCACTTCCCGCTCTTCCTGCTGCTGTTGCGCATGACGGGAGGGGTTCTTTAATTCTACATAAGGGTCTTGTTAATGATACTCCGGTCTCACTACTTTTCGATTCCGGATGCACCACTATTGGTGTTAGACAATCGCTTGTAGATCCATCTTGTGCTACAGGAAGGGTTATTAAATGTGTCACATTTGGCGGCACTCTAGAAAAATATCCTACTGCTGTAATTCGCATTGCCACTCCTTTCTTTACTGGAGATGTGCATGCTTGTCTCTTACCTAATCCTATTGCGGACCTTATTATTGGTCGTATTCACGGAGTTAGGGAGTGTACCCCACAGCAGATTGCTGCTTGGGAAGATAATAACATGCAAGCTACAAATGCAGTAGTTACAAGAGCACAAGCTCTACAAACACCCGAAACTTCACTGAATAGTGATAATGAAGTTGATAGCCAAGATAGTCACTTAGTAATTACTCGTGACTCTTTCATAAAATTGCAAGAAGAAGATCCTTCTTTAAAAAAATTCTTCGTTCTTGCGAAGAAAGGTGATCCGAATCAGGATACAAATAGAAAATCTTGGATTGCAATGAGAAACGGCGTACTTGTACGTATGGTACAAGATTCGACTACGTCGGCACATTCGCAAATTCTTGTTCCCAAGAGCATGAGAGTCCAAATATTACAACATGCTCATGACTCGCAATGTGCTGGACATATGGGTTTTGCCCGTACGAAGTCGAGAGTCCTTGCGGCTTTCTTTTGGCCTTTTGTCAATAAGGACATTCGTATTTACTGCCGATCATGCAAGGTATGTCAGGAGGTCAAATCTAGAGGACCACGACATGCTGCGCCTATCCAGGCTGCTGACATTCCTATTCGGCCGTTTCAGAAAATGGCCATAGATATTATTGGCCCTTTTAAGGTCAAGTCGGCCAGAGGACATCAGTTTATCCTTACATGTGTCGATATGTGCACACGTTGGCCAGAGGCTATTCCTCTTAAGAGCATATCTACTACAGATATCGCAGATGCTCTTTGGTTGATATTTTCTCGCTTGGGGTTCCCCAGAGAAATATTGTCAGACCATGGCACTCAACTCATATCTGACACTATGTCACAGGTAATGTCTACCTTACATATTGAACGATCTCTCAGTAGTATCTACCATCCTATGTCTAATGGGTTAGTTGAGCGTCTGAATAGAACGCTCAAGACTTTGCTTGGTAAGATAACTGAAGATCATCCTCAAGATTGGGACAGGGTTTTACCCGCGGCTCTCTTTGCCTATAGAGAAGTCCCTAATGAACACACAGGATTTTCTCCCTTCGAACTTGTCTTTGGCGCGCGTCCACGCGGCCCTATGTCTTTATTACACGATCTCATCACTGCCGATGATATTAGCGATGAAACTCAATCCTCATATGAGTATGTCATTGCTCTTAGACAAAAGATCATTGAGGCATGTAAGCTAGCAACTGCTTCATCAGAAATTGCTAAAGAGAAGGCAAGGCAGTTTGCTAACAAGAATAGATGTCTACGACAACTTTGTCCAGGTGACAAAGCATTCGTCCTACTCCCCAGTAGGGAAAATAGACTTCTTATTGCATGGAAAGGTCCGTATGCAATAGTCTCTCGGATTTCCGATGTTGACTATGTGGTCGATATTGATGGAAAGCATAAAACTTTCCACATAAACATGCTTTCGGAATTTCACGAACGTCCGGACTATTTGCTGCCTATTTTCCAGGCAACGGATGATGCTCCTGCACCTCACGGTCATTATTCATCCCTGTCTGTCATTCAGGATGAGGAAGCTACCTTCTCTGATGTCAACCTTCCCCTTCCAGTGGTTCCATTACATTCTACGGAATCTTGGAAAAACGTTTCTGTTTCTCCTAATCTTTCTGGTGACGAACATCGACAAGTCTCGTCGATGTTACAAACATTTCAGGATGTTCTCACTGACATTCCTGGACACACAGATGTCATAGAACATGACATAATTCTTACCGACAATAATCCAATTAGGGTTAGGCCGTATCCTATTCCTATACACTTTCAGTCGCAAGTGGAAAAGGAATTGGATGAAATGATTCAATTAAATATAATTGAACCATCGACTTCACCATATTCTTCTTCCATGGTTATTGTCCGGAAGAAGGATAAGAACATACGAATTTGCGTTGATTATCGCAAATTGAATCAGGTCACAAAGTTCGACGCTGAACCGATGCCTTTGTTAGAAGATCTACTGATTAGACTTTCTAATTCTAGATTCTTCACTAAACTTGACTTGTCTAAAGGTTATTGGCAAGTGCCTTTAGCAGAGCATGCCAAACCTCTTACTGCTTTTTCTACACCTAGGGGTCTATTTCAATGGAATGTTATGCCTTTTGGTCTCATGAACGCCCCTGCCACTTTCGTTCGCATGATGCGTCGAATTCTGTCACATCGTTCGGATGTCATCGCATACTTAGATGACATCTGTCTCTTCAGTGATACCTGGGAAGATCACTATTTAGGGTTATATGACTTACTGTCCACTCTACGTGAGAATAATTTGACAGCAAAACCTTCTAAAGCTTTTGTTGGTTTTGGTGAAATCTCTTTCCTGGGTCATCGTGTTGGTCATGGTCTCTTGAAGACAGAAGACCACAATACTTCCAAAATACTGAACATCTCTGTTCCTAAAACGAAGAAACAAGTTAGGAGTCTCTTAGGTTTAATTCAATTTTATGGGAGATTTATTCCAAATTTATCTTCGATCATGGCACCTCTCTCAACATTGTTGAAGAAAGGTTCGCCTAATCTGGTCCGTTGGTCTGAAGAATGCCAATCTTCACTAGACCAAATCAAGAATATATTTTCTTCTCCTCCCATCTTAAGATTACCTACTCTTGATAGGACTTTTGTTCTTCGGAGTGATGCTTCATCCACTGGGATTGGAGCAGCACTGATGCAAGAATATGCAAATACTCTGCATCCTGTTATGTACATTTCTAGAAAACTAAATGCGGCAGAGAGGAACTACTCGGTTTTAGACCGTGAGTTGTTAGCGATGGTTTGGTCAATTCTAAAGCTACAAAGATTCCTCCTGGGCGCACATTTCATTCTAGAGACTGATCAGAAAGCTCTTACAGCTATTCAGACTAAGAATTTGAAGAGTTCGAGATCCACTCGATATGCTATAGCTCTTCAACCTTTTCACTTCACGGTACGAGCTATCCGTGGTGCGGATAATGTGATGGCTGACATTTTGTCTAGATGCCCACATGACTCCAACTAATACTTCTGTCCTATATTTCTATATATTACAGAGTCATAACACACCTATATTTCTACAATAGATTAGCACATCTGTACTTACTTTATATGTACACACTATCGTGCTTTGTTGTCATCTTCTTCTGTTCGTTTTTTAAAATGATAGAGGAGGACTGAGTAGTTAATATAAGGGCCGTTAGTTTACTAAACAGCCACAATTATTAATAATGTATTGTACCTTATGAAGCATATTAGTTATTAATTAGCATTATATTGCTTGTACTTTCTCAGAATGTCATTGTTGAGCTGAGGACTTACCTTACGAGTTCTAGATTGTGTACTTACCCTCGGAATACCAGAGCATATGTCCTGGATCGTCATGTAGTTTAACTTTACTATGTACTTATGTCATTACATGTCAAAGAATGTACTATTTAAATTTTCCTATCAGATTTGTACATCCATTTTTAAAGACAATATTAGAGTATGCTGTTTAATGATGATTATAGTAACTTGCATACGTATATTGTGTTTACATGCTAACGTGATGTGTGTTGGTGACACCTCCCCGATGTGAATATTTTTTGAGACATATTTATTTTTCTGTTGAGGTATATCCTCACCAGACACTCTATAATTAGCCTATTGTTTGGCAATTTAGTTAATTATCAGCGCATAATTCGTGCGTTTTGAGCCGCTTATCGCTTGCTCTTTGATATTGAAAAAAAAATATGTTCCACATTTTTTTTTTTTATCGGGAGGAGGTGGTGATATGTTGCGTGATAAATTCTCGCAACATCGTTTTATTTCAATATCTGTTTTATAACGCAAGGGCAACAACTGCTTGAAATCTATAGTCACTTTTCTCGGTAAGCATTTGTCTTCTCGCGTTAGTATCGAATGCAGTTAACTTTTGAGCTGTGGTCATTTTTGCGCTGGACTGCGCATGACTTGACTTGTTGTTTGGTCGATCGGTTTCCGCCCACCACTAGTGGGAGTGAGCGATTTGGAATGGCGAAAGAGATGCCTCGTTGAAGAGGGGATCTCCGCTTTTTTTTGTTCTGTCAGGGATGTGTAGTCCTCTTTGGATATTTCGTTTAGTCGAGATAATACCTCTAGTGTTTTCCCACATGTCGGGAGGCGTGATATTTCTGTGTATTTCATGAAAGCAAGGTAAATTGACTTTTTCATTAACTCTATCGATTTTGGGTCGTGAGCGATTTCGATTCATAGCCTGTCTCCGAAAGTCGTCGTCACGAGATGTTCTTTCCCAGCTCACATGTCGCTGCATTGTACTGCATCGGTTGATGCAGGTTCCAAGGACCATTACTTGCTACTTTGTTAAATGAACTAGGTTTAGAAAACCTTTATTATCTAGAGGATATTCTTGAGGACATTATTTATTCTTCGGCAGACGTGTCTGTCTTGCTGAAGTCAAACTAAGGAGAGTGAACTGATCTCATACATCTGGTTATCTCCTGGCTGTTATAGAAAGGATGGAGTTGTTCATCTGACTACATTTACAGCACTTTGAAATATAACATGCATCTGACTCATCATTGTAATGCTGTCTACCGTTTATTGCTGTATTGAATGTTGCTGTGATAATGACTGTTTGATGTGCCTACACATTTGCGTAACCATTTTGTCACTGTGGCGTCCACAATAAATAATGAAGAAAAACGTCAACGGCTGTTTCAAGACTCATTGACTTTATACGTCGTGAGTTTACTGACGTCCTATGTGGATTGCCCTGTTATTGTTGCATGAACATTGTTTTGACTGAACACATCTACACACTACACAAAACCAGACATGCGGATGCCATCCATCATCATATGGCATCACGCATCAGCTATAAACAGGTTTCCTCAGTGCGTGTTCAAATCATCGCCAGCGTCTTCTTGTATAATCTCTTTTCCCACTTGTACTTATCTGGTTCTTGTCATCAGCTCCATGTTGGTGACCCTGTCGTAGCATTTAACCCTTCCATTCTACACAAATACCCAATTATGACATAGTGTAACTTGTTGGTCACTCTCCAGGTTTCAGAGACATAGAATAGGACTGACTTGACATTTCAATACAAGGGTCTTACTTTTATGTTGTATTTCTCTTGATGTCTTGGCGCCTTCTGAACCTAATGAAAACCCTTCCGATTGGTCTTCAACATAGGCACGTTCTTCCAGGAGTAACACTTTGTGGAACAGATGCAACCAACTTTGCGAACAGTGGCAAACTGTTAAAGACTTTAATAACGAGGAAAGCTGACGACCCAAAATATATTGAACGTTCTTGTTGAGAACACATCCCATTACATTAATGTCTATTGTTTATTTTCCTTTGTTCACCTTACAGAGCATTGGGCCACCATTGTAGCTTCTTCCCTCGCAGGAAGCCTGCACTAATCAATTAGGTGTTGTTGTAGTGGTGGTTTCCGTGGCAATTTGCTTTACATAAAGAGGTTGGCAACCTCATGCAGAACCCCTTATTAGTCGCCTTGTACAACATTCCTAAGGGGGCAGTAAGGTCCTAGTCTTCCTTAGTCTCTTCAGAGACTAGCAGGAACTACACAGGACCTGTCCATCGTTACATGACGTATGATTCTTTGGCACTACTGACCTTCCATATCATCCATCTGCCAAGCTTCATATGTAACGGCAAACATTCATCAATCTAATAGCTCACAATAATTGCGCTCTCAGTTATTACTGAACTCATACGACAGCCGAGCACAAATGATATATCTATTCACAGAGCGGTTTCACTTAATAATTTTTATCAGCCTTTTCGTATCAAATGCTTAGGCATACACGATCAAAGTTTCCATCCAAACAAGCATGACCCGTCTTCTTTATTTTTGTTTACATGAACAGAATACGTCCTTTCATGGCCACATCAACGAACAGACTCTAACCGTCTCCCTGGGACTATTTACTATTTATTTCGCATTTACATTGATTTGCTTACTTTTGGAAAATAACGGAAAAGTCTTTCTAACCCCAGTGCTCCTAATTTATCAACTCTGTCACTAATACCTTACGTGCGTGAAGAGTACAAACCACCGCATCCTAAAAATAGGGAGTACGGGGAGGAGGAGAGAAGAAAGAAGAAACTGTTTAAAGCCCGCGAGATTTCATTTAGTCGTCTCTCAACTGTTGTCGTAAGTGTTTGAATTTATTTATACAAAGTTGACTTCTCTGCTAGTTTTCTTAGCCCAACAAACAGTCTCTACAGATGTATATTTGCGTGCCCGTTTTCTTTGAGTTCTTTCTTCTTTGTTTTCTTCCGTTGCTATTTCTGAAGTGGGCCGTAGTACTTTCTGAAATTGTGGCCAAGGGAGTTACGGTCCCTTGTGGTATTTGGCCAGATGTTCAGCTTTTCACTGCGAATCTCTCTTGACAATTCAAGATTAATTTTTTTTTTTTTAAACCACACAGAAACAAACTACAAGACATTAGTAACACGTTTTGTGAACATATTTTATTTCATCTGTTTACAGAAAACATTATTATCCTTAGTGTAATGATACGGAATGTCAACTATCGTTGGCAATGAACAGAAACATTGGAATACTTCAGTAAAAGATTTTTAGTTACGTTTATATTCTATGACTGAAGAAAAAAGTCACAGATTGATTTTGCCTGAGTCCTTCCCAGTACAAAAACCTTTTTATATCAATACTCTTGCGCAATGTCTGTTATGATAATGGGAAAAGTCGGAACACTTTTCTGCCCAATGACTTAATAGTCAGCGCACGTGACAGTTTTATTTGGCTTGCAAATACTTTTGACCAGTGGCGTATCCTGGTAATGCGAGCTAGGCGTGCTGCTACTTAAAATGAATATGTACGCCTACTATTTAACCTCTTCCCCTCTTAATTTAAAAACCAACTATATTCAATTACGCAACGATAGTTATTCGGCTGGAAGAAAAACATTAACTAAATAATACATATTTTCACTTATAGGTTTCACTTGAAGATCAGATCTATTCTTTTTTACTTTTGCAGAAATTTCTCTGTTACAGCATCGTAAAATGTATTCTTCATTCTAACCTTGCTCAAAAGTTCCTTTTCAATGGACAATAGGCTGAGACTGGAGAGTCGATCTTGATAAAAAAGCTGAAAACGATCTTTCTACAGAAGCAGTAGTTGCTGGAATTGTCATTATCAATTCTGCCAGTTTGAACACTTCTTTAAAGCCTGAACTGAGATCATTTTCAGCTAAGAACTGCAGTAACTCATGAACTGACTTGTTGTAGAACTCATCCGAACAATAAAGTACAACAAGTTCATTCTTCAATCTTACATAGTCGAACATTTCTCCATAAACGTCTTTTAATTTTTTGATGAGGTCCTCTGGAAAAATTTTCTTGAAACTGGTATACTTTTGCTCATAAAGAAGGTGGAAATACTCAAGTTTCTTTAAAGCTGCAAACCGTGTTTCTGTGTGAACACTAATGTTATCAATGATTTCAAAATACAGTTGGCAACATGCATCTTTTCCTATACAACCACGGCGTCGTTTATTTGTAGGTGATTCAAATTCTTCTCCCTTCCTTCCCAATGCAGCATACCAAATCTCATTAAAGGCAGTATCCCTTGCTCGTTGATGTTCATTTTTGATCTCTTCTATTTTCTTGCAGCAGTACAAAATATCGAAATTTCTTGTTTGAAGTAAATTGTATAAAACATCTGTATATGCAAATAATCTTGAAAATACTTGAAGTAGGAAAATTGTATTTAGGCTCCTCAAGAAAGACAAAAAGCCTTGCGATTTAACCACTGTGTCAGCATCCCATTCTAAAGAACAATCAATGACATTTTCAAAAAAGTCAATAAGCTCTAACCAATGATCGTTCACTGTATGTACTAATCTGGAAGTGAAGTTCCACCTGGAAGGTGCTACAGTTGGCAACTTCTTAGAAAGAAATTCTTGAAGAGCTATTGTTCTCTTAGAAGATTTTGAGAAAAATGCAGAAAGACCATTGAGAGTTATAAAAAAAATATTGCAGTCTTTGATATTCATCAAACTTTGTTGCAAGACGAGGTTCAATGCATGGGCACAGCAATGAGTAAAGAGTGCTTTCGGGTAAACATCAATAACCTTTTTTTGTAAGCCATCCAAATGACCTGCCATCACAGACGCTCCATCATAAGTTTGCCCAACTAACTTATCTTTAAGTTTGTATTCTTGTACCGTGCTAACTACATGTTTAAACAAACCTTCTGAGGTTCTATCCTGACTAACGTCGGTAAGCCCGACAAACCTTTCATAAACAACACCATCTAATACATATCTTAAGACGGTTGACAGCTGTGATTTGCACGTGATATCACAACTCTCATCCAGAAGTATAACAGCAAAGTTTGAAACATGGACTTCCTTCTTTATTTCATCAATGAGGACTTCAGAGATAGCCTGAATGAGATCGTTTTGCACAGCCGGAGAGGTTCCGCGGAAAACTGTAGAGCTCTGTAGGTGATGTTCCAAAAGAGGGTCATATTGCTGAAGTGCATCCAGAAACTCTAAATAGTTGCCTCTGTTGAAAGAGTCATTACATTCGTCATGTCCTCGGAAAGGAAGCTCCTGTTTACCAAGGAAGCATACCGCATCAATCAGACGTTTCAAGATATCTCGATTCTTTTTTACAAGTTCATTATGTTGGCTGATACTTTTATCGAGCTGATCATTAAGCAAGACGTCCACTCTTTGTCGGCCAAACATTTTCAGCTGAAAAAAACATTGGACATGGCTTTTAGTCTTTTCGTATCTCTGTACAGCTGTACTTAAGTGGTTAAGATCATCAAAACCATTTCTACTTCATAAGTTGCCTTCTGAAGAAAATAAAAAACAAGGCCAACAGAACAATTTATTCCTCTTTTCACAACCAGTTAACCAATCCACCGACTTGTAATGAGCTGTTGAAAAATGGCGTGTGTATACTTCTGTCTTAGTTTTATGTACTGTTTTTAAGAGTGGTAACTCAGGACATGGTTTACCGTTACTCACAATTGATAGTTTTTCACTAAAACTTAGTGAACAAAACTTCTTTTTAGCAATGTCGTCCAACACTTGCATTTTTGGTATATGTCAATTATCTCCGAAATACTAATTAACTTACAACTTGAAACTCACTGTCACTGTAATAATCTGCACTCCCGGCAACTAACAAAAATTAATCACAAAAAACACTGGACTTGGACACAGCCGGTTTTTACAACTTGAGAGCTGCAAGACGACAGCACGCATGTTTGTATTGTATTGACGTATCTGGCCATGACCCCGACCCACACAAACCAGTCCTCAAACATGAAATCGAAAGGTACCGCACGCAATGTGACGGAATTACCCGATAAACTTCGGGCGATTGCAACCAACCAATAAAAACTGCACTATAAAACGCGTCTGGGAAACTGAAACTAGATATACTCGTAGATTCGATGCGGAAAAATCTGTTATCCTGATGCGTGCGGTCCGAAAGCAGAACATTAGAAGAGAAATATTTTATAGAATAATAAATTAAATTTTTATTTTCCTTCGGGCATAGGTGTGCGCAGCACGCACAGCACACATAGAGAATACGCCACTGCTTTTGACTACAGCTTCCTCAGGCAAGTTTTAAGCTATTATTATTATTTGATTATGCATAGGGCTGGCAACCTAGTTATGCAAAACAAATTGCTACAGATAGCAAGGATACAAGACAAGATTTCCTGCAGTAATGGTGGCTTCTTGCTAGCTAGATAAACAGTGAGAAGGGAAATAATTAACAGGGGAAAACTCTTCATTCTTCTTCATATTATGAATTGCTTGGTCGTGTTGTCGCGGAAAAGACGTACATCCTTGGATGTTCCCGCGACCATGGGATAAACCAACCTGAATTTTTTGTAATATACTTGACAATACCTTAGATAACACAATTTCTTCATTCTTTTTCCCCCTTTACTGAGACCGTTCTACTTTACTGTTTTATTGTGATGACCCGTGGATATTTACACAATACACTTAGATAAGCTAGACCACTGACTTCTACAGCTTTCAAATCGATAGTAGTCATAACAACAATTCCAGCAAATTCTACGACATGAATGAGATAATGCTTATCCGGTCGGACAGTAAAATAGGACGAGAAAAGATGGGAGGGCCAAGTTAGATTACAGTCCGGAACATCAGACTTCAATCGTCAATAGGGTGACCCAAATTTTAGCAACTTTTATGAGTAGGTTCAGTGGTGGATTGTCTGTAAAAGTTCCAAAAGTAGTACGTAACAGCACTGTGGTAATTGAAGGGGAGAACAAGGAGAAGGGAAAGAAATGTTTGTACCAGGGACAACGGTATATGTTGTAGTTCCAGCAACAGCCACAACAATAGTGGTAATAAAAATAGAAGTAAACGCAGTAGTAGCAATAGTGGTAGTGGTTGTAGTAGTAGGACTAGTAGTAGTGGTACACCGATACCTCGACTTTCGTCGCTTCGACTTTCGTCGCTTCGCTCTTTCGTCGGTTTTCAATTCTAACCACGTTTCCAAATTTCGTCGCTCGCTTCGCTCTTTCGTCGCATTTGGTCACAACTGCGCGTCATTTTGATTCTTTCGTCGTTCAGTCTTTGAACAGAAATCGTTCGGTGTGCACTGTTTTTTTTAAAGTTGTCCGCATTGAATCTCTTATATTTGTCATTAAACATATTAATACTACTTATTTTTGTGATTAAAATAACAAAACTATTCATATTCTCTAGTTGGGGACTCTATTTTATAGTCTGTATGGTGCTTTAATATATTCATAAATCAAGCAGGAGCTACGTCCACTTCACACTACTAGGAGTCTCGCTGAGATACACAAGAAGTTCAATGACTAAATGCTCACTCAAGTACATACACTAAAGTTTAGTGTCATGTATAAAGGCCTATTGATATAAATTTTGGTCATGTATGGTAAACGGTATCACGTGGTCGTATATGTCGATATGTTAACTGTGACAGTAGTCATGATTTTTCACGAAAATATTCACTCATCAGTTTCAGCAAGAGACAATGGGCGTCTCAGTTCGAAGCTATATAACACTGGATATAAGTGAGAGTATACAAGGCATTTCTTAAGATTGCTGTGAGGAAGCGATGTTCCGTCATAGCTAATGAATGGTTTGTATCCATGTTATATACACTGATAACAGAACTTATGTTCTAGAGCTAATTCTTAGGCAGGAATTAGGGTTATTATTTACGAGCTTCTGACTCAGAACACAAGAGGTTGCTCGTAGTCAGTGTTTAAACTTGTAAGTAATAGCTTGCGATCAGACGTCTGACTATCAGACATAGCGTACGCGCAGTTGTGACCAATACTGTAACATAGGATCGACAAGGTCTGTACGCACACAGGGTTATCTGAGATCTTCAGGAAGATGTGCTAGTTGGATAATAGCGTGTGAGAGGGACGTGAATCATAGTGGAGTTGTTGTTAGATACAGTGACTTCATAAGGTAGTATCACAGTTATGACACGTACCAATTTTCTCTAAGTCACAGGCAAAGGTCTCAGTACACACAGGGTGCGGAGTCAGCACAATACGATATATAGTAGATAGGCGAGCTATGGATGGTGAGGAACTGAGAGTAGGAGTGAGCGAGGTATGGTGACATACACACTTGCTGTACATATACGTACACTCTAATCTGGACTAGCATGGCTGGTTTGAGAAAATCTGTATCTGCGACTAAAAAGAGTCAAATTAGCGAGAGACTATGACTGTCAGATGTCAGGTGAGACAGGACAAACATCGCTCGGAGCGGGCGCAGATACCGCAGCTGGCAGGAACAGTGTTGATGCGGACAGTGTTAGAGATCTCTATATGAGAGTACAGGATTGGACACACACACATATAATGACTATTGAACATTATCGACACATAAACTACCCAAGTGCAACGACGACGACATCTACTCATCACACGATACGAAGAGGAAAGTTGTCTGCAGCAGACCCAAGTATGCTGAGGCGAGAGATTCACGGAGTAGATCACATGGGGGTTACAGTGGCGAGCATTATAAGAGGCTAACATCAGAAGACTTTGATGGTGAGTTTTGGGGGGGATAAAGTATCAGACTAGGACAAATTATCTATTTGATTGAGACAAAGAGTGGAAGGAAGGTAAGACACGTTAAGCATAGATCGATGCACTAATAACAAGAGGACAGAAGCTGAGATCATAATGTCTGGTGCAAGGGCATTTTTCACACAGGGAGCATGTATATATTCCAGGTGATCTCTAAAGCTCCGATAATGATACTGATACATTAGTGGAGGTTGTGGGTGTGTACGTAAACGTTATTGTTTGTTTGAGGTCTTTAGATGGGGAGAGACATATTGACGTACACACAGTGCGTCTGATAATATATCTTATGTAGGAAGGTAATCTAGATTATTATCTGACGACCTCACTATAACAGGTGTGTCACTGTGTATATCACTACACAATTGTTTTTTCGATGTTCTTTTGGCTATGGCGTCGGATTCTTAGAGAGTTGAGTGATGTAATTTGTAGGATAGGCAGGACAATGTGCACAGTTGATATGTCATGCACGTGAGGATGTTTACATCACAGATACGGAATTGGGTAGACACACTCAGCTTGTCAGTAGGCTCATTGTGATTGGGGGGGTTAGTAATCACAAGGAGGAGCGAACTCAATATGTCAATTCATAGTAGAGACTCTAGGGATGGGTGATTAGTCTTGTATCTTGGGATTTCTTGGTGATTTTTATATTCAGCACGGGGAAGACAAGACAGGTAGATGGGGAGCACATAAGGTCACGATCTTGGTGGGTTGAGGTATTACAGTATAGTTTATTATATCTGATGGGAGTTGAAATAAGGTATAGTTAGTATTATACATAGGCAAGAGAGGGGGGTTGATCGAGTATATCAGCTGTATTGATATATGGAGCGTGGTGAGAGAGTGTCGGAGTGGGGTGATGTGTCGTGACGAAGAGAATAGGATAGTAAAGTAGACGAAGCAAATTGAAAAGCATTATGAAAGAAGGGACAGATATGGGAGATCGTTATCTAATACACGAGGTATAGTAATACTCAATGTTCCTGGTAACAACATCATAATTAATGAAATTAAATAAAGGTGTGATTGTAAAAGATTACATGATAGTGGGGGGTAGGGGGGGGTCGTTAGGAGAGTTCAGTAAGTTAATTATTTAGTCAGGCTCTAAATCTGATTTTTTACAACGACCTGGATGATAAAAGATACGTAATGTCATAGATACTGAAAATGCTAAATACGATATAGGGTATCGTAAGCATACCTGTAAAAGTTCGTGAAATTAGAACGAAGGAGGAAAAGACCAAGGTGAGAGATGTGTAAAATCATGTATACTAGGATTTTTATGTTAGAGCTTCTAACCTAGCTTATTAGTAGGTGATATGTGTGGTATGGGGTGTTGTGGAAATTGTGTGGGTGTGGTCCAAGGGTAGTGGATGAGTTGAAAAACCATATGAGATTCTGGTATTGATAGTGTTTAATAGAAATTGTAGGAGACAGCGTCCGGTTGAGGTTATCCTGGGGTGGATATTTTCAATAAATGCGATATTAACAAGTTAAAATACCAATTAAATGACAATGAGTAAAAAAGGACTAGTGATATAAAAATTTATGTGTAAAATTTCAAAGGATTAGATTAATTGAGTGCTGGGGTTTTATATGATGTTAAATATAAAAAAAACACAATTGTATTTAACAGTATTTTAAATTCTTTTAACATTTTTGGGTCCATGGACCCCTACTTTGTACAATTGTCCATTGTCCCATATTAGGGATTGAAGGGAGTTGAGAGCGACGGTGGACGTAGGGATCCACCGATGGATTTTGTATGGTTGCGATAGTAGTTCTAATCGAGTTATGATTATATGCTAGTGTTATACTTACAAGTGTTTAGGTTGTTGGTTGAGATCAATGTATTGGGGAGTGAGTTGGTACAGGTTGAGCGACTCAATTTGAACCTCTGCACTGCAGTATTAACCGATGTAGGAAGGCTATGGGTGATCCAACTTTGATAGTATGAAACGCTATGGTACCTTTTATTGTGGGGTAAAAAAGGTGTAAGGATATGTAATATCTGCTTACTAATAAGCTGAACGTTAATATTGTCATGATGCATTGTTGGGCATTTGTGATATGAAATCTCATTGTTGTTGAGGCAGAAAGTATACGTGCCAGGGAGTGAGTCTGCAATTGTGATTTGTGGCCAGAGTTTGAGTTTGGTGTGAGTGGATGAGGGTAAGTCCAGACAACCATTGAGGGAGGTTGGAAGATTACAGTCTAGCCTCTCTAGAAAAAGGCAAGTGGGTCGAGTTACTGCAGAAGACATTGCTTTGACATTTTTCGGAAGAACGTTTAAGGGTTTGGCCAACTAGGGACTTTACGCTGCATCCCGATAGACTGTCAGCTATTGATGGGTTGATTCAAGTACGTAGGGGGATTGTAGTAGTAGAAGTGGTGGTAATAGTAGTAGCAGTGATGGTGGTAGTAGCAGCAGTGATGGTGTTTGTAGTAGTAGTAGTGGTGGTAGTAGTAGTAGCAGCAGTGATGGTGTTTGTAGTAGTAGTGGTGGTAGTAGTAGTAGCAGCAGTGATGGTGTTTGTAGTAGTAGTGGTGGTAGTAGTAGTAGTAGCAGTGATGGTGTTTGTAGTAGTAGTGGTGGTAGTAGTAGTAGCAGTAATGGTGTTTGTAGTAGTAGTGGTGGTAGTAGTAGTAACAGGGATAGTGGTTATAGTAGTAGTAGTGGTGGCAGTAGTAGTAGCAGCAGTGATGGTGTTTGTAGTAGTATTAGTGGTAGTAGTTGTCACGTGAAAGATAGTTTATTTTACCATCTTGTCCATAATTTGATTACTCCTTTAAATGTTCTGTTTTCCGAGACATTTTGTATTTTCTTTTCTTTCCTTTTCTACCTTTGTGGCCAAACTTTCTCACCCTCTCAAACCCCACCCGAGGTTGTTTACGCTGGCCAGCTGCGGTCAGCTAACGCTAGACGTAATGTTATCTAAACGCACCTGTTCGACCAGAGAAACATTTCTCGGGTCCGCTTTAAGTGTTAGAACGAGCCAAGACGGTTTCTGTGAAAGAAACGGTTCGTTAGCGGCGGGTACCCTCTGTGGTCCCAACAGGGGAATTTCTCTGGTCGCTTTAAAACGTTTGATGACGAGCGGCTGGTACCCTTTGAGGCCTGGGGAACTTTCGCACGATTTCTTTTGTCTTACTCTATTACGCATTACGCCAATACATCTGTAGAATCAGGTTAGGCAGGTGTCCGGGGGGGAGCGTCCTTTGTAAGCTATAAGATTTGAAATTTTACTACGTCAAACACACTCGTAGAAGATTCCTGGCCCGAGATAGACCATTATGGAAATAAGGCAAACATTAACACAGAACTAAATGTTTTTGGCCTATTTCTTGGCATTTTCTCGGGGTGAGTAAACATATCTTATAATTATTATATTAGATTCATGTTAGCTTTTATATATATATCTGTTAGGGAAGTGAATTCATTTCTGAGGACTTCTCCTAGTAATTTATTCAGTGATAAGGTAGCGCTGTCTACGGCCTATTAAGTGGTGCTTAAACTGTTACGGTTTATCATGGGTTAAATGTTAAACTTACAATAACAGATATTAGGCGTAGAATCAGTCCACGAATGCTTACCATTGGGTTAAGAGTCAGCAAAATTAACTGTCATTTCTGTAAGATAATGCCAGGTGTGGATTGTTCACTTAAAAAAAAACTGAATAGTGAGATGCAGGTAATAACTCTGGATTATAGGAAATAGTCACTTATTCCTTTTTGATAGATATTTTTAGTGGCAAGGGAGAATCATTTTATGCTTACTTGTGTGGCTAGGCACTAGTCTATAACTTTCACAGAAAGCAGTCACCAGGCATAGATATAATTATATCTTATGATTCAGCCACAATTGTATTATTATAGCAATAACATTGCATTCTCTTTGTACTCATTGTGTGGAATATTAATATATTTTCCCAAAGGGACATATTACTTATTTTGTAATGTCACATGCTGTAATCTGTTTATGTAAATTCATTTAATGTTGTAAGATGAATAAGCATATCCATTTAACTGTAACTACTGGTTAGGTTTCCTGTATATTGAGATTGGGAGAAGAGGAGTAGATTGTTGCTGTCAGAACAGTTACTGACAGGTACCTGGGTGTGCAAAAGATATTAAGTCTATGCGGGTGCGTGTTGATAATTGATATTTTTAAGGAACAGAAGACATGGTTAAAGACAGCCCTATACTATCATAGCAATAACTACAATAAATTTAATACCATAGTGGAGCGAAACTTTCTGTATAAAGTTAGTGTGATTTATTATTTGCTTGATGTAAAAGGGTGTCTCTTTTCGGTCTCAGTTTCAGGGGGATACCGAATTGCTAGTCTAGTTTCCAGTCAGACGAAGAATGTCACCGTCTCTTCGATCTAGAGGGATTCTGAGGATATCTAGCCCCACGAGTGTCACAGCCATACCTGGAACAACAACCTTTTGTCAACGCCATTTCCCTCTCACGGGAGTTCAGCTCACGCATTGTGAAATGAGCCAACGCAACAATCTGAAACGTCTATGGCAGTAGTAGTTTCCTACTCGCCTATTGGATTACCAGTCAGGGCATTGCGGCTTCCAAAATCTCAAAACCGCCCAGCATGCCTATAGCAGAATTCCATATCACCCGCCTTTTTGTGCCTAAACGGGGCACTCAGCCAAACCACAGTCAACCAGCCAAAACCGGATTTAAAGCCAATTCTAGCGCCGGATAAGCACGCCTTGGGATCAATTGTCCTCACGTGACTTCGTCCCATGGTTTATTTCTGGGTCTATGTAGAACTTCGCACTTCGGAGCGGCCAGCAAAGATAAACAGCGTCTTCCAGTCCCCTCGCGAAACTAGAGGTCACCAACAGTTAGCACCAACAAAGAAAGTTTTTTTACAGGCCAAGTCCATCACCCCATGGAGTATATCTTTACGTAAAAAGACACTTTCCGGAGCTATTACATTTGGTCCCACGTAAGCGGACGGACTGACACGCAGCTTATTCATTTTGGTAAACCAGAGGTAAATACAGAGTTCCAGCTCCTCGCGCAATTAGGGGTCACCAAAGATAGCGCCTACATTGGATTTACAGGTCAAGTCCATCACCCATGGAGTATATCTTTACGTAAAGACATTGGAGCTATCCCATTTGGTCCCACGAAAGCGGACGGACTGTAGCTCAGTTTTGTTTATTTGGTCAGCAGGAGATAGACAGTCTTCCAGTTCCCATCGCGAAATCAGGGGTGCCACCAACAATAGCGACTACAGTGGATTTATACAGGTCAAGTCCATTCCCCATGGAGTATATTTTTACGTAAAAGACACTGTCGGAAGCATTGTACTTGGTCCCACCGAAAACGGACAGACTGTCAGACAGTTTATTTCATCTCTCTGTGTTCTACAGGTTTTATGAATGGTGATCGGTGTGTGTGTGGTTGTTGGTGTATATGATTATCGATGAATATTTGATTATTGATGAAATTTTATGTTGTTGTGATGATATGCATTAATTCCATGCTTTTTCTTCTTTAATAAATTTTACACATTTATTAATGCGCTGTTCACGACCTTTCCATCCATATTTGTATTTTTAGCTCTTTACTATAATCTCTATGTATGATAAGAGAAAAGAGAGAGAGCAGGAGGTGCTGAGACAGACATAAGTGAGTTGAGGCTTGGAGAGAGAGATCATTTTGATAAATCTTCTTCCAGGTTGTCTCAAGTCCATCTCCTATTTACACCTTATCTAAAGTGTAATCTATAACTCAGTCAGTCCACTATCCCTTGTCGATTTCACTACTATTGTCCAACTCGACAAATACTCTACACTCTAACTCAACCACGACAGTAGTAGTAGCAGTGATGGTGTTTGTAGTAGTAGAAGTGGTGGTAATAGTAGTAGCAGTGATGGTGGTAGTAGCAGCAGTGATGGTGTTTGTAGTAGTAGTAGTGGTGGTAGTAGTAGTAGCAGCAGGGATGGTGTTTGTAGTAGTAGTGGTGGTAGTAGTAGTAGCAGTAATGGTGTTTGTAGTAGTAGTGGTGGTAGTAGTAGTAACAGGGATAGTGGTTATAGTAGTAGTAGTGGTGGTAGTAGTAGTAGCAGCAGTGATGGTGTTTGTAGTAGTATTAGTGGTAGTAGTAGTAGCAGTGATGGTGTTTGTAGTAGTAGAAGTGGTGGTAATAGTAGTAGCAGTGATGGTGGTAGTAGCAGCAGTGGTGGTGTTTGTAGTAGTAGTAGTAGGGGTAGTAGTAGTAGTAGTAGTGATGATGTTTGTAGTAGTAGTGGTGGTAGTAGTAGTAGCAGCAGTGTTGGTGTTTGTAGTAGTAGAAGTGTGTTTGTAGTAGTAGAAGTGTTGGTAGTAGTAGTAGCAATGGTGGTGGTAGTAGCAGCAGTGGTGGTGTTTGTAGTAGCAGTGGTGGTAGTGGTAGTAGTAGTAACAGTGATGGTGTTTGTAGTAGTAGAAGTGGGGGTAGTAGTAGTAGGAGTAATGGTGGTAGTAGGTGGTAGTAACAGCAGTGGTGGTGTTTGTAGTAGTAGAAGTCATGGTAGTAGTAGTAGTAGAAGTGGTGGTAGTAGCAGTGGTGGTGGTAGTAGCAGCAGTGGTGGTGTTTGTAGTAGTAGTGGTGGTAGTAGTAGTAGTAGCAGTGATGGTGTTTGATGTAGTAAAAGTGGTGGTAGTAGTAGCAGCAGTGGTGGTAGTAGTAGCAGCAGCAGCTGTAGCACTTGTAGTAGTATTATCAGTAACACCTTTGGAGTAAAGGAAGAAGTAGGAGCAGGACTTTCTATCTGTGTTGCCAAAATTCACTTCAGGTAGCCACACCTATTGTGGATCAAGATAAAAAAGAACAGTTGAACACTTTCTATCATATGGTACGGTGTATATTTCAGGTCACATGAAATCCAAAAATTTTCTGTCAAAGACCCAACAAAGGCCTAGCTAGGTCCATACGTTATTAAAAGCAAAACAATCTCCCGTGATAGGACCTTATGTGCTATTTGTCACAGCTGGAAATAGTGCAGCAGTGATCATCCACTTTTGCCCCTCCCCATCTAGTTTATTTTTTTGCTACAGGAACGCCGGATTCACAGTGCAATTAACACGTGAGCCGTTTGGCAATTAAGCACGGTGGAACACACAGAGAGAGCGCGGAGCATGGCGTAATAGATTCTTTGATCAGGGGCGATGTTAAGTCTGAGACGGACCTTGGATTGTAAAACTTTCAGGGGAATTAATTGCGTAGCTGATATTCGGCAAGGCGGAGATGATGAAAGACAAGCCAGAGAGGTTGTCGGCTGCAGAGGTGGTAAAATTAGCTTTGATTCAAGAATCGAACGGCAAATGGGCTCGGGTCTGGCAGTAGGTGTGACTTTCGCATTAAAGAGCGATAGAACGGAATTTACGGATATATACCATGTCTCTCCGATAGCCATGATCAGTTGTTCAGAAATCTATCTGAAATTCACTAGCTCGATATCTTAGATTTCTCGTGAAAATTATTAGATTTTCGTGGAGTGTTTCATTTTTCTGATTGCGGTAATTTATATACTAGCCTTTAAGTGATTTAGTGTGTTTAAAGTTTTCATTATATTTCACTGAGATTTTATGTGCTAATTAAATAACTTATAGTTAAATCCTTTTCAGCCGTAAAGTGAATTTAATTACTCGCTACTTCCCAGTAAGAGATGTTTTAAATTGACTAGTACATACATTAAATAACTGTCTACTGACGGTATATATTATTTACTTCTATCCATTGTATGTAACTTTTTTAATGACTAGTGTTCATATCACGCGTTAAAAAAACGATAGGATAAGCTAGAAACGAGTGTTTCAAATCTAATTTATAACGGAGTGGTGAAGAGGTCCTATTTTAACACGTGTTAGATATGATATTGATAATTTGGTTAAATGTTAATATTTTCTTTCCTAAAATCTAGGCTGATCAACCTGAGTACTAGCGATTTTTTTTAATGGCCATATGATCTTATGATCATACGAACTTATAATATTATAAGCATCCAGGGATATTTAATATTGATGAGCTTCTTGCTGTGACCTGAGTGGTCCAATTTTCCTCATGAGAGAAACCAGAATAGAACCATTAAATTATAATATTAACTGGACCAGAACTATTACCAGATTTACTTATATCAATCTCATCAGCCAGCTGTGGCGAAATATATTGTCAGCAACATTTGTGTAACTTAACCTAGCGTCTCAGCCACCTGAGGCTAAACAACATAGGAACTATATATATGTTCTATTCATCCTACGTCGGCGATCAACAAGCATGAACCTTACTCCAACCTACTGAAGGCATAGATAACTTATTGTATCCAGGACAAATTAAATCACCGACTCTAGCGACTCCCGTGAAATTTGCAGTCAGCATCTACGGCGAGTCTGCGGCTGGATTTGGCAAACTTTAAATTTGACACTAAATAGTTTTATTACTTATTAGTGTATTTCCTTGGAATGCCTGCGACAACTACTGCTGATGATGTTGCCATGATTGCTAAATCAGAGCCACATCTCCAATCCAACCTGCAAGTCTGGAAGGAAGAGCTGGAGAAGAGAGGGATGGTCATAAGCAGCTCTAAAACAAAATCCATGGTGATATCACGAGAAGAAAGAAGACATCAGATTAAGCTGGGAGAACAGGTCCTGGAGCAGGTCGACCACTTTAAATATCTCGGTACTATTATAGACCGAAATGGAAGGCATCAAAGAAGAGTTGACCACTCGAAAAGCAGCAGCTGGGAGACTTTTTCAGGCCATAAATCGAGGATTCCTCAGCAAGAGAGAGGTTGGTAAGAAAACGAAGATGGCTGTATACCGCTCCACCTATGTCCCAGTCTTGACATATGGATGCGAGTCATGGGCAATGACTACAACCCACAAAAGCCAGATCCAAACCTCAGAAATGAGGTATCAGAGGAAGGTGGTTGAAGTAACAAGAAGAGACATGGTCCGCAACCAGACGATACGTCAAGACCTAAAATCCCACCCCCTGCAGACCCAAGTAGAACAGTCCCAACTAAGATGGTTTGGCCATGTCTGCAGAATGGGAGAAGATCGGCTACCACGACAAGCATGGGAAACAAAGAGCCAGGGATCCAGACCACCAGGACGACCCAGAGTCCGCTGGGAGGACAACATTAGACAATCTTTGAAGGACCGAGGACTAGAATGGAACCAGGCCAGGAGGAAGACAGCCGATAGAATAGTCTGGCGCTTTCTCTTCCAAACCTCTACACCTCACGGTAGAAGGGGAACGACTAAGTAAGTAAGTATTTCCTTGGAATGCCTGCGACAACTACTGGGGTAAGCAAAAGTCTGAAAGTGGCCACTGAATGGGTGTGAATTGAATGAACGGAGAAAGAAACTTATGTCTTTTGTTAACATCATATACTTATGTGGTTTCTTCTTTCTTTTTTTATCTCACTAATCTGAGTAGTCACGGGATAGATTGCATTAGGAACCTATTCTTTTCCCATACTGACTATTTCATAACTTATTGTTAACTTTTGATCTTTTGGGTTAATTAACCTCTGTTGGGATCGTCTTTTATTTTCCTTTACCAGAGGGGGAGAACCTATTTGATTAATTTCTTCTTTTGCAATTTTGTCTGTAAACCATGATCTAGTGATGTATATGCTTATTGTTGTGATCTTCTATTGATAATAAACTTTATTAAACCGTTAGTTATCGTGTCAGTCAACCCCTATCCATTATATGTTATTCATAGTTTGTTTTCACGTTCGTGCGTATTTGTCACATACAAGTGTAATTGTGTACATGTGAGTGCAGTGTAACTTGTATTTTCGTACAAGGAGAGAAAGTGTGTCTGATTTAAATATCGTCGTCCAGATAGGTTGGATTAGATAAATTATTCTATCCAGAGACTGTCATTTCTCTTACACGATCACCTCGTGATAAAACTATTTCTTACTCCTTACTTTCACATTGCCATCACTATCACCTCTGCTCAGACAGGACTATAAACATCTATTACCTATCTGATAAAATATACGACACTGTTGTAGAACGACCATAAACACCAATACAGAACGCGCAAGTACATGAAATCCTTTTATCTAGAGACATGAAAAGACCAAGTGAGCATTTCTCTGTTTTTTGTTTTTTTTTGGGTTTTTTTTTTTTTTTGAGAAAGTCGCCAACAAACGGAACGTGAATACAGTAAACATTGAAAGTAATACAGCATCTGGGAAGGAAAACACTGACGATCTTCATTGAGAAGAATGCAAGTGGAAAGAGGCAGAATAATGGAGCTACAGAAAGTCTTCAGTTAGGAGAGCCAAGTGGAAAGAGACGGAATAATTGGCTTACAAAAGTCTTTAATAAGGAGAGCCAGTTGGGAAGAGGCGGAATAATTGACCTAAAGAAAGTCTTCAGTAAGAAGAGGCAAGTGGAAAGAGGCGGAAAATGGGCCTACATAAAGTCTTCAGTAAGGACAGCCAAGTGGAAAGAGGTGGAATGATGAACCGACAGAATGTCTTCAATAAGTAGAACCAAGTGGAAAGAAGCGGAATTATGAACCTCTAGAAAGCCTTCAGTAGGACTGTCAAGTACAAAGAGATGGAATGATACACCTATAGAAAGCGACTGCTGAGTTTATCAACTTAGAATACGGCAGAAACTGTTACTCTCATATCACTACCACATTTTACATTACACTAAACGTAGCTATTCTCTTCAGACTCGAAAGAACAATCAGACGTAAGCGCAGATGTAAAGGTAGCAGTATCTCCATCAGTACCGAGAATTTCAGAATGATACGTCTGACAGAACTTGCCAGACCGTTCGTTTTCATGTGTAAGTGACAGCAATGTGCGGCGATTAAATTTTTTATTTTATTTTAAGATCCATGGGAGGAAACGGTCAGAATGAATAAAAACATACAGTGCAACTAAAATTTAGCCACAATTGAGAACAAATTAAATTAAATTGTCAAGGTATGATAAAACCCTTACTTTTCTTCGAATACATTCCAGTCTAAAGCTGGTGAGCATTAAGCTTAAAAATCGATCATGTCGAATAGGGTCTATAGATTCTAACATTTGTAGCAACATTAAAGTAAAGTTGTTTGTAAATACTTCAGAGACGCAACGATTTAAGTCTAATATCAATCTTCAGCAATTAGTAACTATGCATGTTCCTGACTTTTCTTAATTTTCATAGATAGAAATTCTAAGATAGGGTAATTTATGTCCCTTATATAATTACATTTTGATTTTGCAAAATAGGGACAATTATTTATTATTCTAGCTCAGGTCTTAATTCCACAACTGCATGTATTAAAAAAATAATTAATAATTCATTAATTATATCAGTCGTTGTCCCGACATCGCCATTCTGGTACGGTTTTATTCCATTTCCACTTCAGCTTGTTTGGAGAAAACTGCGTTAAAATATTTTTTTGGTCAATAGTTGAAAAAACAGGGTTCTTGATGATTCAAACTGTCTACTGTAAGATATTATGTAGGATGATAGATTAAAGTATGTGATATCGATTTATGACCTCAAGGTCAATTTTGGCAAAACATGTAGATGGAATAGAACAGTACTAGTGCGACTCCGTGTAGTTTCCTGGGTCTCTGATGAGACAAAGAAAGAATTAGACTACCGCTCCAGCATGCATGTCGTACAAGGCGACTCCGTGTAGGTTCCTGGGTCTCTGATGAGACAAAGAAAGAATTAGACTACCGCTCCAGCATGCATGTCGTACAAGGCCCCGTGTAGGTTCCTGGGGTCTCTGGTGAGAAAAAGAAAGAGTTAGACTACCGCTCCAGCATGCATGTCGTACAAGGCGACTCCGTGTAGGTTCCTGGGTCTCTGATGAGACAAAGAAAGAATTAGACTACCGCTCCAGCATGCATGTCGTACAAGGCGACTCCGTGTAGGTTCCTGGGTCTCTGATGAGACAAAGAAAGAATTAGACTACCGCTCCAGCATGCATGTCGTACAAGGCGACTCCGTGTAGGTTCCTGGGTCTCTGATGAGACAAAGAAAGAATTAGACTACCGCTCCAGCATGCATGTCGTACAAGGCGACTCCGTGTAGGTTCCTGGGTCTCTGATGAGACAAAGAAAGAATTAGACTACCGCTCCAGCATGCATGTCGTACAAGGCGACTCCGTGTAGGTTCCTGGGTCTCTGATGAGACAAAGAAAGAATTAGACTACCGCTCCAGCATGCATGTCGTACAAGGCGACTCCGTGTAGGTTCCTGTGTCTCTGATGAGACAAAGAAAGAATTAGACTACCGCTCCAGCATGCATGTCGTACAAGGCGACTCCGTGTAGGTTCCTGGGTCTCTGATGAGACAAAGAAAGAATTAGACTACCGCTCCAGCATGCATGTCGTACAAGGCGACTCCGTGTAGGTTCCTGGGTCTCTGATGAGACAAAGAAAGAATTAGACTACCGCTCCAGCATGCATGTCGTACAAGGCGACTCCGTGTAGGTTCCTGGGTCTCTGATGAGACAAAGAAAGAATTAGACTACCGCTCCAGCATGCATGTCGTACAAGGCGACTCCGTGTGGGTTTTTTCCTGGGTCTCTGATGAGACAAAGAAAGAATTAGACTACCGCTCCAGCATGCATGTCGTACAAGGCGACTCCGTGTAGGTTCCCGGGGGGGGTCTCTGATGAGACAAAGAAAAGAATTAGACTACCGCTCGAGCATGCATGTCGTACAAGGCGACTCCGTGTAGGTTCCTGGGTCTCTGATGAGACAAAGAAAAGAATTAGACTACCGCTCCAGCATGCATGTCGTACAAGGCGACTCCGTGTAGGTTCCTGGGTCTCTGATGAGACAAAGAAAGAATTAGACTACCGCTCCAGCATGCATGTCGTACAAGGCGACTCCGTGTAGGTTCCTGGGTCTCTGATGAGACAAAGAAAGAATTTTAGACTACCGCTCCAGCATGCATGTCGTACAAGGCGACTCCGTGTAGGTTTTTTTTTTTTTCCCTGGGTCTCTGATGAGACAAAGAAAGAATTAGACTACCGCTCCAGCATGCATGTCGTACAAGGCGACTCCGTGTAGGTTCCTGGGTCTCTGATGAGACAAAGAAAGAATTAGACTACCGCTCCAGCATGCATGTCGTACAAGGCGACTCCGTGTAGGTTCCTGGGTCTCTGATGAGACAAAGAAAGAATTAGACTACCGCTCCAGCATGCATGTCGTACAAGGCGACTCCGTGTAGTTTCCTGGGGGTCTCTGATGAGACAAAGAAAGAATTAGACTACCGCTCCAGCATGCATGTCGTACAAGGCGACTCCGTGTAGTTTCCTGGGGGGTCTCTGATGAGACAAAGAAAGAATTAGAGTACCGCTCCAGCATGCATGTCGTACAAGGCGACTCCGTGTAGTTCCCTGGGGGCTCTCTGATGACACAAAGAAAGAATTAGACTACCGCTCCAGCATGCATGTCGTACAAGGCGACTCTGTGTTGTTTCCTGGGGGTCTCTGATGAGACAAAGAAAGAATTAGACTACCGCTCCAGCATGCATGTCGTACAAGGCGACTCCGTGTAGTTTCCTGGGGGTCTCTGATGAGACAAAGAAAGAATTAGACTACCGCTCCAGCATGCATGTCGTACAAGGCGACTCCGTGTAGTTTCCTGGGGGTCTCTGATGAGACAAAGAAAGAATTAGACTACCGCTCCAGCATGCATGTCGTACAAGGCGACTCCGTGTAGTTTCCTGGGGGTCTCTGATGAGACAAAGAAAGAATTAGACTACCGCTCCAGCATGCATGTCGTACAAGATTTTCCTGAGACAAAGAAAGAATTTTAGACTACCGCTCCAGCATGCATGTCGTACAAAATGCGAAAAAAAAAAAAAAATTTTCCTGGGGGTCTCTGATGAGACAAAGAAAAAATTAGACTTTTCCAGCATGCATGTCGTAAAGGCGAAAAAAAAAAAAAACAATTGGGGGGGGGGGGGGGGGGGGACAAATCTCTGATGAGACAAAGAAAGAATTAGACTACCGCTCCAGCATGCATGTCGTACAAGGCGACTCCGTGTAGTTTCTTGGGGGTCTCTGATGAGACAAAGAAAGAATTAGACTACCGCTCCAGCATGCATGTCGTACAAGGCGACTCCATGTAGGTTCCCGGGGGTCTCTGTAGAGACGAAGAAAGAATAGGACAACTGAACTCTCAGACATGTAGTTGCTAGGCAACTAATTTAAGGCTGTGTGTGGAGGCTGGCAACCTCATCATGTAAAACCAATTGCCATAGAAACCACTGCTGCAGGATCATGTGAATGCCTGGTTCAGACTTCCTGCAAAGATACTAGCTACAGGGGTGCAAAAGAAAATGCTGATATCTGTCATGAAATATTCTAATCCACATATATAAATTATTAGGTAAATATGAAGCCTAACAAATAAAATTAATAAAGAGAAGAGCAATGGTAAAATAACAGTGCTGTCACAAAGAATGTACTCGAAATCCCCCTTGTTTTCTGCTTCGTCTGCAAATTGTAACGCTTTCACGTTGATATAAAAGCTTACTGTATTATTACCCGCCTTCTTCAATGAAACGTGTGCTGCATTTCTAAAAAAAACATTGAGACGTACTGCGTAATGACCTAAATTAATCCTAACATTAATTATACTGCGTTACCAAAACGAACGAACAGATGGACAAAAGGATAAAGAGAGAGGGGAGGGCTGAAAATCAGGAACGCATGCAACACGCGTCGCGCGATACACAAATGCTGCCATCACGCGTGTAAGTCTACATGCACTAATTTTTTTTCAGACGGACAGTGATAAAATACACTACCCTTTCCCAGAGGTAGGTTTATAAATCATAACAGCCTCTTATTAGAAAAGATAACAATAGATGGGTTTACGTTTGAACACATAACAGTACCCAGACAGCACATCTTCGAAACAGGAGGTAGAAGAAATTGCATATTTTGAACGCAGCCACGTAGCTCCTTTAAATTAGTATTTTTGGGTTCCTTAGGGTTTGCTGACAAATAATATGTAAAACGTTACGCAAATAGTCCAGGAATTAATAAATTATACCCAAAATAAAATATTGGGGGTGCCTGACAGCATAAAATCATTTCTGCTCATAAGATTTTTTTTTTAACGTGTTTGAAAAAAAAAAAAATTTACGTTACAGAAATAGCCTACCATGTAAACTCCAAATTGATTGGAGCGCAACAAATGAAAGCCTAACCACGATTGGTCGGGCTATAAATACTATCTTGGTTGTTAGGGGAGACGGGAAAAGATAACATTTTTTTTCAAACACTTGTCGAAACGTGGCTCATTGGCCAGTCTCGCTGATATACACACTTGGGAGCGTTAGTTCGAGACCACTTGTTTAAATGATCCTGATAAAGCATCAGTGCGTTTTTTTTTGAAAAAAAGCCAGCTTATATTTGGCTCAATAAAAAAAAAAGCCTGGAAGATAAGCAGATAGAAATTTGTGCCAGTTTGTGCCAGAATTCATTGCTAATCAACGTTCAGTGTAAAAGAGAATATAAATTAGTTATGAAGTAGAAGGTACATCCTTCTTGATTTCAGGGACAGTGGTCTTGATGGTACTGAGCAGCATCTGGTCAGAGATTTGCTGAATCCAGAGTCGGACAGCATACTCCTTGGTCTTTTTAGCTATCAGTGAGGTGTCTCCTGAGCCCAGAGGAGAATTCGAGCAGAGGAGTCCTTTCCTGCCGCCATCACTCAAGATAAGCAGAGTTGGCCAGCTGAGCTCAACATTATGTCCCCTCATCTTGAAATAACTTTATAAAAATACTATTCAGAGGGGAATTTACTTGTCTTAAAATCAGGAACTGTGAACATCTCCAATACTGGTCCCTAAAGACAAACTATTGAAGTCATGATGACAAATACCAACAGAGCTTGAACAAAACAAAACCAGTATTACCTCATTTTACTACTACACAACTGACACACATAGAACATTTGTAATAATATATGTCACTACAATATTCATATTAAATACATTCTGTACATAACTTGTAATTTAAATTGATTGTGATTCCTGATTCCCTTGTAGTTGAATCAGGACACATATTCATTCATGCCAGTAATGAATACATATTGTTATTCGAAAGTTTATCAGTGACTCTTTTAAGATATCTTTGTAGAGTGTTATATGTATGTGAGTGTCACAGTGTTGTCAAGAGTAGTGGATTAAATTAAATTGTTTATCTGTCTGTTGTTGTGACTTACACTTCACCATACTCATACCCTAGACACATAACGTAGCATCACACTATTCCAGAATAATTCTGACTGAGATATAGAGATATGTGGTAGCAAGTAAGGTTATCTATAATACACTACTCTTAATAGATATAGATACCTTCACAGCTGATCTCAGTCAGTACACTAAGTCCCCTATAAATATTTATAACATCCCACTTCACCACATATATTGGGGTCTCGCTCGTCCGGGATTTTGAATCTTTAACTATTAAAAATATTGGGGATAATTCACTTCAGGGAATATAAGAATTAAAAGGTATCCTTGGGTGGAATTAAATAAGGTTGAGCTCACGGTGCCTGTGTTGTCCATTAGAGATTGAATTGTTGGTTAGACATTATATAAAGTTACCTGATAGACAATGGCGGACCTGGCCAAATTTCGATCTGCTGCGGTTCAGACTGCAAAAGAGTTAGGATTAGATGGGCAAGTTATGGTTGCCTATGTTACTACGGAATGTGACAAATTTATTGAACGCGAAGAAAGAAGGTTTGAAGCCGAAAGAAGGTTAGAGGCTGAAAGGGAAATTAAGAAGTTACAGTTTGAGGCTGAGACTAAGAGGTTGCAGATTGAGGCTGAGGCTAAGAAATTGGAAGCAGAAAGAGAAGAGAAGAAATTAGCTGCAGAAGAAAGAAGATTGACTGCAGAGAGGGAAGCAGAAAAGGAGGAGAAAAGATTACAAAGGGAACATGAGTTACGACTAAGGGAGTTTGAGTTTCAAGGCCATGCTCCTGAAAATGGTGCCAGTCCCTTTGCCTCTGATGCTACGGTTACTCAAGGAGCCTCAATCTCAGCTATGAATTTTCATTTAGATCATTTTGTTGAGAAAGACGATGATATTGAGAGCTATATAAATAGGTATGAGCTATTAGCTACCACGTATGGGTTGGAGAGAGAAAGGTGGAGCTTAAAGTTATCTCAGGGACTTCGTGGGGCAGCTTATGAAGTTTTTGCAAAAATGAGCAGAGGTGATCAGGAAAATTATGACATGCTAAAGCAGGCTCTTTTGTTAAGGTATGAAAAGAATGCAGAGTTTTACAGGAAAAAATTTAGGAATGCTAAACTACTGTCAGGTGAAACCTATCACCAGTTCTCTGCACGAATAGAGACATACTTGGAGAAATGGACTTCTCTGGGGAAAACCCAAGATCTTAAGGAAATGGTCCTTATAGAGCAACTAAGAGAGTCCATGGCTCCAGACCTGAGAAAGTTTCTCATGGAACAAGGTGCAGAGAGGCTGGGTGAGTTGCTAAATGTTGCTGAAAGGTATCAAGCAGCTCAAGCAGAGGTAACAGGTAATAAAAAGAAACAGGTGGATAACTTTAGGGCACCACAGAACTTTAATAAATTTGATCCTAGGGATCAAAATAAAGGTAAGCACCAATTTGATAGGCCACGGTATGATAATAAAAATAAATTCCCACAATTCGATGAAAGGAAATATGATGAAAGAAAATCTTTCAACCAAGGAAAAAGGTGGTGTAAAAATTGTAAGATGAACAATCATGACACTGACCATTGTAGAAGGAAACCTCCTCATTTAGCTGCTATGACATCGGGGAAAAAGGAAAAGAAGGGCAAACCTGAAGAATTACAGGAACCATACCACCCCCCAGTGTGTGAAGATGTCATTTGTAATGGTGTCACTATAAGATGTTTATATGATACCGGTTTAGATTACGATTCCGTTGTGAGTTCTCACCTGGTGCAGGCCGATCAATACACCACAGAAACAGTGGAGATTCAAACTGCAACCAAGGATGTAGCTACCATGACACTTCCCGTCGCCCGAATAAAAGTGAAAACGCGATATGTGGAAGGAATCATAAAAGCAGCAGTGATAAATGAGCCAATCTACCCTCTCATATTGGGGTGTAGATATGTCTTCTTGGGAAATCCCAAGAGACCTGTGATATTGGCAACAGTGCAGACCAGATCACAGACAAAGAAGGAGGAGGATAATCCCATAAATACTCACCCAGATGAGATGAGGAAGGCACAGGCTGAGGACAAAACACTCAAGCCATGTTTCAAGAAGTTGCCCAAATCTCATACACCTCCAGGCAAGGGAGAGTTTTATATGAAGAACAAATTGATATATAGGAAGGCTGGATCTGAATCCAATGGTCACGGACAGTTGGTCCTTCCCACTTCATATAGGACTAAAGTGTTGGAACTAGGGCATGCGATTCCCTTCAGTGGTCATATGGGAATCAGCGCAACAGGACAGCGAATAGCTTGTCACTATTTCTGGCCAGGAATAACTGAAGATGTCAAACGATATGTAAAATCCTGTCCAGAGTGCCAACGAGTAGCACCTAAACATTGGACTGCACCAAGCAACTCTGGGGGAAATGCCCATAGTGGGAACACCCTTTGAGAGAGTTGCCGTGGATCTTGTGGGACCTCTCACCCGAACCAAGAGAAGGAACAGCTACATTCTGACTCTGGTGGACACTTGTTCTATGTGGGGAGAGGCAGTAGCCCTGTCATCGATTGATTCAAAACATGTGGCAGAGGCATTGCTCACAATTTTCACAAGGTTAGGTTTTCCCAATCAAATCTTGACTGATAATGGCTCTCAGTTCAAGGGGAAACTAACTGAAGAAGTTTTCAGGATCTTCCAGGCCAAACACTTCCATTGTAGTGTGTATCATCCCCAAGGGAACGGCCAAGTGGAAAGATTTAACGGCACATTAATGTCGATTCTGAGAAAGTTGGCACACGAAAAACCAGATACATGGGACCAGTACCTGCACGCCGCCCTCTTTGCTTATCGGGAGGTACCCCATAGTTCAACCGGTATGGCCCCGGCAACATTATTGTTTGGAAGGCCAATAAAAGGTCCACTCGAAGCTATGTTAAGAACGTGGACTGATGAAAAGGCAGAGGAAAACATTACATCTTCATACCAGTATGTGAATGAGCTGACCACTCGGTTAAAAACTGGCTGGAAACTTGCCAATGAAAATTTGAAACAAGCCAGGAAGAAACATGCTGCCTATTATAACAGGAAGGCGAAAGACAGAAATTTGGCTGTGGGAGAGAAAGTACTGCTTCTTTTGCCTGGGAGTCAGAATAAGTTACAAATTGGATGGCAGGGTCCATATACAGTTCTAGAGAAGGTGTCTAGAACAAATTATAAGATAGATAAGAAGGGGAAAGAAAAAAAATCTATCATGTGAATCTCCTGAAGAAATATTTGGAAAGAGAACATCAGGAAGAGACACACTTGTTGACCTTGTCCATCGCCATGGAGATGAAAAAGGAACCACTTTCATCATTTGAATATCCCTTACACCCCTGTGAGACAGCAGCACAGGTGAAAATCAGTACACATTTAACGAAAACTCAGAAAGAGAGAGTGCAACAGGTTCTAAATAATCATGCAGAGGTGTTAACAGACCGACCAGGGCATACAAACCTATTGGAATATGATATGAAACTCATAGACTCCACACCTGTCTGTATGAAACCATATTCGATTCCGTTTGCTAAGGAAAAAGCTTTGAAGGAAGAGATAGACTATCTGTTGAAGGAAGGAATTATTTCGCACAGTGAGTCTTCGTATAGTTCCGGGGTGGTACTCTTAAGGAAGCCCTCTGGAGAACATAGACTCTGTATAGATTACAGGAGACTGAATGCTATTACAGAAGGACAGGTGGATCCATTGCCGGATACAAATCAGCTGTTTGCCAGACTAAATAAAGCTAAATATTTCTCAAAAGTGGATCTGAGTAAAGGATACTATCAGATTCCAGTAAAGCCTGAGGTTAGACCATACCTAGCTTTTAGTACCTCAGAAGGACACTATGAGTTTAATAGATTGCCATTTGGATTGAAGAATGCGCCTAGTGTCTTCTCTAGAATGATGAGAAAATTATTGGATCCTCTGAATAATCCCTGTATAACAAATTTTATGGATGATATCCTTATAGCAACAGAAACATTTGAGGAACACATTGACTCTCTGAACATGCTGTTTGATCGACTTAGGGAGGCAAATTTAACAGCCCGACCAACCAAATGTTGCGTTGGATGTAAAGAATTGGAATTTTTGGGACACACAGTTTATCAGGGAAACATGACCCCTGACCCAAAGAACTTAGAGAAACTACAGAAAGCCCCGAGACCACAAACCAAGAAGGACGTGAGATCCTTTGTCTCATTATGTGGTTTCTACCAGAAGTATATCAAAAAACTTTAATTCCATATGTGCACCTTTAACGGAATTGACACGTAAAGGACTTCCAGATCGCATTACATGGACACCACAATGTGAAATGACTTACCAAGAATTGAAGGAAAAGCTCACAAGTAAACCCATTTTGAAATTACCTGACTTAAGTCAAGAATTCATAGTAAGGACGGATGCAAGTAATATTGGGCTAGGTGCAACTCTACTACAGAAATCAGATGCATTGGATGGGGAATTAAGCCCAGTGGCATATGCTAGCAGAAAGTTGAATAAAGCTGAAATCAACTACTCAACTAGCGAAAAAGAATGTCTTGCAGTAATATGGGCAATAAAGAAATTCAATATTTATCTATATGGGAAGGCATTTAAGTTGCAAACAGACCACAAACCTTTATCGTTTTTAGCACAGGCTAAGCATGAGAACTCTAGGTTACTCCGATGGTCTTTGCTTCTGGCTCCATATAATTTTAGCATTGAGTATATATCTGGAAAAACCAATTTGGGAGCTGATTTTTTAAGCCGCCATCCGTGTGATGAGAATCACCGTAAACCCCAGAAATAATAATAAATTTCTCTATGTGTATATAGAATAAAGGACTGACATATAATGTCTGTTTTAAGAGGGGAGGTGTGATGAAATATTCTAATCCACATATATAAATTATTAGGTAAATATGAAGCCTAACAAATAAAATTAATAAAGAGAAGAGCAATGGTAAAATAACAGTGCTGTCACAAAGAATGTACTCGAAATCCCCCTTGTTTTCTGCTTCGTCTGCAAATTGTAACGCTTTCACGTTGATATAAAAGCTTACTGTATTATTACCCGCCTTCTTCAATGAAACGTGTGCTGCATTTCTAAGAAAAACATCGAGACGTACTGCGTAATGACCTAAATTAATCCTAACATTAATTATATTACGTTACCAAAACGAACGAACAGATGGACAAAAGGATAGCGAGAGGGGAGGGCTGAAAATCAGGAACGCATGCAACACGCGACGCGCGATATACAAATGCTGGCATCACGCGTGTAAGTCTACAAGCACTAACTTTTTCAGACGGACAGTGATAAAATACACTACCCTTTCCCAGAGTTAGGTTTATAAATCATAACAAACTCTTATTAGAAAAGACAACATTAGATGGGTTTACGTTTGAACACATAACAGTACCCAGACAGCACATCTTCGAAACAGGAGGTAGAAGAAATTGCATATTTTGAACGCAGCCACGTAGCTCCTTTAAATTAGTATTTTTGGGTTCCTTAGGGCTTGCTGACAAATAATATGTAAAACGTTACGCAAATAGTCCAGGAATTAATAAATTATACCCAAAATAAAATATTGGGGGTGCCTGACAGCATAAAATCATTTCTGCTCATAAGATTTTTTTTTTAACGTGTTTGAAAAAAATTTACGTTACAGAAATAGCCTACCATGTAAACTTCAAATTGATTGGAGCGCAACAAATGAAAGCCTAACCACGATTGGTCGGGCTATAAATACTATCTTGGTTGTTAGGGGAGACGGGAAAAGATAACATTTTTTCAAACACTTATCGAAACGTGGCTCATTGGCCAGTCTCGCTGATATACACACTTGGGAGCGTTAGTTCGAGACCACTTGTTTAAATGATCCTGATAAAGCATCAGTGCGTTGAAGCCAGCTTATATTTGGCTCAATAAAAGCCTGGAAGATAAGCAGATAGAAATTTGTGCCAGTTTGTGCCAGAATTCATTGCTAATCAACGTATCTGTGTTATTCGTATGAATTGTGGTAAGCTTGAACCATTTAATATCTTTTAATGAAAATTGAATGTGAATTGTTGATTTATGCCTGTATATATATGTGTAGTTCAGTGGCAAACGTGAGGTAAAGCCTAAAATGCTCCAGCCTGAACAGAGGGTGTCGGAGAGAAGTAAAACGGCATGGAATGGCCAAACAGTACACTGACACCTGGATGATTGACTAGAAAGAAATAATGCTGGAAGTGCAGAGGCGTAGTAACCATTAAGAAGGGTAATACTGGAATAAAGTATTTCAAATGAAGCTGACTGTTGGCCTAACGCTCTGAACGCAATGTTTGTGCTGTATTGTGATCAGTGTAAAAGAGAATATAAATTAGTTATGAAGTAGAAGGTACATCCTTCTTGATTTCAGGGACAGTGGTCTTGATGGTACTGAGCAGCATCTGGTCAGAGATTTGCTGAATCCAGAGTCGGACAGCATACTCCTTGGTCTTTTTAGCTATCAGTGAGGTGTCTCCTGAGCCCAGAGGAGAATTCGAGCAGAGGAGTCCTTTCCTGCCGCCATCACTCAAGATAAGCAGAGTTAGCCAGCTGAGCTCAACATTATGTCCCCTCATCTTGAAATAACTTTATAAAAATACTATTCAGAGGGGAATTTACTTGTCTTAAAATCAGGAACTGTGAACATCTCCAATACTGGTCCCTAAAGACAAACTATTGAAGTCATGATGACAAATACCAACAGAGCTTGAACAAAACAAAACCAGTATTACCTCATTTTACTACTACACAACTGACACACATAGAACATTTGTAATAATATATGTCACTACAATATTCATATTAAATACATTCTGTACATAACTTGTAATTTAAATTGATTGTGATTCCTGATTCCCTTGTAGTTGAATCAGGACACATATTCATTCATGCCAGTAATGAATACATATTGTTATTCGAAAGTTTATCAGTAACTCTTTTAAGATATCTTTGTAGAGTGTTATATGTATGTGAGTGTCACAGTGTTGTCAAGAGTAGTGGATTAAATTAAATTGTTTATCTGTCTGTTGTTGTGACTTACACTTCACCATACTCATACCCTAGACACATAACGTAGCATCACACTATTCCAGAATAATTCTGACTGAGATATAGAGATATGTGGTAGCAAGTAAGGTTATCTATAATACACTACTCTTAATAGATATAGATACCTTCACAGCTGATCTCAGTCAGTACACTAAGTCCCCTATAAATATTTATAACATCCCACTTCACCACAATATCAATCGTTACCATGAATTCCTTCCCACCCACCTCCTCATTTAATCGATCATAATTTTTTTTCTTTCCGCAGCAAGGTCATTGTGTGTGATTTATCAGGCTTATCTTTATATTCTTTTTTTTTTAACTCATTCGTCGATCTCCCTCTGGAGTAAAGGACAATAACAGAAAATGTTCCTCAAGGTGAACTGTCTTACGCAATCAAGTTTTATTGATTCCAGATTTCTCCTTTGCTTTTTAGCTTTTCTCGAAGTTTCTATTCCATATTTTCCGTGATCTTCCCCTTTAACGTTGTCCCTGTAATGCTCGTTTACTAGCTGTAATTTTTTTTTCATGAAGCAATTGTATTACAATGCCCATGATGATATTATGTTACCTGGGTAGAAATGACGAATTTTTAATGAATCACGTCAGGTTGTCCTTGAGGAAATCATGTCAGGTTGTATGAGTAAAAGGATGAAAGATATCACACGAAGTATAGAAATGATGAGTGATGTCAGAATGTAAGTACCGGTATAGAAATTATGAATGATGTCTGACTGTAAGTGTAGAAATGATGAGTGATGTATGACTGTAAGTGTAGAAATAAAGAGTGAAGTATGACTGTAAGTATAGAAATAATGAGTGATGTCCGATTTAAGTGTAGAAATGATAAGAGATGTCTGACTGTAAGTATAGAAATGATGAGTGATGTCTGACTGTAAGTGTAGAAATGATGAGTGATGTCTGACTGTAAGTGTAGAAATGATGAGTGATGTCTGACTGTAAGTGTAGAAATGATGAGTGATGTCTGACTGTAAGTGAAGAAATGAAGAGTGATGTCTGACTGTAAGTGTAGAAAAGATGATTGATTTCTGACTGTAAGTATAGAAATGATGAGTGATGTCCAACTGTAAATATAGAAATTATGAGTGATGTCTGACTGTAAGTATAGAAATGATGAGTGATGTCTGACTGTAAGTGTAGAGATGATGAGTAATGTCTGACTGTAAGTGTAGAAATGATGAGTCATGTCTGACTGTAAGTATAGAAATGATGAATGATGTCTGACTGTAAGTGTAGAAATGATGAGTGATGTCTGACTGTAAGTGTAGAAATGATGAGTGATGTCTGACTGTAAGTGTAAAAATGATGAGTGATGTCTGACTGTAAGTACAGAAATGATGAGTGATGTCTGACTGTAAGTGTAAAAATGATGGTTGGCTGCAAGTACATAAATGATGAGTGATGTCTGACTGTAAGTATAGAAATGATGAGTGATGTCAGACTGTAAGTGTAGAAATGATGAATGATGGTTGGCTGCAAGTACAGAAATGATGAGTGATGTTTGACTGTAAGTGTAGAAATGATGAGTGATGTCAGATTGTAAGTATAGAAATTGTGTGTGAGGTCGGGCTGTATGTATAGAAATGATAAATGGTGTCAGGATTGAAATATAGAAATGTATGCGCGATGTCAGGATTAAAGTATATGTGGCGAGATGGATGGTGGATAGAAAATAAAAAAATAAAAGTTCCCAGAAATGGAGAAGAGAACTGGTGAACTAGTGGTAGGGATGGCACATGACAAGACAGTTAGTTAAATGCACAGTTCTAGATGGTAGTTGTAGAAGAGAGCTATGAAACAAGTCACCTTCTCGCTAGACCTATCCTATGCTCCAAATATAAGTTTATAAACTAATAAAACGGTATTGAATCAGTTTTACAAATAACAGTTCACATGAGACAAGGGACGTTTCGGGTTTTACCCTTCGTCAGCCACAAACAGGTGACAAAGACAAAAATTACATATAGGTACTACAAAACTATACGATGATGAGAAATATACAACAAATGGGTGATACAAGCAGATGGAAAAAGTAAACAACAACAGTGATGAGAGAAAAAAAGAACAATAACAATACAAGAAAACCGTAAAATCTAAAAGAAATACTGAAACAAGAAAGTAAATAATCAACGAAACGAAAAAAAGAAGAATAAACAAAATTGTGATACTGGTAAAAGTTAGCTTAGCTCGATCCAAAGAATCTGTGTAAGAACGCGGTAGTCTCTTGTAACAGAAATTACAAGGAAGTGACGTACGATAGCGACAAAACAAGAGATATAAAAAGATATGAAACGAACCAAAGCAAAAACATAAGAAGATAGATCTAAAAGACAACGAATAAAGAATGAAAAAGAGAAAAGCTACCAGAATTTATGCAAAATGATGTTGTATATTTAAACCATCGGGAGCTAGAACGCCCATTTTAAAAATAAGGCGATTCTCCAACGAAAAGCGAATCTTGTCATTACCGGCACATGAACGGAGGGCAGTGACATGTATATCGGAATTACCTGAATGGTCAGGCCTATTGAAATGAAGGGCCACCGGTAAATGTTTGTCATGATAGATGTCATTCAAGTGCTCACGAAACCTGTCTGCCAAACGCCTACCAGTTTCACCAATATAGGTCATGCCACATCTCTTGCAGATGATAGCATAAATAAGGTTTCTGGATTCGCACGTAAAAGACTCTCTAATGATAAATTTTCCTTTCGGAAAAGTGACTGTCTGAGTTTGGAGTACAAATGGACAGGTCTTGCATATCCGGCGGTGGCACGGTTTAGTACCAAAGTAAGATGGGCTAGAATGTCGCAAGCGACTGTGAACAAGAATATCCATAAAATTCCTATCCCTACGATAAGCTACCAAAGGTGTATCACGAAACAACTCTTTGGTATCAGGATCAGAGTTGAGAATAGGCAGATGTCGAAACAGAATTCTCTTTACCGCCAGACAGTGAGGATGGAAAGTTAGAACCAGTTTGAGTCTGTCAGATTGGACAGAAGGTTTAGTAGTGAGTGCCGTCTGACGAGTGACGCGTGTGATACGATTAAGGGCATCAGATAACACATGTTCTGGATAAAGACGTCGGCGAAAGAACTCAAGCATCTCTTGAGCTCGCTGATGAAAATCATCGTCATCGTGACATAACCGACGCAAGCGAAGAAGTTGAGAAAAGGGAATGGAATGTTTACAACTAAGAGGATGCGATGAAGTATAAAGAAGGAAACCATGAGCGTCAGTAGCCTTATAATAGACAGACGTTTTAAGACCAATAGGGCTAATAGTCACAGTGATGTCAAAGAAGTTCACTGAGTCGTAGAAATTTCAGAAGTGAATTTGATGGCAGGATTAAAATTACCAACATAGTCAATAAATCGACGGAGGTCTACATCAGACATGTCAGTAATGCCAATATCATCATCAATGTAGCGGCGGTAAAACTCGGGTTGGCCCATCATAACTTTTACCAGTTCCACAATTTTGTTTATTCTTCTTTTTTTTCGTTTCGTTGATTATTTACTTTCTTGTTTCAGTATTTCTTTTAGATTTTACGGTTTTCTTGTATTGTTATTGTTCTTTTTTTCTCTCATCACTGTTGTTGTTTACTTTTTCCATCTGCTTGTATCACCCATTTGTTGTATATTTCTCATCATCGTATAGTTTTGTAGTACCTATATGTAATTTTTGTCTTTGTCACCTGTTTGTGGCTGACGAAGGGTAAAACCCGAAACGTCCCTTGTCTCATGTGAACTGTTATTTGTAAAACTGATTCAATACCGTTTTATTAGTTTATAAACTTATATTTCTTACCAGTTTTACAGCAGCCCCTTAATTTATTTACTTATACTATACTACAATTATTGCTGCTACCCTGTTTCCGTTTCGTGACTACTATATTTTGTGTGCATCTTTTGTTTCATATTTTTACATTTGTTCATTATGCCTTATCAGAAACATTTGATTTCTTCTCGTCATTCTTTTATCACCCATTCATTTTCTCTCATGCCTTCTGATATATCTCGTACTGCTTGTGACTTAGCCTTTACTATATACAAGAAGACACTCTGTACATGTCACATTAATTTTCTCAAGAACTGTCTCCATGCTAGAGTTATTCCCAAAGGGTTTGTCGCTAGCTTCCATCTATCGGCGGGACTTCCTCATCTTGCCGACCAGCATCGCTTACAACAAGCTGAGAAGAAATGTTCCTTCCAACGTATGAGGTGCGTCATTGCTATACATAAACGCCAGCTGACTGAGTTTGAACTTTCGAAATCCAACCTTACACAACAGCTACGTCTACTGACTTCTTTGTGCCCGGCAGCGTTCCCTCTTATTCGCACTATTATCCATGACACGAATAGGGAGCTGTATACTCGTTTGTGCACGCATAAAAAAGAGAAATTGCGCCGCCTCCGTCCGCAACCTCCTTCAGGGTCCTCTATTCAGTCTTCTACCCAAGCTAAAGTTATTTGCATTCCTCCAGATTTGCATCTGTCTCCTGATGAATTGTCTGTCCTGAGCAAAGGTCTTAAGTTTGTTCCTCTTCGTTCTAATTTTGACAAATATTCTCTGCTTCAGGATGTTCACAGCTTCCATCGCCGCATGCGTCTCAAATATTACCATCGTAATGGTAATGATTCTACCAGGGTTTCCGATACTGATGATATCTTTCGTCGTTTCGGCAAACGTAAACTAGACTGGACTCCAGCTCCAGGAGCTTCTCGTGCTCTGGATTTATATATTGCCAATACTTTACATGACATTGACCAGCTCAATCTACGCCGTCTCCGTCGATCTAACCTCACGTCTTCTGAATGGCGGGCATTGTCACGCCTTAAAAACCGTGATGATATTGTTATCAAGCCGGCAGATAAAGGTGGTGCTGTGGTTGTTTGGCGTAAGGACTTATACATTCACGAAGGAGTTACACAGCTAGGTAACACCACCTTTTACTCACCTTGTTCTGGTGATGCTACAGTCCGGAATAATCTTACTGTTTATGAGACTATCCGGGGCCTTGTCCATGATGATCTTCTCCCTTCTGGTGCTTTATCTCTCTATATTTTTGATAGTAGTCTTGGTAAGCCTTCCTTCTACATGCTTCATAAGGTGCATAATATTGCTAATCCTGGTAGGCCTATTGTTTCAGCCTGCTCTTGTCCCACTGAACGTATTTCTGAATTCCTTGATAGTATTTTCCAGCCTTTGGTCGCCAGTCTGCCTTCTTATTTGAAAGACACTACTCATGCTATCACTACCTTTGATTCGATCAGATTCACGCCTGATCGTACTTACCGTCTTTTCCTTCTAGATGTTTGTTCCCTTTATACTTCTATTCCACATGCTGATGGTCTCAAGGCACTCCAATTTTTTCTCGACCAGCGTACTGATCTTATTATAAGTACAGGTCCGCTTCTTCGAATTGCTGAGTTGGTTCTTAATCTCAACTCTTTTGAGTTTAATGGCCAATTCTTCAACCAAATCAGTGGCGTTGCTATGGGTACTAAGATGGGCCCTAGTTACGCTTGCCTTTTTATAGGCCACTTTGAATATTTGGTCTTTCAAAATTATGATGGGCCAATACCCGAGTTTTACCGCCGCTACATTGATGATGGTATTGTCATTACTGACATGTCTGAGGTAGACCTCCGTCGATTTATTGACTATGTTGGTAATTTTAATCCTGCCATCAAATTCACTTCTGAAATTTCTACGACTCAGTGAACTTCTTTGACATCACTGTGACTATTAGCCCTATTGGTCTTAAAACGTCTGTCTATTATAAGGCTACTGACGCTCATGGTTTCCTTCTTTATACTTCATCGCATCCTCTTAGTTGTAAACATTCCATTCCCTTTTCTCAACTTCTTCGCTTGCGTCGGTTATGTCACGATGACGATGATTTTCATCAGCGAGCTCAAGAGATGCTTGAGTTCTTTCGCCGACGTCTTTATCCAGAACATGTGTTATCTGATGCCCTTAATCGTATCACACGCGTCACTCGTCAGACGGCACTCACTACTAAACCTTCTGTCCAATCTGACAGACTCAAACTGGTTCTAACTTTCCATCCTCACTGTCTGGCGGTAAAGAGAATTCTGTTTCGACATCTGCCTATTCTCAACTCTGATCCTGATACCAAAGAGTTGTTTCGTGATACACCTTTGGTAGCTTATCGTAGGGATAGGAATTTTATGGATATTCTTGTTCACAGTCGCTTGCGACATTCTAGCCCATCTTACTTTGGTACTAAACCGTGCCAACGCCGGATATGCAAGACCTGTCCATTTGTACTCCAAACTCAGACAGTCACTTTTCCGAAAGGAAAATTTATCATTAGAGAGTCTTTTACGTGCGAATCCAGAAACCTTATTTATGCTATCATCTGCAAGAGATGTGGCATGACCTATATTGGTGAAACTGGTAGGCGTTTGGCAGACAGGTTTCGTGAGCACTTGAAAGACATCTATCATGACAAACATTTACCGGTGGCCCTTCATTTCAATAGGCCTGACCATTCAGGTAATTCCGATATACATGTCACTGCCCTCCGTTCATGTGCCGGTAATGACAAGATTCGCTTTTCGTTGGAGAATCGCCTTATTTTTAAAATGGGCGTTCTAGCTCCCGATGGTTTAAATATACAACATCATTTTGCATAAATTCTGGTAGCTTTTCTCTTTTTCATTCTTTATTCGTTGTCTTTTAGATCTATCTTCTTATGTTTTTGCTTTGGTTCGTTTCATATCTTTTTATATCTCTTGTTTTGTCGCTATCGTACGTCACTTCCTTGTAATTTCTGTTACAAGAGACTACCGCGTTCTTACACAGATTCTTTGGATCGAGCTAAGCTAACTTTTACCAGTTCCACAATTTTGTTTATTCTTCTTTTTTTCGTTTCGTTGATTATTTACTTTCTTGTTTCAGTATTTCTTTTAGATTTTACGGTTTTCTTGTATTGTTATTGTTCTTTTTTTCTCTCATCACTGTTGTTGTTTACTTTTTCCATCTGCTTGTATCACCCATTTGTTGTAATTTTCTCATCATCGTATAGTTTTGTAGTACCTATATGTAATTTTTGTCTTTGTCACCTGTTTGTGGCTGACGAAGGGTAAAACCCGAAACGTCCCTTGTCTCATGTGAACTGTTATTTGTAAAACTGATTCAATACCGTTTTATTAGTTTATAAACTTATATTTCTTACCAGTTTTACAGCAGCCCCTTAATTTATTTACTTATACTATCCTATGCTCCAAGGGTGTTATATAAATATGTGAGTGCAGCTTGTATTTATTCCCTACCAATTGTAAAATATTAATATTTCTTTGATGACACAACAAAACCATACCTCGAAATTAAATAATTCAATAACTACAGTTATAAACAAATCATTGTACTGTATTGATTAATGATGCATAGTAAAAAATTTGCACGTTGGTATATCATTACCTTACAAGATTTCACACAAAGAAAAATATATTGTCATTGTTTGAACGTTTTCATCATGTTATAGGCTTGTGTGTCTAGGTTTGTGTTTTCACGTTAAGTTTTACTTAACTTGCTTGACACTTAGTAGTAGCTGACTTCCCTTCGGTCATTAAAAATTCTCATTGAAGACGCTATGCTTATGCCAAGAACAATGTTGATCCTACTGTTAAACAGTTCACAATTTTCAAAATTGTGTCACTGTTTGCACCACTAGTTGAACCTGCAAAATATGATCAAGTTATGGTATCTGTGGTTTATAACGAAGAGGCCCCTCTGATGCTGACTGGCCACTGTTGATCACACTCCTCATTTCGACAACACTGTCTTAAGGCTGTGGTTAAATCACTCAAAAGACGTCGAACAACCAACCATACAATACATTGAAGAATTTTGACATCAATTAAAGACATTTCCAAATCCAATCATGATTACTCCCTTTTGGCTTAGCGTTGTGCCAAATTTAGAAAAATTGTTCCACTTACAGTACATCGACAAAATGTGACGAATAAAAGATAAAAATAAAAATAAAAGATGAGCTCTTTGAGCATAGCACTCAAAAGCACAGCCATAAAAAGGACTGTAAGCTTTAATTGCTAGCTTTGATCAGTCCTAGCAAGTACTTCTAGTTGAGCCAATGCTGTCCAGGATTGAGGTTATATCGTGGTTGAAGCCATCTTCCTTCGGGCACAAGGCAAGATATAGACATGAGGATTTATGTGAAGTATAAGATTAATTTTAAATATTCATCAATTGTACATGTACATTCATGCACTAAGATATTTTGCAAGCTTAACGATCTTCACACAGACATACCCTCATGCACTGTAGTACTTTGAAGTCTACGGCTGTTTGAAGCATCGATCTACAAACTGCTCACAATAACGGTCAGTTGTGGCTTCTTCTCAGTTATCTTGTTGTGTTGTAGGTTAAGACTTCTAACTATAAGAGTCAGAGCCCTCTGGACATCTTCTCAGCTCTGTCAGATCGTGAAGTGATTTTGGGAAGTAAGGAACTGTGTCTGAGACGGGGATTATATACCTAATCTAAGGTATAACCCTTGCTTTCTCAGAGGTCCGCGTCTGAGTTCACTTTTTCTTTTGAAACTTTCGAAGGATTTCAATGCTGTTGTGCAAATTTACCGTCAACATCAAAATTTCCTCACCCGTGTGTTACCGGGGCCCGAAAGGGGAGCAAAGAATAGTAACACTGTTCCCTTCCATGCAATTCGTAGAAAGCGACTAAGGAGGGTTGGGCATGGGGCTGGTTACCCCATCCTGTAAAAAATTTAAACCACAAAAAACTTCAACAAACATGGACAAGTCAAAAAAGGAAAATAAAACACAGCCATCCAAGACAGGGGAAGGTCCTCTCGCAGGGAGGCGTATGATGCAACACAGAGAAAGCCGAAAGGAGTCTGTGTTGCTGACTAACCTTCTTTCTTCTAGGAGAACTTCCAGATTTGGCCCCTGGAATGTTCGGACATTAAACGAACAAGGGAAAGTGGCACAAGTAGCAGCAGAAATGATGGAATATAAAATCGAGGTTCTGGGAATGTGTGAAACAAAGTGGAAAGGGGTAGACAGGAAGAAACTCATCACAGGTGAATTGGTGCTGTCCTCAGGACATGAAGACGAAAGTTCACACCACAGTGAAGGGGTAGCTCTTATGTTATCTAAAGAAGCACAGAAAGCACTCATTGAATGGGAAGCTGTTGGACCCAGAATAATAACAGCCACTTTTAAAACAGCTAAAAAGAAAATACATGTAAATGTCATCCAATGTTATGCACCAACTAATGACAAAGAAGAGTCGGTGAAAGAAGCATTTTATACTAGACTACAGGAAATTATGGATAAAGTAAAAAGAAGAGACATCACAATTTTGATGGGTGACATGAATGCAAAGATAGGTACAGTCAATACCCAGATTTGAAGAAGTCATGGGAAAACATGGGCTAGGAATAATGAATGAAAATGGGGAACTATTCTCAAACTTCTGTGCTTCAAATCAACTGGCTATAGGAGGAATCATGTTTCTACATAAGAGAATACACAAGGCAACATGGATATCACCTATTGGCAGCAGGTTAAAACTGTATGGAATGAGACAAGTGAAGAAATACTGGGGAAAAGGCAAAGACAACAAAAAGCATGGATAACAACAGAAACCATCAATAAGATAAAAGACAGAAAAAACAAGAAAGCAGATTTAAACACAAGCAAAACCAGAAGTTCCAAAGCCAAGACTCAAGAAGTGTACACAGAAGCAAACAAAGAAGTAAAAAGAAGTATCAAAAGAGACAAGAGGAAGTATATTGAGGAGTTGGCAAGAGAGGCAGAAGCTGCTGCAGCCAAAGGAAATATGAGAGAACTGTATAGCAGCACAAAGAAGCTAACAGGGAAATACAAGCAAACAAGTTGCCTCATAAAAGACAAGAATGGGAAACTGCTCAGCAATATACGGGAGCAAATGAAGAGGTGGACAGAATATTTTGGTGACCTTCTCAATAGACCAGCTCCACAAAACCCCCCGGACATCCAGCCAGCAGAAGAAGAGCTACAAATTAACGGTGAAAGACCAACGAAGGAAGAAATAAAGAAAGCCATAAAGCTTCTAAGAGATGGAAAAGCGGCTGGACCTGATGGCATTCCAGCAGAGGCCATAAAAGCAGATATCGACACGGCTACAGAGATGGTATATAAATTACTTGGTAAAGTCTGGGAAAAGGAAGAGATACCAGCAGAATGGAAGGAAGGATATCTGGTTAAGTTGCCTAAGAAGGGAAATTTACAAGAGTGCACAAATTATAGAGGAATAATGTTACTATCAGTGCCAGGAAAAGTATTAAACAGGATTATCCTTGAGAGATTAAAAGAGTCCATAAACAAGAAACTGAGAGATGAACAAGCAGGTTTTCGACAAAACAGATCATGTACAGACCAGATAGCCACATTGAGAATAATAGTTGAACAAAGTCTGGAATGGAATTCACCACCATACATCGGATTTGTGGACTACGAAAAGGCATTTGACAGTGTAGACAGAGAATCACTTTGGAAATTGATGAGGCATTATGGAGTTCCCCTGAAGATCATTAATTTAATAAAGAAAACATATGAAGACATGACATGCAGAGTTCTTCACGAAGGACAGCTTACAGAACCGTTTGGGGTAAGAACAGGAGTGCGACAGGGATGCCTCTTGTCTCCATTTCTTTTCTTACTAGCAATAGACTGGGTTATGAGATCATCGACAACACACAACAGAAATGGAATCCAGTGGACTCTGACTAAGGAGTTGGATGATCTGGATTTTGCTGATGACTTGGCTCTTCTGTCCCATAACCGCAATCAGATGCAGGACAAATTGAAAACACTCGATGAGAGGTCACAGCAATTGGGTCTGAAAATACACAGGGAAAAGACAAAAATAATGAGAATAAATGCAGGTAATGATAACAGGGTTGAACTTGAAGAAGCACCAATACAAGATGTAGAATCGTACACATATCTTGGCAGTAATATAGACAAAGTTGGAGGGACAGACAGCGATATCAAAATAAGAATACAAAAGGCAAGAGGAGCTTTCATTGCATTGGGAAATATATGGAGATCAAGAGAAATCGGATCCAACACGAAAATAAGAATCTTCAACTCAAATGTGAAGTCAGTCCTATTGTATGGCTCTGAGACATGGAGAACAACAAAGACAACAACCAAAAAGCTACAGAGTTTCATAAATGGGTGCTTGCGTAGAATAGAGGGATTAAAATGGTATGACAAGGTTACCAGCGTGGAACTGATGACAAGAACTAGACAAGTGCCAGCGGAACAAGAGATGGCGATGGATAGACACACACTGAGGAAATGGCCAAAACTCAAGATTATCAAATGTGGTCCTTCAAAGGTGTCTACCTTCGCACAAGATTACTCTTGGCAGAGTTGTAGATAGAAGGATAATGATGCTTCTATCTCAAGGAAGTATTCATAAGATATTCCAGAAGTCAAGAACAATGCTGCATTGGCAGGGCAATTGTTAACTTATATCGGTCCGACGCCTTTTATGAAGAATTCAGCAATTATTAATTTCAGCTCGTTCAAGCCCCCACCCTGATTTAATCAGTGGAATTCTTAATATTCTGGTATAGCTCTGTTTAGAGTGTATTTAGTAAATTGACTGAGACAAACATGCAGTAGATTCAAAGTGATTAAATCGACGTTAGATTTGTATATTTACAAATAACAGATTTAATAGTTATTTAGGTTTTAACAAGGTTTTAAATAAATGAATAATTATTTATAAAAAAGTATATCATCACTGTTGTGATGCAATAGAAGTGTGTAAAGGAGGTCACTTGGCAGCTTATATGTGTTACTTAGCTATCAGTGACGGTTATGCTCCTTCTGATGGGTTGGTTCTTGGTAGGCTGATCACGTTCGTCGTTAGTCAAGGTTGTAGGGCACAGCACGTTCCCAGAAGTGTTAGGGAGTGTCTACGAAGTTGGTCTTTCGTCTTAAAGCTCCGGCCACTTTTCCCTTCTTGTTCCAGAGATAGTACCCTCAACTGGTACCACCAACAACTATGGTAAACGAATAGAAACAAAACTATCTCCTGAGTATTGCGTTTCTCGACACATGCATATGTGTCTTTCTATTCCAATTCCACCATCCCATCCACCTCAGAATTTACCCTCGATGAGAATTAAGCTTAATCGCTCGAGAGAAAACTTTCTTTACATTTAAATTGAATAACTTTATATTTACTTTACATTCAAATGAAAAGGTTAATAGTATAGATAATATATGTTTACATTAACACCTACACTGATTGAAAAGCTTTGAAACTTTCATTAATTTTAAAGTGCATATGTTTAAATAGACATTTACACAGGTTTGAAAATGTAGATATTATAATTAGAATGTACATTTCTTTCATCTCTCCTTCCCTGCTCCATATGGAACTTCGGACTAACTATGCTTTTAGTTCTTTTTTAAGAAACTAGCAATAAAGCAGTCACTAGTTGCAGTGTTGATCATGAAATCATCATTCTATTTGATAAAGTTGCCAGCCTCAAATGACTTGGACATCTACTAGCACTTTTCACATATTAATATTCACATGGCAATATATACTTTTTTTTTTTTTTCTTAACCAGCGGCACTTGGGCTTTCAGCCCTTCGGCCCAATGACATGTCATTGCGAGGCTGGGGAACCTGAGGACTTTCCTTCCAACCCGGTCAGGAGCTTCGCTCCTTCCCATCCACAGAGGGTTTATCACAGGAGCCGTTCAGGTTATTCAATCAAATTTCCGGTCGTAAACATTCCTTCAAACGCTGACGCCCGGGTTTGAACCATGAACACCTGGTCGCCAGTACAACGTCGAAGCCATTACACCAGCGCGGCTCCCGGCAATATATACATATTAGTTCACATGTTAGTAATGAAATTATAAAATGTAAAATGCGCAACTTACGCCAATCTTGGCTCATAGACTGTTTGCTCAGATGAATAAACCACTAGACTACGCCTCTTACACGTGTTCTTGTGGGTCATTATTTTAACACTAGATTCCCTCTATGACTCTTTGTTTCTGTTTTTTCAGATTCCGGTTCCTTATTAAAATAGTTTTCCTGGGCTCTTTACGTCCTTCAAGATGTTCAAAAAAGTCCGGTCTGATAAATGGAATCTGAATTCTAGCTTCTGTCAGTCTGTTTTCGTCTTGGCAAGCGATCCTCTCAGTGTCTTGACACTGAAACGTGTCAGGTTTTAATGCTTGTCTTCGCCCGCATTTGTTTTGTTACGATGCTAAGAAAGCTCCAATCGTTTCAAACATGCGTGTTTAGTGGGGTAATTTCAAAATTATTTCCGCCTGAAATAATATGCGTGATGCAAGTTCACGTCTCCCTTATATGGAATGAAAACATTCGATCCTTACTCGGCCATGTTTACAAATAACTTATTATTACTGTAATATAAAGTAATTTCTATGTAAAAAGGTGTGCCGGAAACGATTATGTCATGCATGTCTGTCCAAAATGTGTCGCACAGACGAGTAATCTCGTTATCTCTCGCTTTAGCACACACAATCCATCTCTTTACCATCTTGGCAAAGAACGCACCCTGGCCTTATCAGCGATTAAACAAATGCGCTGGGCGATTTTAGTGTTAATCTGTATTCTGATGTCGGCCACACCAGAGATTAACCAACATGGTTGTCGATTAATTATTATCTCAGCCGTTCCATGCAAAGCAGGGAGGGACGGGTGACAAACAGACATGACGACATATCAGTGAGAGGAGTGTAAGAATGTCTGAAAATACAAAATGTCTGCTACATATCAGAAAAAGAGAAAAAAGTTATGACCACTGAAAAGCACACAATTAGTCAGTACAACAAATGTACGAACGAACGAACGAACGTTATTTTCGAAGGGTTAAGAATTGGGCGCGCAGGCCCGTTTAACATTCTGCCCTTCCACTCTCATTTATCTTGCATACTATATCCTTTCATTCCCACATGTTACTTAAAGCATTAAATATGAAGGCATGCAACATTATAAAGGTAAATATAACAGCGTACGTTTACAGTATGCAGTCATAATCAAAATTAAGTATTTTTTTCTTTAAACAAGCAAGAAAGTAAAAAAAATAAATGAAATGAAAAAAAAAATTATCAAAAAATAAATAAATAAAATAAAAATCCGTACAGTAAATCATGAATTCGAACATAATCAGATTAGGTGGCATGATATCAGAACTCATGAAATATTTGACAGTCTGCTATTGAATGAGGTGAGACTTGGTGTTATTTCTTTGCCCTCCTTAACCCAAGACCAGAAACAGTAAGAGAGATAGATGGACATAACTTTATTTAAAAGAGTAACAAATTGGGGACTTAGGTCTGTCGGAATCCAGTGCTTTATCTTTCATTATGTATCCCGACACTCACTCATGTGTTCATCAACAATTAATCTGCATTTTTGAATGTGTCATTAAACATCAATACAAAAATTACATAAACACATTCTCGCTTATATCCGTACATTCTTGAGGGAAAATGAAATAATAATAATAATTTCTTACGCACTTCTGTAGCAAGAAAAATCTCCGAGCAGTAAAAAGATGTAAATCTGCTCATTCTCATACACATCATCACATTTAAGCAAACAAATACATTACATATTTCAAAAGTACAGTGATATGCAGGTATATTCTCATATAAAAAAAATAAAAAAAAAGGTAAAGGAACCCGTTACACGCCCATTGAGGCATATTGGGAATATGGTGTTAGGCCCATATTATCTTGACCGTCGGCACACGAGGGGTGATGTGGTCGGCATCACGCCGGCCGCCTTAACCTTCCCAGAGTAGCTCTGGTACCCATTTGGGGGCTGGGTCGACCCAGGAGTCGTTTGTGGCCTAAAAATGTTCCGCCTCATCTGGGGATCGAACCATAGACCACTGCGCTAGGAAGCCAGTGCACTAACCACTATGCTACCGCGGCTCCTATATTCTCATATACATTACATTATATAGCAATACTACATGGATATAAAACAAATTATTCACATTGATAATAGCGAGCGGAAGAGGAAAAGAAAGGGTGACATAGATGAGATGTGGACAGACAGAGGCTGCTTTTATATGAGTAGATAATCGGTGGTGTAACTGATTACTGCCGGAGCGAAGCAGCGATCGACCCAATAATGTCACACTAGTAATGAATAAAATAATCTCAGTAAAATTAATTAAAGTAGTAAAGTTAACGATATAAACATTGAGGACCAATTTCATCTAAACACAAAATCTAAACATCAAAAGCATTAACAACCAATCAAGAGTTCATCGCCGCTCAAAAAAAAAAAAAATAAGTATGGTGAAATTGATTACTACCAAAACAAATAAATTAGCAAACCACACAATTTCAGATTTGGAGGTCCGTAGGGAGCTAAGAATAAAATAAAGATAACCACACAGCTAAACCAAACATTCCATTAATTAAAGATTGATAATGCAACCAGTCGTGTTTCTGATGTCAACATTTGACATTTAGGCAGGGCCGACACCAGGGGTTCATACATCACGATCCAGCTATTTATGTGGTGCACCTTGGCCCTATATATTTATATATACTGTTCAAAAAAACGAAACACCACTTTTTTTGGTGTTACTTTTATAAAAGATATTCGCTGATTGGACATCAGTCAACCTATCGACTGTGTCCACCTGGTCATTAACTTATCGTCGTTACCTGAATTGTACTCACCTCATAATTCGTGAGGTCATGAAAGATGTCAAGGTCAAAACAACATTTTTGACAATAACTCGTCACAGGTTCATAAGAATCCCGTGAAACTTACTGAACACAAAACTCTCTGACCATATTATTGAATGCCTATAAAAGATTGACGCTCCTCGAATAAATTCAGTTGAAAATTCAATGCGCAAGTATGCCTAATCTTACTACAGAACAACGACTCATCATCATTGGACGTTTACAGACTGGACAGTCACAAAGTGTAGTGGCCAGACAATTTAATGTGGTTAGAAGCACCATAACTCCGCCCATGCCGGTCCCAAGCCCGGATGAAAAAAGGGGAGGGCGGCCTGCATGGAGGCCGTAAGGAGGCAGCCCCTCCACCATGCAAAGGCACAACAGGCCAATCACCTGTTTGTCTTAAACTATGATTACGAGAAATACAAGAGAGAAGACCGGACTGATTCTGGGGGCGACGAACTGGAACGGACTACGGACTACGGCTTATGGAACTTGGAACACAGGAGGTATGAATGGGAAGGAAGAGGAGCTGGTGGAGGAGATGGGGAGGGCGGGACTGGAAATCCTGGCTGTAGCAGAGGCGAAGAGGGGGGGACGGGGGTCATGGATCTCGATGGCGGCACGTTGCTCTACAGTGGTGTACCCATATCTGAAAGAGCTAAAGGGGGCGTGGGTTGCATTGTGGCCCAAAATCAAGGGGATAGTGTCGGGGGATGGGGCTTTGTCTCGGAGCGCATTGTGGTTGTAGAACTAAAGGAAGGAGAGACCATGGTCGGCCTGGTCATGGTGTATGGGCCGGGTGGGGATGGGAGAGCGGAGGTCAAGGAGGAATTCTTCGAGCTGCTTCGGGGGACAGTGGATGACTGCCTGGGTGGGGTTATCATGCTCGGAGATTTTGGTGCCGGAGTTGGAAGTGACCATGCTAGATGGGGTGGCGTTATCGGAAGATGTGGAGGGGATGCTCTCGATGACAGTGGAAAGCGACTCCTTAGATTCTGCAGTGAGCAGAATCTGATCATTACAAACACAAAGTTCCCCCATAAGCGCATACATGCATACACTAGATGTGAGCCAACCAGGAATGAGAGGTCAGTGGTCGACTGTGCCATTGTTCGGAGAAGCTCATTCAGATATGTCCGAGATGCAAGAGTCTGGAGGGGGCCAGAGATTGGAAGTGATCACTACCTGCTAACAATCAAACGAACAACTGAAAGAGTTGCTCAGCCTAGGAACTGCCCAACATCACGCAAGAAACCAAGTAAACGAGCAGGAGAACTGAGCATTAGGACCTACAAGCTGAGAGAGCCAGAAATTAAGACCAGATATCAGGGGCTTATTGCTACAGCAGTGAGCAACACAGAAGAACGACCTGATGACTTGGAAACCCTCTGGAATAAATTCAAGGATATCATAAAGACAGCTGCTGCAGAAGCATGCGGTGAAGTCCGACTTGGGAACCAGAGAAAGAGGACACCTTGGTGGACAGAGGAAGTCGGAGAGAAAGTGAGAGAGAGGAGGATGGCATGGAAACAATACTTGGGAGCTGAAAACACAACAGGACAAATGGAAAAATATAGAGAGTGTGTGATGCTCAGAACGGGGGCAGAGAACGGGGTGCTGGCGGCAAAACAGAGGTCCTGGGAAGGGTTTGGAGAAGGGCTAGAGAAAGATGCACAAGAAAACCAGAAATTGTTCTATAAGACCCTAAAGAACATGAGGAAGGAAAAACAATGCCCTCTCAAATTTATAAAGGACAAGCAAGGCAGGTTGCTTGCTGCCCCGAGGGAAGTGGTGGAGAGATGGAAGGAGTGTTTCTCAGAGCTCCTGGATGGTGAGCATGGTGGAGCAACAGAAATGATGGCCACTGGCGCAGAAGAGAAAACCAATGATGGTGAGGATGACATGGGGATGGAAGAGCTGAGGGCGGCGCTGGAGAGGATCGGGATGGGCGGGGCGGCAGGGCATGATGGTGTGGCACCAGAAATGGTTGAGTACATGGGAGCATCAGGCGACCTATTGCTCTTAAAGGTCCTACAGGCAGCATGGTGCAACGGGACCATGCCGGGGGATTGGGAGATTGCCATCATGGCACCAGTTTTCAAAAAGGGTGACAATCGACAATGTGGAAACCGTGGGGGCATATCCCTTCTCAGTGTCCCTGGTAAAATCTACTCTAGAGTCCTAGAGCAGAGACTCCGACGCCTAGCTGAGCCACAATTGGATGAGGTCCAGTGCGGATTCCGAGCAAACCGAAGTACTCAAGACCTAATCTTCACACTCAGACAGCTGAGTGAAAAGGCCCTTGAGTATAAGAGTGAGATCCATCTTTGTTTCATAGATCTGGAAAAGGCGTTTGACAGAGTCCCCTGGAGCAAACTTTGGGACTGTTTGGCAAGGAAGAATATTCCAGCACCTCTGATTCATGCTATACAGAGCTTCTGCAAGTCTTGCAGAAATTATGTGAGGACAGCAAACCATAAGTCAGAAGAGTTCAGGACCACCACTGGTGTAAGACAGGGTGATATCCTGTCACCTTGTCTTTTCATACTCCTCATGGACGATGTCATCAAGGCATGTAAGGAGAGAACAAGAAAGTATTCAGTGGGGTACTGGAGGATGGGACGGGTCTGTGTTTCGGAGCTGGCATTTGCTGATGATGTTGCCCTGATTGCTAAATCAGAGGCACATCTCCAATCCAACCTGCAAGTCTGGAAGGAAGAGCTGGAGAAGAGAGGGATGGTCATAAGCAGCTCTAAAACAAAATCCATGGTGATATCACGAGAAGAAAGAAATCATCAGATTAAGTTGGGAGAACAGGTCCTGGAGCAGGTCGACCACTTTAAATATCTCGGAGCTATTATAGACCGAAAGGGAGGCATCAAAGAAGAGTTGGCCACTCGAAAAGCAGCGGCTGGGAGACTTTTTCAGGCCATAAATCGTGGATTCCTCAGCAAGAAAGAGGTTGGTAAAAAAACGAAGATGGCTGTATACCGCTCCACCTATGTCCCAGTTTTGACATATGGATGCGAGTCGTGGGCAATGACTACAACCCACAAAAGCCCGCCTTTGGAGGCGATTTCAAGAAACTGGCTCAGTGGCAGACCGGCCGCGCAGTGGAAGACCCAGAGTCACAACTCCTGCCGAAGACCGCTTCATACGGCTGCGTCACCCCAGGAATCGACTTGCATCTGCGTCCTCCACAGTCCAGTCAATGTCAGCAGCTCGTCGAATTTCAGATCAAACGGCCAGGAACCGGCTGCACGACTCTGGTCTTTGGGCTAGAAGACCCTACAGAGGTCCTGTTCTTACGGACCGGCATGCCAGAACCGACTGCAGTGGGCGAACCAGCATCGTCAATGGACCGTTGGGAATGACTGGAGACGGGTTTGGTTTAGGGATGAATTATTTTTTGTGCTCCAGCGACACGATAGACGGAGAAGAGTTTACCGCAGAGTCCATGAGCGCTTCGCCCAGAACAGCGTTGATGAGGCTCCTCCACATGGTGGTGGAGGTGTACTGATGTGGGGGGGCGAGCAACTTCATGAGAAGAAGTGACCTGGTGCAAATTGAAGGACGCCTGAATGCCCAACGATACGTCGCTGAAATTCTTCGTCCTCACGTCCTTCCACTTCTGGCTGCACGAGGGTCGATTTTTCAGCAGGATAACGCTCGACCACATGTGGCACAACTCACCACCCAGTTCCTCGCTGACAACAACGGCCAGACCATTCCGTGGCCAGCCATGTCATCAGACATGAACCCCATAGAACACTTATGGGATGAACTCGACAGACGACTCCGCTAGCGAGACGTGGCTCCAGCCAATCTCCGACAGTTGTCTCTTGCACTGCGGGAAGAGTGGGCAGCCATCCCACAACAACAGATCCAACGGCTAATCGGATCCATGTCAAGGAGATGTCGTTCTCTGATAGAGGCCAGAGGAGGCCATACACCTTTGTGACACGGAGGCCTCAGTCGCAAAGAATAAAAGTCCAAACCAAATTTAATGAACATCATTTCATTGTTAAAGTCTGAAAGTTTCTTCATACCAAGATTGAAACATTAATTCCGTAAAATAAAATTTTGGTACAAGTTTGAAATTTGGTGTCCATTACCACTGCAATAATGTTGCGTTTCTTTTTTTGAACAGTAGATATATATATATATATATATACTTACTTACTTAGTCGTTCCCCTTCTACCGTGAGGTGTAGAGGTTTGGAAGAGAGAGCGCCAGACTATCCTATCGGCTGTCTTCCTCCTGGCCTTGTTCCATTCTAGTCCTCGGTCCTTCAAAGATTGTCTAATGTTGTCCTCCCAGCGGACTCTGGGTCGTCCTGGGGGTCTGGATCCTTGGCTCTTTGTTTCCCATGCTTGTCGTGGTATCCGATCTTCTCCCATTCTGCAGACATGGCCAAACCATCTTAATTGGGACTGTTCTACTTGGGTCTGCAGGGGGTAGGATTTAAGGCCTTGACGTATCGTCTGGTTGCGTACCATGTCTCTTCTTGTTACCCCAACCACCTTCCTCAGATACCTCATTTCTGAGGTTTGGATCTGGCTTTTATGGGTTGTAGTCATTGCCCATGACTCGCATCCATATGTCAAGACTGGGACATAGGTGGAGCGGTATACAGCCATCTTCGTTTTCTTACCAACCTCTCTCTTGCTGAGGAATCTTCGATTTATGGCCTGAAAAAGTCTCCCAGCTGCTGCTTTTCAAGTGGCCAACTCTTCTTTGATGCCTCCCTTTCGGTCTATAATAGCTCCGAGGTATTTAAAGTGGTCGACCTGCTCCAGGACCTGTTCTCCCAGCTTAATCTGATGTCTTCTTTCTTCTCGTGATATCACCATGGATTTTGTTTTAGAGCTGCTTATGACCATCCCTCTCTTCTCCAGCTCTTCCTTCCAGACTTGCAGGTTGGATTGGAGATGTGCCTCTGATTTAGCAATCAGGGCAACATCATCAGCAAATGCCAGCTCCGAAATATAGACCTGTCTCATCTTCCAGTACCCTACTGAATACTTTCTTGTTCTCTCCTTACATGCCTTGATGACATCGTCCATAAGGAGTATGAAGAGGTAAGGTGATAGGATATCACCTTGTCTTACACCAGTGGTGGTCCTGAACTCTTCTGACTTATGGTTTGCTGTCCTCACATAATTTCTGCAAGACTTGTAGAAGCTCCGTATAGCATGCATCAGAGGTGCTGGAATATTCTTCCTTGCCAAACAGTCCCAAAGTTTGCTCAAGGGGACCCTGTCAAACGCCTTTTCCAGATCTATGAAACAAAGATGCATCTCACTCTTATACTCAAGGGCCTTTTCACTCAGCTGTCTGAGTGTGAAAATTAGGTCTTGAGTACTTCGATTTGCTCGGAATCCGCACTGGACCTCATCTAATTGTGGCTCTGCTAGGCGTCGGAGTCTCAGCTCTAGGATTCTAGAGTAGATTTTACCAGGGACACTGAGAAGGGATATGCCTCTATGGTTTCCACACTGTCGATTGTCACCCTTTTTGAAAATTGGTGTTATGATGGCAATCTCCCAATCCTTTGGTATGGTCTTGTTGTACCACGCTGCCTGTAAAACCCTTAAGAGTAATAGGTCGCCTGATGCTCCCATGAACTTAACCATTTCTGGTGTTATACCATCATGCCCTGCTGCTTTGCCCATCTTGATTTTCTCCAGTGCTGCCTTCAGTTCTTCCATCTTTATGTCATCTTCACCATCATTGGTTTTCTCTTCTGTGCTAGTGTTTATCATTTCTGATGCTTCACCATGCTCACCATCCAGGAGTTCTGAGAAATATTCTTTCCATCTTTCCATTACTTCTTTCGGGGCAGTAAGCAATTTGCCTTGCTTGTCCTTTATAAATTTGAGAGGGCATTGTTTTTCCTTCCTCATGTTCTTTAGGGTCTTATAGAACAATTTCTGGTTTTCTTGTGCATCTTTTTCTAGCTTTTCTCCAAATTCTTCCCAGGACTTCTGTTTTGCTGCTAGCACTTTGTTCTTTGCTTCTGTTCTGAGTGTCACATATTCTCTATATTTTTCCATTTGTCCTGTTGTGTTTTTAGCTCCTAAGTATTGTTTCCATGCCATTTTCTTCTCTCTTATTTTCTCTTTGACTTCCTCTGTCCACCAAGGTGTCCTCTTTCTCTTGTTCCCAAGTCGGACTTCACCGCATGCTTCTGCAGCAGCTGTCTTTATGATATCCTTGAATTTAATCCATAGGGTTTGCAAGTCATCAGGTCGTTCTTCTGTGTTGCTCACCGCTGCAGCAATAAGCCCCTGATATCTGGTCTTAATTTCTGGCTCTCTCAGCTTGTAGGTCCTAATGCTCATTTCTCCTGCTCGTTTACTTGGTTTCTTGAGTGATGATGGGCAGTTCCTAGGCTGAGCAACTCTTTCAGTTGTTCTTTTGATTGTTAGCAGGTAATGATCACTTCCAATCTCTGGCCCCCTCCAGACTCTAGCATCTCGGACATATTTGAATGAGCTTCTCCGAACAATGGCATAGTCGATCACAGACTTCTCATTCTTTGTTGGTTCACATCTAGTGTATGCATGTATGCGCTTATGGGGGAACTTTGTGTTTGTAATGATCAGATTCTGCTCACTGCAGAATCTAAGGAGTCGCTTTCCATTGTCATTGAGAGTATCTTCTCCATATCTTCCGATAACTCCACCCCATCTAGCATGGTCATTTCCAACTCTGGCATTAAAATCTCTGAGCATGATAACTTCATCTAGGCAGTCATCCACTGTCCTTTGAAGCAGCTCGAAGAATTCCTCCTTGACCTCTGCTCTCTCATCCTCATTTGGCCCATACACTATGACCAGGTTGACTATGGTTTCTCCTTCTTTTAGTTTAACAACCATAATGCGCTCCGAGACAAAGTTCCATCTCTTGATACTATCTTTTTTATTTTGGGCCACAATGCAACCCACGCCCCCTTTAGCTCTTTCAGATATGGGTACACCACTGTAGAGCAGCGTGTTGCCATCGAGATCCATGACTCCTTGTCCTTTTTTCTTTGTTTCCGTTATAGCCAGGATTTCTAGTTTTGCTTTCCTCATCTCTTCCACCAGCTCCTCTTCCTTCCCATTTATACTTCTTGTGTTCCAAGTTCCATAAGTCGTAGTCCGTAGTCCGTTCCAGTTCGTCGCCTTTAGAATCAGTCCAGTTTTCTCTCTTGTATTGCTCGTAATCGTGATTTAAAACAAACAGGTGATTGGCCTGTTGTGCCTTTGCATGGTGAAGGGGCTGCCTCCTTACGGCCTCCATGCAGGCCGCCCTCCTCCTTTTTCATCCGGGCTTGGGACCGGCATAGGCGGAGTTTATATATATATATATATATATATATATATATATATATATATATATATATATATATATATATATATATATATATATATATATATATATATATATATATATATATATATATATATATATATATATATATATATATATATATATATATACTCCCCTGTTCACAAAGTTCCGGGACTCATTTTTTTTTATTCGAATAAGTAGACTTACATACTATTTGGTTCTATCTCCTTAGAAGTAGTTCCCTTGTGAGTGTACACACTTATTCCAACGTTCCTGCCACTGAAGGAAGCACCTCTCGTAGTCACTTTGCGGAATAGCCCTCATCTGTCTCGTCGCGTTGGCTTGAATCTGCTCAATGTCATCGAATCTACGACCTTTCATTGTTTTCTTAAGTTGCGGGAACAAGAAAAAGTCACACGGAGCAAGATCGGGTGAGTATGGAGGATGCAGGAGCAATGGAATGTTGTGTTTCGTCAAAAATGCGTTTGTGGTGACTGACTTGTGTGCAGGTGCATTGTCATGATGAACACGCCAATTGCCTGTGTGCCATTTCTCAGGGCGATGTCTGCGCACAGCGTCGCGGAGGCGTTGCAGGACTGTTTTGTAGAATTCAGCATTGACACTCTGTCCTATAGGGACGTATTCATGATGCACCAGGCCATCAATGTCGAAAAACGCTACTAACATGGTCTTGACATTGGACTTGACCTGTCGTGCCTTCTTTGGCCGAGGAGATGATTGCGTTTGCCACTGGGAGGACATTTGCTTTGTTTCCGGGTCATATCCGTACACCCAGCTTTCATCGCCAGTTATTATCGAGGACATGAAATTTGCGTCGTTTTTTGCTATCTCAAGGAGGTCAGTGCAAATGGACAACCGATCATCCTTCTGGTCCTCAGTCAGGTGGCGTGGCACGAGTTTCGCTGACACCCGTCTCATGTGCAAATCTTCAGTTACGATTTTATGGCACGTACCAATTGATATTCCAAGATCATCAGCAACCTCTCTGATAGTCAGTCGTCGGTCAGCGCGTATCATTTCTTGCACACGTGCTACGAACTCGTCGGTGTGGGAGGTGGAGGGTCTCCCGTGACGGGGGCCATCTTCAAAGGATCGGAGTCCACTTTTGAAACGGGAATACCACTCAAATGTTTTAGATCTACTTAAACAGGACTCTCCGAAAGCTGTTTGCAACATTTCGAGAGTTTCGGAACCAGTTTTTCCTAGACGAAAACAGAAATCAATACACACACGTTGTTGAATGTTGCTGGCCATTTTTGAAACGCGACGAGCACTATTACGTCACATCCGCTTATACGCTACCACACAGCGCATGCGCGAAATTACAAACTTCAGGTTTGGTACATATAGTGGCACGTGGTTGACACGTGCACTGTGTTAATATCACCTACCTCCTTATAACGGTTTTCCGGATAAAAAATGAGTCCCGGAACTTTGTGAACAGGGTGGTATATTGTATATGTATATATATATATGTGTATATATATATGTATATATATATATACACATATATATATATACATATATATATATATATATATATATATATATATATATGAGTTGGGTACTTCCTGCCATCCCTGAAGAGTCACCCATATGGAGAAGACGACGAATACGAGATTTATGCATGCGACTGGCAACATTATCATCTAAAATGCATTGCTACAGAAACTTATGCTGTAGGAGAAGGTTTCCTTCAAGAGGACCTGCTGTAATGGTGGCTCCATGCTCCGCAAGAAGCGCAAAGTAACATAATTCTTCTTCTTCTTGCGATCGCATCTTTGATGATTACACCGTCAGACGAGTTCTCATGATGAATTCGACTGTTGTTTGAAGTTCCTCTTTAACTCCATATAGCTTTGAGTTTAGTGTTGAGTCATTCGGCCAGTATATCTTTCTTAACTGGTCATACAGAGGACAGTCCTGTAGAACATGCTCAGCAGTTTGTTCGTTTAATCCACATGTGCACAGTGGTGAAGCAGACAATCGTAGCTTGTGCATGTGTTTATTCAGTTTGTTATGCCCTGTCCTGAGTCGAAAAATAGTTATCTGTCCCTGCCGGTCGAGAGTGTGATAGTCGTCTTTGGGTTGGTTCTGTTCTCTTCTGATAGTCTGGATAGCTCTCTTTTTCTCAAAGTATGTGACTTCATTATCTTCTTGTTCACATTCTCCTCCCTTTTTTGCAAGTTTATCTGCCTTTTCATTTCCGGGTACACCACAATGAGATGGTACCCACTGAAGTATGGTTCTCTTTTTGGCAGCTACCTTGTTTAGTTCATTTCTCAGATGCGGGAGTTTACCACCCTTGAGAGCTTGCAGGACAGACAGTGCATCTGTGAGGATGACTACCTGGTGGCAGTCAGAGTTGGTATTATAAATCATATTTGCAGCTTGCTCTAGAGCTTGAACCTCAGCTGTATAGTTGGAACAGAATTTACCAGTGGGAATGTGCCTAGTCTCATAGTGGTTGTCAGGATATGAGATAAAGATACCGGCACCTCCATTCCTAACAGCATTAGTTGCTGATCCATCTGTATAGGCATGTATCCATGATTGATCGGGATAGCTTTCTTGAATCATACTCAATGTAGCAGTTCGTTTTTGCAGATCATTATACTCACATCCACTTGTGAGACCACTGACTGACGTATTAATTTGGAGGGCACTGCTGGCCTGCTCCCATGGTACAGGGTATAGGGTGGGCTTCAGTGGTGTTGTCTTCATGGATAGGTCCTCTTGATGCTGTCTTATAAGTCTTTTCCCCCGATGCACAAAGCTGCTACGCTTTAGACGTCCCAATGCCAGATCATCTAGTCTTGCCTTCATTGGGTGCATTGACATACTGTTGTACTTTTCCATCTGGATCATGGTTTTTGTGTCTCTTCTATGGGACAATGTCTGTAATCCAGCAACCTTCTGCATCTCTGTTATTGGTGTAGTTTTCATGGCTCCTGTAATGAGCCTGAGAGCTTGATTTTGCACCCTGTCCAAAGACTGCAGATGTGAGTTAGCAGCTGATGACCATGCTGCTGAGCTAAACTCTAAGTGTGGTCTTATTACTCCATTATAAATCTTCTTTAGATTTCGTTCATTTGCTCCCCAGTTGGTACCTGCTAATTTTCTGAGTATGCCTAGTCGTCTTCGGGCCTTTCCTTCTGCGTTTTCAATATGCTTATTCCATGTAAGCCTTTGGTCAAATGTCACCCCAAGATAGGTGGGGTAGCTTTCTTCCTTGATCACGGTTGTCCCTAGGTGTATGTTAGCTGATTTGTCCTTGGGGGCGAGGGAGAACAGTGTTGTGGAGGTTTTGTCTGTGTTTATTGTGATAAGCCATTTCTCTGCCCATGACACTAGCATGTCTGCTGCCCGCTGCATTCTATAATTTGCTGTGGTGACATTTTCATCAGCGAACCAGAGTACTAGGTCATCTGCATATAAGGCAGCTTTAACTCCTGCAGGGAGATCTTTCACCAGGTCATTGATGTAAACAAGGAAGAGTGTTGGGGAAATTACTCCTCCTTGAGGTACCCCCTGATAGAGCAACACTTTTCTGCTCTGCAGACCGTCAAGAGTGACTCTAGTTCTCCTGTTATGCAAGTATGACTGGATCCATTTCATCATGTTGCCTTGGATTCCACTTCTCCTAAGTTTTGCAATGAGGCCATCTTTCCACACCTTGTCAAAGGCCTGCTTGAAGTCGACCCAGATCGTTAGGACCTTTTTCTTCTCCTGGAAGGCATCTTCTATTGCTTGAGACAAGTAAGTAACTTGGTCTTCTATACTGTAGCATTCTCTAAATCCAGCTTGTTCCGGCACCAGGATCTGCTCAGACTCTAAATACCATTTCAATCTGTGGTTGACTATTCGCTCCATAGTCTTCCCAACACAGCTTGTGAGACTGATTGGCCGGTAACTTGCAGCCTCGGTCTTACATTTCCCTTTCTTTAGTATGGGTATTGTGATGGCTTCTCTCCATACTTGGGGTACCGTTCCTTTCAACCAGCTGTGGTTGAATATCTCAAGCAGTTTTGTCTTTGCTGCTGAGCTCAGATTTACTAGCATTTCGTTGCTGATTTTGTCTGGGCCGGGTGACTTTTGAAACTTAAGCTTGGAAATAGCCTTCTGTAGTTCTCCTAGTGTGATGGGTTCCCTCATTGGGGCAGGAGTATCTGTCTGTCCCATGGTTGCCAGTATTTCTTTTCTTATCTCTCTCTGATGATCTATGTTAATGGGTAAGTTGCTTTCTGAACTGTATCTTCTAGCAAACAAGTCTGCAGCTTGTTTTCCTCTGAAAAGTTTGCCACCTTCATCCAATGTGATAGTCTGCCTAGGTGAGGAACGCTCTTCATTTAGAGACTTGACTAATCTCCAAAGTTTCCTGCCGTCTTTCTCAAGGTTCAGCGATGCCGTTTTAGTTCTCCAGCTTTTCCGTTTTTCTTCTAGCTTTGTTCTCTGAAACTCTGCTACAGCCTTTTTCCATTTGTTGTGAGTTTCAAGTGAAGGCTGAGACTCTGCGTCCTTTCTAGCCCTGTCCATGGCTTCCTGACGTTCTTGGAGTGTGCTGGACCAGTATGGTATGTAGTTACGCCGGCATCCTTTGGGAATGGTTTCTTTTGCAGCTTGTAGTATGCATCTGTTGAAGTCTTTTACCACTTCATTAATGTCTCTGTTCTGTACCTTGAGGGTAGACAGCAGCGTGTTCACCTGATGCCTGAATAAACCCCAGTTGGCTTTTTTGTAGTTCCATCTTGTAATGGCTGGGCCTGTACTGAGAGTTGCACTCTGGACAGTAAGAAAGATTGGGCGATGGTCGCTTCCCCCTAGTTGGTCTCCTACTTCTCTACTAATAGATCCAGCTATATCTGGTGTGGAGAAGGCAAGATCTGGTGTTGAAGTTGTGTGCCATCCTCTGGAGTAGAAGGTATGAGTATCTGTGGCATTATTGACTAGGATTAGGGAGTGATCATCTTGCCAAGTTTCAACCTCTTCACCTCTGTGATCCAGATGGTTATAGCCCCAGCTCTGGGAGTGGCTATTAAAGTCTCCAACTGCTATAAAGTTGGTGGCTTGTACCTGTATAGAGCTGAGACTCAGGGGTTTGTTGTTCGGACAGTAATAGTTCAGGAGTTCTATTTCCATCTTGTCTACCTTTATCTGCAACAGCTGATATTCTGCTCCATCCATGAAGGTTTTCCTTTCGTGTGCAGGAATGTTATTCCTTACAAGAGTAAGTACTCCTCCTTTTCGTCTATCTTTTCTGTCGGATCTGAAGCATTGATATCCCCTTATTTTAAAGGTTTGATCTGCTTTCAAGTGAGTCTCTTGGATACAGCAAACACTGACTTGCTTCTCATACAAGATGTTTTCCAGCTCTGTCTTTTTGCTGTATCCAGCCTGCTTGCTGTTCACTCCCTCTGCATTCCAGTGCATCATGACAAGTGGCACTCTGGGTTTCTCTTTTTCTGTTTTGTTTTGGTCAGTAGTTCTCCTCCGCCGTCTGCTGACTCCACAAGACGGTCTAGAGGGTCCTCCAGTAGCTGAGGGTGGGCTCTGTCGAGGCTCAGAGCCCGGCACTGCACCTGCCTGGTGGAGCTCCACAGGGCGAGCACCAGTACGAGATTTATTTGACGGTGTACTCTCCATAGAAAAAAAAAAGCGAGTTGCGTGATACTGTGGTTTCCGGTGCGCCTTCTGGCCCAGTATCTATGACTTTAGCACCTGTTCAACGGGAGAGTGGGCTCATCCCTAATCTGTTTATGTTCCCAGTAGTAGACTATTCGCAAGCAGCCTGGGGGTGTCACTGCTCTGCGCGGACCTTGTTTACCGAGGCGGCGTCCGAGCTCGTATGGTGAAAATATGGTTGCATTATCTTCAAAATAGCCCTGTCTTTCCTGCCATCCTGCAACTTTGAGTTAGGGAGTTCTGAGCTCCAGTCTCTTTCCCAGGCATTTTATCCTGGCCTGGCACGCATACAGAGGACCCCACTTCTGGTTCTAAGTTAGCAGTTGGGGACAGGTGGGGTAGCACACTGTGCATTCCCCGTCATCCAGGGGGCTCTCCAACTATGCAGAGCTTGCACAATGCTGTGCTCTGGTTCTGGGCTCACCCAAGGAATCCTCACGTCCTGCACAGAGCCACTTCCAGATACCCACCACCTGCCAACCCCCCATTGTAGAAATCTCCTGCATGCGGCCATCCAGTCAAGAGCCAGTATTAAGTCTGGTGCCCAAGTGATTCCCCCCAAGCTCAGTGTGCAATTCTGGGTTCTCATCATGCTGCAACACAGGGGGGATTGTGATGCTCAGCCATCTCTCTCAACTCTGCACCGATAAATGACATCGGGGACTTAACTGTGTCTCAGTACTGGGAGGCCCCGTTTCCGGGTACACCACACACAGCTAGTTGAGGCAACGGTCGCCGTGGAGTAACATAATGATAATGTTTATGATGATGGTGATGATGCTGATGGTGCTGTTGCTGCTGATGATGATGTGAGTTGGAAAAACCTTTCCACGTTTATTTTTTGGTGCTATTTGCAAACTAATATTTAAGATGATTTAAGCTATTTGAAAAAGAGAAGAGGGGAAAAAGATAGCTCTCATCTATGATTGATTTAATGTACTTAATTGTTTTTTCTGTGGGACAGTTTTGGCGCCCCTGAGCCTTGCCGTACCACGCCAGTAGTCCCTTGGCTCGACCCTGGAACCGGTCCTTTATTTAGGATCAGCAGTATGAACAGCGAACCCCACTCAACTGATAAAATCATTTGGGCGAAGAGGAAATTATAGAATGTTTTCTGATCCCTAAATCAGACAGTTGGGTAACCTTCAGAAGTAACTTTTCGTCTTCAGTGACCTAAGAAACCACGTCACAGTAATCACGTTGTCACAGATAACGCCAGACTATTAGTGAATAATCGATACCCAGCATGCAGCTCGGAATGGGATTTTTTTCCTCATTACGTGAACTAAACATGTGGGTGTTCTATTTTTTCTTTCAAATTATTCATTTTTTTTTTTTTAAAGTAGGAAACGTGTCTCGTTTTGGCTTGGCACGCCCCGTTAAAACTAGACACAATGTTCATCGGGTTTATTAGGGCGTACGTCCAAATATAAAACATCTTATGCTCTGGTATTAAATTTCAAATTGTCCATCTGTTTATTTTATTCAAACTGTTCACTACTTAAGACGCATTGATCAACCAATGCATTTGTTCCCCTTGTTAAGAAGCTTGCTCCAAAGCACTTAACTGCACTTGCTGTGATGGTTCTGTAATAACTTATTGCACAAGGTGACGTTGTCGATTCTTCGAATTATCTCTCGGTAGTCGAGATGGATGACTGTAGCAAGTAAAAATGGCTTTACCTGTATTTAAGTTTTTTTTCAGTAACACCTTCACAGAGACGAATCTTGTGACATCATATTCACTATGAAAACTATTCGGCCAGTTAAAAACCTGACGGGCAAGCGGAGATGGGGGTATGGAGAGTAGATAGATAGGGCATTACTGAGAAAAACTACAGATAAATAACTTCAATGAAAAGTTATTAAATACTCTATTAAAATCGCTGCAATTTCCCGGGCCCGGAGCAGTAAGTAATGGCAGCATTGGACCGTACATGGCATGTCATAAAAGGCGACTGAGGCTTGGGCATGGGGCCGGCTCCCGCTTCCAGTAGGAACGTACAGCCAAAAAATTGAAAACAAAAAAACTTCAGCATGAACAACTCATCCGCAGCAAGAACGAATTCAGACAATTGAACCCAGCCATCGCAGGCAGAAGGTTTTTCTGTTAAGGAGGATTATGACGCCTTAGAGAGAAAGCCGAAAAAGAGTATGGATGCCGACTCAGTAATTTTCTTATGAGGAAGCGCACCAGATTAGGCACTTGGTATGTTCGAACAAAAAGCCAACAATGTAAAACTGCACAGGTCGCAGCATAAATGTATAAAAATGTGTAACTGATGGAAAGAGCCAGAAAAATAACAGTGGCAATAAAGGTGAGGAAAGGAACCTGGTGTTGGATAGGATGCTTATTGGGGTAAACCAGCTGACGTCACTGGGAGGCAGTCTTTGTTGTGAAATCCCCATGGTGGGAAAAACCGAGGGAGACCTAATTACACACGGAGAAGGGAATCTCAGACGACATACGAGACCTATGATAAAGAAGACACAGAAAGACCTTAAAATGCCGACACATGACACGAATGCTGGACGTGTACTTCTTGAATGCCATGCTCACGAGCAGTAAAAGGAAAGTGATTCATTAACACCGGACAGACTGGGACACCAGATCACAAAGTCAAAAATATTACAACTACTATAAAATGAAACAGGAGACACATCAATAACATAAAAACGCTCTTCAGTTTCGCAATCCAAATAAAAGGAAATTTATGTTCGCTGCTGGATAGATTCCCTGACAAGGAGAAACTCGTAAATGATCAGACAAGCGTATAGAAAATCTAGTGATAGATCGAATAATTGTCACACTTTCTAGAACAGATATCAATCTCGGTAAACAGTAAGAATACGAAGGAAAAGTGATGTAATGAGAAATTACACCGACTTTATGATGTGTTAAGAAATAAGAGTAGCCATGAAGTACTGAAGACAAATAGGATGAAAGAACTTGGGGAATTTTGTTGTCTCGTATTACCAACGATTCTGGATATAGAAGCATCCATGAAGATATATTTGTTTTTTTTTTATTGTCAAAAGAGAAGTGTAAGGCATTATCAGAGGCGTATTTATAGTGGTAGATAGGCTTACGGGCTTTTCTTGGATCTGCTAGTGGTTCAAAACTTCTGTTTAGTTGCAGTTACCTATTTTTGCTTACATGCTTGTTTTGAAGTATGTTTATTAACTGTTTAAGCTTCTTCTTCTTCTACTTCTTCTTCTAATAACTACGTGGTGTATTGGAGGGGGAAGCTACCAAGACTGAGGCTCTCCCCCACCGGCCGAAATATCTAATGACGCCTTTAGACACTAGACCTCGTCTCACTCGTCTCTATTCGGTTCCTTCATCTTCAGCTAACCCCTGCAACTGTAGAAAATAAGACAAGAAAGAAAACGCAAACTGAATGCACCCCTTTAAAGCATTGTAAGAAGCCTGGCACTATTTATCTATTTATTTATTTATCTAAGCGATTGTGAGGATCATATCGATTAAAAAGAAACTGGCCACAGTGGTCTATCATCTCAGCATTCGCATCTCTCGATCAGAGTCGGTGCTAGGGATTTGTTAAGGTGGCGCGAGGTCTTGTGATGGCAACCTCTCCCCCGCACTCCCCCCCCCCCCCCCCCCCCCCCCCCCCCCCAGCCAATCCGCGCCGTACTGTATTGTGCTTTTCTGAGACTCAATTTCATGCTATTGAGTTGGATTACACTGTAATTTCCGCAAATGATGTTGACTGTAGCATTTTACAAAAGGAGAAATTATTGTTAAGGGGAACAGATACAGTAAAACGCTATTTTTATAAATAACCGCGGGATTTCAATATAACTGAACAAGGCTGACTTATGACAATTATATGTATGCATAACAACGCATCTGATTGTATAACGCTATTTGGTTGCCATGGAGACGGTGGCCATTTTAGATTTTACTCCTATGTGTCAATTCCCTAAAGCTTTTTTATTTATTGAGTCATGAACACCAACGTTGACATAGAAGCTCATCATTGTATTTCAAAACATTTGTCAAATTCAATTTTAGTAGATCGTGAGATATAGAACTTTAAATTTTGTATCTAAAAATAGGAACAATGTGTTTTTTAAATCTTACATTATTTGCAATAGATGAAAATTTTGATAAGATATCACAAATCCGATCAGACACAACTTGTATTATTCAGCGGAAAGTATGTGTGCTAAAGATCATGTTGATTGACCAGGAAATAAGCAAGTTGTTAGGACATTAGTAATATAAAACAAGATTCTGAGAAAATCATGGTTTTCTTCATAGGAAAAGCAGAATTTCTTGAGAAAATGCAATTTACAAAATCAAAAAAACACCAACTTAGAATGTTTGGTTTGGTTTAGTTTTTCAACCCCGCACTTGAAAACGTGCGGCCGCACCGTACAAGAGTCAGCTGTGATTTCGATAAAGCTACCGATATGTTTGCTCATCTTCAGACACACAGACGACAGGCAGGGGCAGATAATGCCTAGCAACCAAATTGAAACAAAACACAGTTACACTGAACATGTCCAGAAGTTCCCATCGATGGGATCAGTGATGTACCAGTGGCGGTACTGGCATTCCATTTCTTGGTTTCTTATAGAGATTCCATACCCCGTTCAACCTGACCAGAGGTGCGCCCTTTCGGTTATAATGAGGCTATATTAGTTATCCAATTTTGAACGCTTGACTGTTATCTCAGTCGCTTATTTTGCTAATAATGATGTCAGCTCGGAAAATCGTTGTTCCAAAAATGGACCACTAGCTGTCTGGAGTTGTCACGTCGTGTTCTTAACCCTGTTATTGTTGATTAAATATATAGCTGTTTCTGATTTATGCCAGTGTGTCGTCTATATTTCTACATCTGTTAACGCTAGTTTGTTGGCAGCTCTGAAAAGGATACTGGCATTTCTGTTCAAGATTATCTTTTAGCGGTCTTCATCGTGTTAGCTAGTCTTCCATGGAGCAGCCCGACTCTCCTTTCTATTATTCTATCATTCTCTATTTTTAGCCACCAAGACATTTTAACTCGGTGCGATGTGCAGCCATTAAAAAAGTCAGTAAGATAATTTGATTATTTTTTTCCCCCCACGTCCATCAATCAATGAATCTTATCACTGCTTCATGACAGATAAGGGAAGACTTCAAGAAAAAAATAAGTTTTCTTTTACTTTTCAATGCTTCCATTACCTCCTATATTCCATTCCTCTCTCTTCCTCCCTTTCTCATCAACCCACAATTTCTATCTCTTTTCTTCTGCAATTTATCAAGGCCTTTGACGGGTGAGTATTTTATATATGTTTTTTTCATTAACTTTACTTTGTGTAGAAGAAGGAAAGAAATAATTAGGAAAAAAAAAACTAATTTTACAGCGAGAGAGGAATGAAAGTTAGCCCTGTCATGTTAAATCGGGCGCCTCCATTCGCGAGAATGAACCAGCGTATGGCAGTATTTTGAGCGTATGCTGCATTTTTTTTTTTTTTTTTCGTGTGTTACTTGTTGAACGTAGAATAATTTTTGGTGCAGTCTAACGGCCGGTTGTTTGGCAAGTCGCCATGCAGGGTGAGCTGGACAGACAACAATGAAGAACCGGGCAGTCTAAGCAAACACAAAATCAGGATTTGTATAAAGCAAACACGGGTAGAGTGACACAATTAAATTAAGTAGCAAGATCCCTGGGATGAAAACTTCGTGTAAATCGAATAGAGAACATACGCTGGTCAATGGTAGAAAATAAGAGGAGCCATTAGATAGTTTAAGCACGTCGGACATATGCGTGGATGAAGAAATAAACAGTCGGAAGGAATGTACAAAGAAGAACCAACATGCATGACTATAATAAAAGCAAGCGACATGGCAGAGAGGTGAAGGCTCAGGGGTTAGACGCGCTTGGCCCAATCGACTTTAAAAAGCCTTTAGTATATGTGCCTCTGTTTGAGACTGTTTCTAATTATAACTACCCACAAAGTCATTTCCGACACAAGTACATTCTTTTAAATACCGCACGTGTTTAAGAGTGAACGTGTTTCTGTTTTGAGATATTTATTTTAGATTTTTAAAGCGATTTTTTAAGCGCATATCCTCCATTTTACCTTGAATAACTAATCATTTTTTTAAAGCGCATATCCTCCATTTTACCTTGAATAACTAATCATTTTTCAATGAAAGCTTTTATACTTGTAGCACAAGAGTAAAGTACATTCAATTACCTTCAGTTTCATATACAACAACAAAGTTATTTATGCATATGAACATTTAAAAAAATTATTTCCAAACAACAACAATAAAAACGCACTGGGGTGGCCATTTTTGCTTGGGCCAAACGCACTTTTTTGCTTTTAATTAACAAAAATATTTTTGTTGACATTAAAAATACTCACTCTAATTTTTTGTTTGTGCGCCTATTATTGATTCTTCTTTGACTAGGAAGAATTTTGTGTGTGTGTGTGTGAATTCCAGTTTGATAGTTAAAATATTGATCGTTTAGTAGAGAATGATTCGAGATATTGATTGACATTTAATAGTCATGGCTTGTGGTAAAAGAATATCGCGAGTTTTTGACGTGTTAATTGTTAATAACGGTTTTCAAATTTACTTAAAATATTTGCCTGCGACAAAGATAGGAAACTCTTTACAGAGCGATACAACAGGAAGCAATCTGATCATCAGAAGAAGTCCCCCCGTCCGACAAGTGTTTCGGCCCTATATACTCCTTTACACTCTAAGGGGGGCGGGCCCACTTGGGTCATGACTCCCAAGCGTCTCAGCTTCCTGTTGTCTTGCATCAAAAATGAACCCATTTCACTTATGGTAGCAACTTTAAATTCCACAACTCCGCCAGCCGTGGAGGCAATTGTGAAAGTAACAAAGAGAAGACAAATTATTCCGTTCGTTCCGTCGCACACACTGAGACACCAGCGCGAAGTCAACGAGTCGCCACTGCGACTTTTGATACTGACACCCCTTATAGTATACACTGCTTGTCGCCCCTGAGTCGCAGCCCGTTCACTAGTCCACCACAAACCTCAGCGTATTGTGGACTTAGAAAAATTCCTGGTGTTTTCTGTACCGCAGCGTTTATTGTTACGATCTCCATTCCCCATTGCGGTTGTTCCACAGCCAGCCTGATGCCTTTTCGGCAGTTTCACTAAGCCTCTTCAGGGTCCTTGTTCTCGACTGTCCCCTCAGCCCCAACAGTTTCAATAGATCATACACTGATGCAGCCACAAGCCCTCTTGCACCCACTTCAACAGCCATGACCCTTGCAGTGAACCCATCGTGTCTCAGATCCGCGGCCAGATCACTATACTTGGCCGCTTTGAACGAATGTTGCTCATCTAATCTGGATTCAAATGGCACGGTCAGTTCAATCAGTATGACCTGAAGCGTTGCTGCAGAATGAAGCACTATATCCGGCCGTCTCCGCGATTTTCGGATACTCTCTGGATATGCCCCTCGTCCAGGTAGGTCTACCGCCATCTCCCAATCATTTGCACAATCAAGAAGAGATGGTAAACTGCTACCAGGTTTATTCGGTTTGGGGTGTGCTGACTTTCCTGCCCTCAGAAAGTATGTGTTTGCGGTGTCTGGCCGGACTTTGCTATTCGCCTTCATTCTTGCCAGATCTATTGTCGCAGCAAGCTCATTTAGCACTTTGTTATGGCGCCAAGTGTATCGCCCTTGCCCTAATGACACCTTACACGCTGAGAGCACGTGTTCAAGTGTCTGCCTCCCCTGGCACAGGGGGCACTGCTCATCATCCGACTTTCCCCATTTCACAAGGTTGGTGGCCGATGGCAGCAGGTCATACAGTGATCTGACAACGAAGCTGAGCCTAAGAGGTGCCATATGCCATATATCATTCCATGTCAAGGACCTCTGCAGGGCTCCTTCCCATGTAGTCCATTGGCCTTGTTGGACCTGCTGCACTGCTTTTTGCAACCTCTTATCATTCTCAGCTTCTCGTATCTCCTGAACTACCATGTCTCTGCGCTCCCTGCTTGATGCCTTGGACCACCAGCGGATGTCTCCATGACCAAATCCCCGTCTATTCGTTTGTGTGTATCCGATTACCTCCCTCAGTTTGAGTGACTCTTGGGCAGCATCAACAGCTTCTTCCACTTTCCACTTCCTTCCCGTTTTCAGTGTGGGCTGAATGGACTTAACCACGTCATCAGCTGACTCGCGTAGCATCATTGCAAGCCTTGCCTTTCCAACTTTGTACTCTTCAACAACTGACTTGAAAGGAAGCAGAAGTTTTGACTTTTTGCAGTACAGTGCTACATCTGACAGACCTGGTGGTACTCCTAGCCATTTTCTCATGAACTTGTTGACCTTCTGCTCTATGGCTTCCACTGTACTTGTGCTTATTTCATATATAAGCAGTGGCCACAGCAACTTTGGTATCAACATGAACTGGAGGCACCACAGTTTGAACTTCCCCAGGAGTCTGCTTTGGTCTATGATCTGTAGCCCTCTGTCTGCCATTTCTATTGTCTGTTGCACTGCCTTTGAGTCTTTTAATGAGGCATCGTACACCCTGCCAAGACTTTTAACAGGTTCCTCAATGACAGTAGGGATTCTTTGGTTGGAAACCGTGAATATGACCTCTGCTATCTTCCCTTTCCTGACTGATAGGCTTCTCGACTTCTTGGGTTTGAAGCTCATTCTGCACCAGCTGACTAGTTCATCCAGGCGTGCTAACATCCTCCGGGCCTGATGTTCATCTGATGTCAGAATTGTTGTGTCTGTCGTAGATTTCCGATAGGAGAATTAAGACTAGGTTTGGTCCCTTCTGAATAGGTTTGAATAGGTGATAGACTCAGTGAGAGTTAGTGAAAGGTAATAGAATTTCCACACACGTGAGATGATAGATTTGATATAGTGGCTGTCTCTGAAAGCGAAAAGAATTCTTCTCTCTCTCTCACCTATCTTCTACAACAGTTGTTACAGCGTCAGACAGACTACACCAATATACATATTACGTATATTTCTATCACTCACAGGCACGCACATACACGTGACGACAGGTAAACACACAGACGTGGGAAAACTATAACAATGATATATATATTATCTAGAACGAGCTGACCAAACACGATTGTTTAGTTCAAGAGCGATTTTAATATCAGGAAAAATCGCCTCACAACATCAAAGAAAGTACATCAAGGAAAATACATATACACATAGTCATAAAAAATCAAGGAAATGTTGCAAGGATGATAGCCCCGTTATAGTGTTAACTCTAGGTTTAGCCCGGCCCCGTTAAGAGAACAGATGATGGCGCCAGAGTCACAGATACATAGGGTTTGAGTCTAAGAGTTTTTCTTTGTTTTATCTCGTAATTATATGCACAGAGTTTGAAAAAAATCTGATTTAACCTAAGACAAAAACACAAGAACTCTAGCCTTAGCAACAAATTATGCAGATTGAAAAAAACAAATAGGACAGCAACAGGGTGTCAAAGATATAATAGTGAAAAATATCACTCAAACCAGCGTACACTCATTCATTCCGCCATGGCTTCTCACACTAGTACTCACGACTTTGCTTGCTGCCTCTTGGAACACATTGATTTTAGATTTTCACACAGACTCAAAAAATGCAGTCTACTGCCAAGAAGTCCCCAGTTCCAAAAGACCTGTTTAACTTGGAGTCTCCGGGAACGACTACTTGGGTATGCAAATTTGTTCAAATGTCTGATTAAGTCACCTAACAATTATTCCAGGCGCGGGAGTTAACAGAGCACAGTGTCAATAGCGTAGGTTTCTAAAAAAAATGATGAATGTCAGGTCGGTGCCTTCCCTCAGTATAGGATTCACTTTAGTCACACCACAGATTTGTCCACAAGATATAATCTAGTCGGGAAATGATTGTTAATATTCACGCCGCCAGGCAGCAAATTATATAGAGTTTCTAGAAGAAATTAAGTGCTGGCTCCAAGGTCCAGTATTTATCATTACAGTCTTTGAAAACCCGTTTGGGGATATTAGTATTTCTGTCTAACTTGCACCGTCAGATCAGTGTTACTTGAGAAAACCCACGTGGTTCAAAATAAGGACTGTCTATTTCTTCACAAGTATGGAAACTACTACTAGGTGCTGGTAAAGTTAGGGTCACCCCAAAACTTTCACTGTGTGGAGGAAAAATAACACATATAATATAATAAACAGAATCTGTACTGGTTAAAACTTACATTTAAACTTGCAAGCAGAGAGCTTTGCTTATCATTTAAACTTCCCGTGACGTAAGTTATATTTAAAAATCAGCAATCCTCATAAATTAGGAACACGTGCGTATCCCGTCATCATTCATGAGGCTGGATTCTAGAGTTTATACGTTAGTTTAGAAAAATACACTCGACTGAGTATTAGCAGTTAAATTAAATTTATAAATAGCTACAATTGCCGTTATAAGCTAGAAATTATAATTTCCTACTGCTTTCCACTGAATGCTTCCCTAGAAAATATAATAGCCTACCACTTTATTTCTCTTCTGCGCTAAAGAAATAGATTAAAATGAATTAAGCGATTTAACACTTTAACACTCACAAAATCTATATATCTATCATATTAATTACCTCAACCACAGAATTACAGGTAGTCGCACAACTTAAGAATAAAAATGCTGAAAATATTTCTGGAAGTCTAGAAGTTCGACAAATTGCCGAAACAAACTGAGATCTTCGCTAACAGCTATTCTGTTTTTCGAGCGACCTATCTACTGTGGAGTCTATGAGCGAGAATGAAATTAAAGTTTCAAACTTGGCCAATATCTTAAAATCAGACAAAGGGCCCAAACTTATTTCGCCAAGCGAAATTATCTCCCCTACTCCCAACATTTACGTCCGCTTAACGCGTGTCGTAACTGTCACCTACTGACCACGATGTACGCGTGTCAGTTTCAAATCCCAGACAGCCTGACTCCATTGCCCAAGTGAGCGCCGTGTCAGTTTGGGATTTTCCAGACAGATGTCTGGATACTGACCGGTGCAGATGTAAAGTATCACACCTCACCGGGACTAATGCCGAGAAGAAGCTCGCGCGCTCGGTGAGAATGTAGACGATTTGCTACGTCCTATGTTCAGCGAACCGACTTATCACGCCTTCTGACGCCCTGCAGCCCTGACATCTACGTAATATCGTCCTAGCGCGATTCTCAGTTTAAGAGAAGGGAAAACAGGTAAAGTTTGCGAATTATATGAAAATAATATTCGCAAAACGAATGGATGAAAAATATACAGGAAAAATGAAATACAGAGATAATAAAAGAGAGAATTTATGTGAAAGAATAGGAAGAAGATGTAGGAAATTAAATGACTATAAACCCTACGTGACAGAGCCTCCCCCCTTTAAGATATGGAAGCACTCCATGTCTAAGTTATGGAGTTTAATTTCCTATAACCGTAGCTTCGGGGTGTCTGTCCTCTTCCCTCTCCTCTTCCCCCTCCATCTCTGTCCAATTCCTACTCAAGTCCACTCCTCAAAGTTTCCTTCCCCTGGAATGTCTCATATGCGCGCTTGAAAGAGCGTCGCCGCTTCTGACATTTTTGAAAGATTTCCTGTGATAGCGGTGGAATATCCCTGCCACTATCGTCATCTTCGTCAGTTTTGGCGATCGTCAGGAGATGGTCGGAGGTTGGCACTGGTTTTTCCAAGTATCTCTTTAAGAGATTTAAATGGAAAACCTTCTCCTTTCCTTCAATAGAGATCTGGTAGTTAGCCTTAGAAATCTTTTTCAGGACGGTAAACGGCCCTTGCCATCCGATCTTCAGTTGGTTGTTCTTGGTAGGGAGCAACACCAAAACTTTCTCTCCTGCTTCCAGTTCTCTCTCTTCCGCGACTTTCCTGTATCGGTTAGCGTGCTTTGTGCGAGCTCGCTTAAAGTTAGTCGTTGCTAGGTCCCACCCTAGTTTCAACCTTTCCTTTAAAACCGACACATATTTACTTGCTGAGACGACTGTCTCATCCGCCTTCTCGTCTGTCAGAGACTGAAGTAAGGCTTCAAGCGGGCCCTTAATGGGTCTGCCAAATAAGAGTGTAGCTGGCGGAAATCCTGTGGAAGTATGAGGAGATTCTCTGTAGCCAAATAATGCTGCAGGAATACAGAGATCCCAATCTTCAGGTTTCACTTGTGCCAGCTTACTTAGCATCATGGTGAGGTTTCCATTAGCACGTTCCACGAGCCCATTTCCCGCCGGAGTATATGGCTTAGTGTGGATGTGTTGGGTCCTCAAGATCTTAACGATCTCATCCATCAACAGGTTTCGGTATGGAGATCCATTATCCGTCAACACTTGCTGCGGGAATCCCAACCGAGTGAAAATCTGCACGAGGGCTTCTGCGACATGCTTGGCATCTGCGCATGTTAGCGGGATAGCTTCTGCCCATAAAGTGCATGTATCGACTAAGGTCAGGATAAACCTGTTCCTTCTTTTAGTCCTTTCGAAAGGCCCTAAAATGTCGATCACAACCCGTTCGAATGGTGTTCCCATTATTGGCATTTCACCCATGTGGACTGGGGGGGTCCGTTGCTTGGGTGGTACACGTTGGCACTGGGCACAGGATTTGACATATCTGATAATATCAGTATTTACTCCTGGCCACCAATAATGAGTGGTTATACGTTGGTTTGTGGCGTTCTGTCCCATATGTCCGCTAAAGGGAAGAGAGTGCCCCATTTCTAGGATTTGGCTTCTGTACTGTTTCGGTACTAGGAGCTGGTTGTAACCTTGGTCAGGCTTGCCCGTTCTCCGATAAAGTACGCCATCCTCAGAAAAAATGTCCCCGTGCTGTTTGGGTTCCTTAGCCATGGGCAGTTTCCTAAAGCAGGGTGCCAAAGTAGGGTCCTTGTATTGCGCTTCTTTAAGTTCCATAGGTAACAAATTTGGCGCAGGCTCCCGTTCCTTTTTGGTTTGCCCTCTTGTAGTTACTGCTGCCACAATCGGCTCTTCCGGTTTCCCAATACACACGTATCTCCCGCCAAGTATGACTGGGTAGATGGGATCATCCATAACAGCCGCTTTGATCACACCTCTGACAAAGTCAGAGTGTATCTCCACCAATGCGATGGGAAGCGCTGTAGGTGCATCACTCTTACGAACTCCACAAAGTTGGACGGTCTCTGCTGTCTCTTGACCGGGTTTGACCAGGTTTCTGGCAACAATGCAATCATAAGAAAGCCCCGTGTCAAATAAGCAAGAAGTTTGAGAACCGTTCAAAGTAACAATACCTCGCGTTGAGGGTCTATCCCCAAGAGGTTGGGAATCACTGTCAATAATTCCGCCTTGCGAGACTGTTAATAAGCATCCGATGCGTTTAGGCTCGGTGTGCTCGGTCTGATCATATGTCCCGTGCTCAGGGGTTCTCCCTTTGCCACCTTGTCCTTTCTGGCTGCGCTGCCATGTAGGGCGGTCGGGTTGATCAGACTGTTTGGGGTGGTTGGGGTACTTGTTCTTGTAGAACTTGGATTTTTCAGGAGGGGGGTTTTGAGGTCCAGTTTCTCTGTGGTTGTTTTGGTTAGAAGCCTGAGAAGATTGCTCTAGGTTATGTTTTCGAAAATGCTCCTCTGTCGGTTTCCGCTTTGTGGCCGGTAGTTCAGCCAGCGCATTGTGATAACGCTCAGACTTTTCCAAAATGTCTTCAAGTTTCTCTGCCCCCTGCTCAGCGAGAAATCTCCGGGTATCAGCAGACAAAGTGTTCTTTATTTGTTCAGTTAGAACAAGTTCCTCAAGACCTTCATAGGTAGAGGGGAGCTGCGAAAGCTCAAGGCACTTTGTTAGATATCCCTTAAGACGAGATGAGAACTGGTGAAAAGTTTCAGAATTCTCTTTCCGGCTGTTGCGAAACAGTTGCAAAAACTTGCGAGCGTTCATTTCAAAGCGCTCCAGTAACGCTTTCTTCAACACATCGTAGTCGTCTTGTTGGCTACTTTCCAGCTTAGAATAAACATCATAAGCAGAACCTTTTAGGGCCTGGGAAAGTTTCATATTCCAACGCGACCTCTCTAACCCGTACAGAGTTGCAATTTTCTCAAATTTTTCTAACCATGTGTCAATCTTCTCATTTGGACAAGGAAAAGATTCAAGAGTGAAAGACATAGCATTTAGTTGAAGAGATTGAGTGTTAGCAGGGTCAGTTAAGGAAGAATGAGGAGAAGACTCTCCATTGCTGGAGGTAGAGGCAGCCCCACGACTTTGGAACTCTAGAGCTTTAAGAGCCAACTCATGTTGTCTCTCCTTCTCTCTTTCCTCATGCTGTCTCTCCTTCTCTTTCTCCTCACGCTGTCTCTCCTTCTCTCTTTCCTCATGCTGTCTCTCCTTCTCTCGTTCGTTCGCCCTGCGAATTTCCATTTCCTCGTCCATCTTCTTCTGCTGCAGTGCTTCGGCTGCTTCTTCTTTCCTCCTTAGTTCTTCTTTTTCCTCTTTAGCTTCAGCTGCTTTTCTCTCCGCGTCATATCTCTCAAGTTCGTCCCTGACAAAAGCTTTCGCTTCCTCTCCTTCCAGTCCCTCCTCTCTCGCTTCGTCCCTGAGAAGTTGTCTAAGCTTTGCCCTCTCGGCCATATTATGTCAGTGACTGAGACACGTGGAGATAGAAAATAGGAAAAAGAATAACCTGGTTCCTACCACTTACGAGAAAAAAATTACCAAAAAATCAAAAGATGATATATTTAACCCTGGGATACCTCCTCCAAAATAAAATCTAACTATCGCTGCTATTATCCGCAATAAAGCACTCAATGCAAAACACGACTACGCCAAATAAATGGTAGTTAAGATTACAACTGAAAAATAAGTTGCTACAGTGGAAAAGCAAAAGAATATTGCAAAAATTAAAGAGAAAAATAATCCCTTAATTTTTAAAAAATCCACTATAAGTTCGCCCCTGAAGTCAGATCGGGTAAGGGAGGGAATTAATCTGGACAAAAAGTCCGAAACACACTCCTTAACTTAGTTCAAACGCCGTTCTGCCTCAGTACCCAGTGAATGTTATACACTCACCACTTTACCAGCATTAGTATTACAATCAGCAGTTAACATATATCCCGACAAAATCAACCTGTAACCAAAATGTATATTATTCAAAGATGCTGTGGAAAAAAAAACTTATTAGTTTGTGTGGTCAGCACGCCCGTAAACAGATCGCTAGTCTAGGGGGTAATTATTTTAAAAAAGATACAAAACTCACAAGACATCACACTCTTACTCTATTACAGAATAAAGAATCTAAAATACAAAATCCAGATAGACGAGTCCACGTTTGTCGTACTCGTCTTCCTATTCTAAGTTCAAAAACCGGAAACGAGCCCTCATTTGTCGTAGATTTCCGATAGGAGAATTAAGACTAGGTTTGGTCCCTTCTGAATAGGTTTGAATAGGTGATAGACTCAGTGAGAGTTAGTGAAAGGTAATAGAATTTCCACACACGTGAGATGATAGATTTGATATAGTGGCTGTCTCTGAAAGCGAAAAGAATTCTTCTCTCTCTCTCACCTATCTTCTACAACAGTTGTTACAGCGTCAGACAGACTACACCAATATACATATTACGTATATTTCTATCACTCACAGGCACGCACATACACGTGACGACAGGTAAACACACAGACGTGGGAAAACTATAACAATGATATATATATTATCTAGAACGAGCTGACCAAACACGATTGTTTAGTTCAAGAGCGATTTTAATATCAGGAAAAATCGCCTCACAACATCAAAGAAAGTACATCAAGGAAAATACATATACACATAGTCATAAAAAATCAAGGAAATGTTGCAAGGATGATAGCCCCGTTATAGTGTTAACTCTAGGTTTAGCCCGGCCCCGTTAAGAGAACAGATGATGGCGCCAGAGTCACAGATACATAGGGGTTGAGTCTAAGAGTTTTTCTTTGTTTTATCTCGTAATTATATGCACAGAGTTTGAAAAAAATCTGATTTAACCTAAGACAAAAACACAAGAACTCTAGCCTTAGCAACAAATTATGCAGATTGAAAAAAACAAATAGGACAGCAACAGGGTGTCAAAGATATAATAGTGAAAAATATCACTCAAACCAGCGTACACTCATTCATTCCGCCATGGCTTCTCACACTAGTACTCACGACTTTGCTTGCTGCCTCTTGGAACACATTGATTTTAGATTTTCACACAGACTCAAAAAATGCAGTCTACTGCCAAGAAGTCCCCAGTTCCAAAAGACCTGTTTAACTTGGAGTCTCCGGGAACGACTACTTGGGTATGCAAATTTGTTCAAATGTCTGATTAAGTCACCTAACAATTATTCCAGGCGCGGGAGTTAACAGAGCACAGTGTCAATAGCGTAGGTTTCTAAAAAAAATGATGAATGTCAGGTCGGTGCCTTCCCTCAGTATAGGATTCACTTTAGTCACACCACAGATTTGTCCACAAGATATAATCTAGTCGGGAAATGATTGTTAATATTCACGCCGCCAGGCAGCAAATTATATAGAGTTTCTAGAAGAAATTAAGTGCTGGCTCCAAGGTCCAGTATTTATCATTACAGTCTTTGAAAACCCGTTTGGGGATATTAGTATTTCTGTCTAACTTGCACCGTCAGATCAGTGTTACTTGAGAAAACCCACGTGGTTCAAAATAAGGACTGTCTATTTCTTCACAAGTATGGAAACTACTACTAGGTGCTGGTAAAGTTAGGGTCACCCCAAAACTTTCACTGTGTGGAGGAAAAATAACACATATAATATAATAAACAGAATCTGTACTGGTTAAAACTTACATTTAAACTTGCAAGCAGAGAGCTTTGCTTATCATTTAAACTTCCCGTGACGTAAGTTATATTTAAAAATCAGCAATCCTCATAAATTAGGAACACGTGCGTATCCCGTCATCATTCATGAGGCTGGATTCTAGAGTTTATACGTTAGTTTAGAAAAATACACTCGACTGAGTATTAGCAGTTAAATTAAATTTCATAAATAGCTACAATTGCCGTTATAAGCTAGAAATTATAATTTCCTACTGCTTTCCACTGAATGCTTCCCTAGAAAATATAATAGCCTACCACTTTATTTCTCTTCTGCGCTAAAGAAATAGATTAAAATGAATTAAGCGATTTAACACTTTAACACTCACAAAATCTATATATCTATCATATTAATTACCTCAACCACAGAATTACAGGTAGTCGCACAACTTAAGAATAAAAATGCTGAAAATATTTCTGGAAGTCTAGAAGTTCGACAAATTGCCGAAACAAACTGAGATCTTCGCTAACAGCTATTCTGTTTTTCGAGCGACCTATCTACTGTGGAGTCTATGAGCGAGAATGAAATTAAAGTTTCAAACTTGGCCAATATCTTAAAATCAGACAAAGGGCCCAAACTTATTTCGCCAAGCGAAATTATCTCCCCTACTCCCAACATTTACGTCCGCTTAACGCGTGTCGTAACTGTCACCTACTGACCACGATGTACGCGTGTCAGTTTCAAATCCCAGACAGCCTGACTCCATTGCCCAAGTGAGCGCCGTGTCAGTTTGGGATTTTCCAGACAGATGTCTGGATACTGACCGGTGCAGATGTAAAGTATCACACCTCACCGGGACTAATGCCGAGAAGAAGCTCGCGCGCTCGGTGAGAATGTAGACGATTTGCTACGTCCTATGTTCAGCGAACCGACTTATCACGCCTTCTGACGCCCTGCAGCCCTGACATCTACGTAATATCGTCCTAGCGCGATTCTCAGTTTAAGAGAAGGGAAAACAGGTAAAGTTTGCGAATTATATGAAAATAATATTCGCAAAACGAATGGATGAAAAATATACAGGAAAAATGAAATACAGAGATAATAAAAGAGAGAATTTATGTGAAAGAATAGGAAGAAGATGTAGGAAATTAAATGACTATAAACCCTACGTGACAGTGTCATCCATGAATGCTTTGAGCGGTGGCATGAGACACATTCCACCGAGCTTTGGACCTATAGCCATTCCTTCAGCCGCATTGAGGATTACCTGCATAGCCATCACGAATAGTATCGGAGAGATGGTACATCCCATCGCAATTCCAACTTCAAGGCCAATCCACTTCGTTGTGTACTCTCTGGTTGAAAATCTGACAGCAAACCCTGCGAAATACAGCTTCAGCATTGCTGCAATCTCTTGTGGAACATGATACATTTCTAGGGCCTGCCACAACATCTGGTGTGGAACGGATCCATAAGCATTCGCTAAATCCAACCAGATTACATGGAGGTTTGTTCTGTCAGACTTTGCCTTTTGGATTGCTTCCCATATCATTGTGGCATGCTCTAGACATCCTGGTGTACCTGGGATACCTCCTTTCTGAATGGTAGTGTCAATGTACCCATTTGCCAGGAGGTATGTAGTGAGTCTTTCCGCCATCACTGAGAAGAATATCTTCCCTTCCACATTGAGTAGTGAGATTGGCCTGAACTGACTGATGTCTGTGGAATTTTGCTCCTTCGGGATGTAGACTCCGTTCGCCTTTCTCCATTCCTTGCTTACAAGCTGGGTTTTCCACGCACTCTTCAGTAAACGAAGCAGTCGTTTGAGCACCTCAGGGCATCTCTTATACACCACATATGGAACACCATTAGGACCTGGAGCTGACTTGCATCGAGCTTTCTGGACAATGCTTTCTACCTCTTGCACCGTTGGGGGCTTGGTGTTAAATTCAGCTCCTGGCTTACTCGGCCATTTAAGGCCTGCCATGCTGCTGAGCGGCTCATCTTTGCGACCATCTGAATATGTCATTCCAAGGTGTTCTTCCAGGTCTTCTTTCCTGATGTTTAGCGTACCCGACCGTGGCTGCTCAAACAGTTCTTTGGCAAACTTGAAGGGCTCCCTGAAGAATCTTTCCCTATCCATTCGAGTCTTCCTTTTCTTCCTGCACAACCTTTCTGCTCTACAAAGGGCATTATGTTGGCCTTTCAGGTGCTCCCAAACCTGTCGTAACCCTTCCTTCTCTGCGGCAACTGCGTTTTTGAACAGTTTTCGGGCATGCTTCTTCTGTTTTACTGGCCAGGGGAAATGGAATAAGCCAACGTTTGGAGCGTATGATACTTGTTTGTGCGTTACGTATTGAACGTAAAATAATTGTTGGTCCGGTCCAACGATCGATTGTTTGGCAAGTTGTCACAAGGAGTGTGCTGGATAGGAATCGGAATAAGAACCTGACAGTTTAAAAAAAAAAAAAAAAACACACACACAAGCAGTAGACAGACTTTAAAGGTACTTTACTGCTCACGGAAAGAGCCGCGGTAGTTAGCGCTTCCGAGCTCGGTGGCTCATGGTTCGATCCCCAGTTGAGGTAAGAATTTTTAGACCGCAAACAGATCCGGGGTTCCAGAGCAGCTCTGGGAAGGTTAAAATCGGCGGGCGTGATGCTGACCACATCACCCTTAGTGTGCCTATCAAGAAAATATGGGCCTAGCACGGTAACACCATATTCCCAGTATGCCTCAACGGACATGTAACGGGATCATTTACCTTTACCAGTCACAGGAGACAGATCCCGATTACCTATACATAAGGAGAACGGGCAGGTAGATGAAGATGACAGTAGACAGAGTCCGCCATGTTTCGCCATGTTGCCAGACTGGCTGTTCATATTTACGTTAAAGCTAGCCTTAACCTAACCCCAACCCTGTTTCGAGCTTTGTCAAACAGGTAGCCTTAACCTTACCCCAACCCTGTTTCGAGCTTTGTCAAACAGCTAGCCTTAACCTAATACTAACCCTGTTTCGAACTTTGTCAAACACCTTGCGTTCACCATGTTTCGAGTTTTGTCAAAAGTAATAACGTCCGACATACACTGAGGTCGTTAAGAAAATCCGAATCGAAAAAAGCGTTTTTGGCCAACATGGCGTCCGTCAGTCAACTGCTGTCCTCTACAAGGGCCGAGTAGGTATATTACATATGTGAAACCATTTGGACTCCCCTTTGAACAGATTTTCATCTTCCGTAACGAACGTGAAAATTAATTCTGAAGAACAACAAATAAAACTCGTCTATACATAAGGGGCATTATAAAAAAACATGGAGGATAAATGCCTGAGTGTTTATCGCCACCACATAACGCATACAGCACTACCACTAATAAATACGACACGCCAAAAACTGTAACAGAGGCACATTGAGATAGATCAACCCACAGATCAAACATTGGTAATTAAACACGGGTTCTGAAACCTGAAATGTAGATTCTGAAAGAAGAGCTCAGAGTTTCGAATTATGGTCGTGAAATATGAGCTCTGAATTATGCAAACTGGATCATGAAACACGCGTTCTAAATTCTTTTTCTTTGCGTCAGATATATTGTCGTTATACACTGTTTAACCAAACGGTTATATTTGGGGTATATTATGTGTTAAATTCTCCCTCCGTGCTAGCCCGTTACAAGTCCTGAAAAGAACTGGTCCTGAAAAGGACCGCTATCTGACTGTCTGGTTTCCTCTTGTCGTTTGTCTGTTTTTAATACTGTGGCGTGTTCAAAACTGAACTGTATTTCCGTTTCTCATCCTGCTTTGCTAGTTTGCCTGCAGCCCTGAGAAGGGCTAGTCCTAAAACGGACGACTAGCTGCATTGAGGAGTTCTGTTTGTTTTTGACCGCCTTGTTTCTGTTGGGTGTATGTCTTTTTCTGTTGTAACTGTTTTATCGCTTTCTCGATGATTTATGGGAGCAGCCGTTCTAGAGCCTCAGTGGTGTGTATTTCTTCGGGTTGTTTTTAATTGCTCTCGTGTTTTTAGCTGAAATATCCTCGATAGTCACTCTTTCATGTTCTATCCTTTTGAGAACTTCATTTTCCTTTTTCAGCACTGCTAACTTCTCGATATCTGCTTCTAGTTTATTCTGGATTTTCTTTATTGTCCTCCATCACACTTCTGACGCTCTGTAGATCTCCTATCATGTTATTACATGTTTCATATTGAGCTTTATTGGCTTGTCTGATTCTACTTTCGACCTGCAGATTTTTCTTTATGTCCCTCACTGTCGTGGAACGACTCTCCCCGACTTCTTTCTTCTGTCTATTATTTTTTCCCTCTACAAATTTCTCCTATCATTAGACAAGAAACCTAAAGTCTCTGTCTCTAGTATTAGATTTAACAGTATTTGCTAGCCTCAGCTCTCTCACGGTCTAGGTAATAAATTATTCCCCCACCAGCGAAAGTCGAAGGTGGAACACGGTACAACGATTCGAACAGGAAGTCGACCGTCTTTGTTGTTCACGAACTGGACGCATGTAAAACAGCCGGAAACGATGGACGCTAGTGCGAGTTGAAATGAAGGTAACTTTATACCCCTGGGACCAGAACAGAATTTGCACACAACCCACCCCTGCCCGGAACAGATCCTGGAATATTGGAGGGAATTTTCTGCATTCTTCTTGTAACCATCATTCGGAGCAGACAGACTCTGGGCCCAAGTGGGCATTTCATGTTGCGAAATAGTTGTAGTGAATTCGTTGAGCGAATCCACCCAGGTTGCGGTTACAAGGTAGAAACCCAGGTTGCGGTTACAAGGTAGAAACCCAGGTTGCGGTTACACAGTAGAAACCCAGGTTGCGGTTACGAGGTACTAACCCAGGTTGCGGTTACAAAGCAAAAACTCAGGTTGCGGTTACACAGTTAAAACCAGGTTGTGGTTACCAGATACCTAAACCAGGTCCAGGGTACAAGTCCATGGTACCAAAGATTACCCTTACCCAACCTTATCCTATCACCCAGTAACCATCCCACACATCCCATAAACAGAAGAGGCATTCAGCAGAGGTGACTTACCCCATCCTTATCTGTGATGTGCACTGAGTCCAGGGAAGCAGACTCTGACACCCTCTGAACCCATTAACTGTTATAAGACCAACCTACTGGGGCAGACCAAACCAAGAGAGTTCGAACCAAAATCATCTCCGCAGCTACTACAGTCCTTGAGGAGATGAGTATTAACACCTACCAGCAACACTACCATAGAAAAGATCTCTGGTCCAAGTGATGACCACACTAGTTGATTTTCTTTTATAAACAGTAGAGCTAAACTTTTTTTCATATTTATATGTGTATATAAAAATGTAAGATTCCATACCCATTTATCCAACTTTACATAACAGAGTCTGTTGTTATTTTTCTTGTTAACTTTATTTGGGTTGTATTTTGTTTTAAATATAAATCTACACCCTGGGGGCTCAGCCATAATTCAATTAATTTCTATTGGGTCGGGATATTTTAAATGTGGCTGGACACCAAATCTCTTTCTCAACCTTATGTGCTTTACACAGTCCTTTTGTAGGATTCCTGAGGAAGAATTTATCGTCCAGAAAATATCTTGTTTAGTGTCACCAGAATTCTTTTTTTTTTTTTAGTAAATTTCTAGTACACTATTTCCCGAGGAGAGGCAGTTTCTTCAAACTCGGAAGCTATCAATAAGACATTATTATCTTTATTCTTCCATTCCATTCAAGCTGTCCTATCTCCTCAAAACACCTCGCGACAAGTGGGGGCTCGTCCGGGATTAACTCTTATTTCATATTTAGACACTTGTCTGAGATATGAAAACTCTTTATCTTTCCTAGATCACTACTGCTGTAGGTACTTGTCACTTATTGGTGTCCAGGTCTAGGATTAGATTAAAGAGGGGACATATAAATTACCCTAGACTATAATACATATAAATTTTTGCAAGAAAAACAGATTTTAAGTTGTGTTATGAGAACTCTTCTTGGTGGTACTGCTGGAAATTAGTTACCTATTGTTAACTAATTTTTAATTTGATGGTTATAAATGCTGGTTTGATTTAATATATGGTTTTGTAATACTTTAGTATAGTTAAGACTATAGAAAGTATTTTTGCCTTAATTATTGTTTGTGAGTTAGAGATCTCATACTCGCTCAACGAACCACTACGGATATAATGGAAGAATCTGTAGAGTTGAATGAGTGGAGAACATTCTGGACAGAGTTAGCCATTGAGTGTGAACTCTCCGGAGAAGAACTGGATACTTTTGTTTCACAAAAGATGGAAAAATGCAGGATGAGAGAAGCGGAAAGGAAGAAATGGAGAGCAAAATACACGGAAGAGAATGTGGAACATGAGAGACAAAGACAAGAAAAATCCCTCCAGTGTAAGGAAGAACTGGAAACTCAGTTTCAACCTACAAATATGGAATCCAGGGATAAACTTGAATCTAGGAATACTCATCATGCCACTCCTTTGCCAGTTGCATCACCATCTTCAGTGGTAAATATAACTGCACCACATGAAGCCAAGTCTATGTCTCAGAATTCAGGCTCAGACAGAGCAGAGGTATGTATATCCAAACGGAGACAGCTAGACCATCCTGAGAACAAGATTAAGCACAAGAGTGCTGATAATCTGAAGAGACCTTCCTCATCCTCAGCAAAAACTCACAACAGGCATATAGAAAACAACCGCACCAAAAACCTGGTAAATAGGATCGCTCAACCAAATAGGATCACTCAACAGAAAAGGATTACGCAACCCTATGGGAAGGGAAGGGATGTTCTTGAGCATCACCTGTCGGCCACCCTACATCAGTTAGACTGCAGGCGCCGAGACCCAAACCCACAGACTTCATACAAAGCTAAGTTTCCTACCATGGATGGGAACTTGACGAAGGCCCGGAGTGGATACAGGGATTCTCACAATGTGGAGACTGCCACAGTAAAGGGAGAAGAAATCACCTGTTTGTATTATCAAGGTCTTGGGTGTGATGCCCTTGTCTCAGCCTCTGTTATCGACCTTGATCAAGTCACCGAAGAGGATGTTGAGGTAACAGCACCCATGATAATCAACAGAAGGATGATTTTGCCTTTAGCTTATGTAGAAGTTAGGTCGAACTTTGTAAACGGCAAAGTAAAGGCCACAATATTAGATGAACGAATTTACCCGATACCTCAAGGAGGGAAATATATCATCTTAGGAGACTCAGCACGATCCAGAGATGGCGTGACTGAACAGGCTATGGAGACTCCAATGCCTAACTCATCTTCCAATATTTTCACTGAAAAGTTGGAAGAGTGCAAAGGGATTGACCACCCCAGTGCACTTAATTCTGAACAAGTTTTGATAGTCTCACCCACTATCTGCGTGCAGAAAGTGAAGCCGGGCCAGAGTTTCTTGGTACCTGGTGGGATGAAACATGTTTCAGAAATATCTTCCTTTAACATGGGAGAAGCGGCTGTAGAGGAACAGGACTCTCAAGCACTAAGACTTCACTCAGTTCCGATAACCTCACCCACTCTCTGGGATCAGAAAGTGAAGCGGGTCCAAATTTCTTTGGTACCTGGTGGGATGGAACATGTTTCAGGAATATCTTCCTTTAACACGGGAGAAACGGCTAAAGAGGAAAATGAGCCTCAAGCACTTAGTCTTCAGTCAGTTCCGATAACCTCACCCACTCTCTGGGATCAGAAAGTGAAGAAGGTCCAAATTTCCTTGGTACCTGGTGGGCAGGAACAACTGGCAGACTTATCTTTCTCTGTCACTGGAGAAACAGCGATAGAGGATCATACACGCTCTCATACCTGGGGAGATAGGTATGTGTCCTTAGGCAAGTCAAGTAATATGACTAAAATAAGGTTGTGTATGAGGCTGGCAACCTCATCACGCAAAACTATTTGCTATAGATCCAGTTGTAAGCAGAGTGTAGGCTTTAGGGCAAGCTCTTTGCCAGGAGGCAAGCTTCAATGGAGGATCTATAAGGAGGAAAAGAAGAGAGGGATATTTTTGCGAGCAGGCTTGCTCAACCCACCTCAACTACTTATTGAAGAGGAAACGGATAGCCAGGTGTGGATTACAGGCATACCGTTTGACAGAGGAAAAACAGGAAATATTTGGATTGAAGGAATGGAGGACACAGTACATGAATGTAGTGTCCGACATAAGAGAAGAGTCGGCTCGAACTTAGTTGGCCGTTGGCCGAACTTTCTAAAGGGGGCTTATGTCGTGGAACGACTCTCCCCGACTTCTTTCTTCTGTCTATTATTTTTTCCCTCTACAAATTTCTCCTATCATTAGACAAGAAACCTAAAGTCTCTGTCTCTAGTATTAGATTTAACAGTATTTGCTAGCCTCAGCTCTCTCACGGTCTAGGTAATAAATTATTCCCCCACCAGCGAAAGTCGAAGGTGGAACACGGTACAACGATTCGAACAGGAAGTCGACCGTCTTTGTTGTTCACGAACTGGACGCATGTAAAACAGCCGGAAACGATGGACGCTAGTGCGAGTTGAAATGAAGGTAACTTTATACCCCTGGGACCAGAACAGAATTTGCACACAACCCACCCCTGCCCGGAACAGATCCTGGAATATTGGAGGGAATTTTCTGCATTCTTCTTGTAACCATCATTCGGAGCAGACAGACTCTGGGCCCAAGTGGGCATTTCATGTTGCGAAATAGTTGTAGTGAATTCGTTGAGCGAATCCACCCAGGTTGCGGTTACAAGGTAGAAACCCAGGTTGCGGTTACAAGGTAGAAACCCAGGTTGCGGTTACACAGTAGAAACCCAGGTTGCGGTTACGAGGTACTAACCCAGGTTGCGGTTACAAAGCAAAAACTCAGGTTGCGGTTACACAGTTAAAACCAGGTTGTGGTTACCAGATACCTAAACCAGGTCCAGGGTACAAGTCCATGGTACCAAAGATTACCCTTACCCAACCTTATCCTATCACCCAGTAACCATCCCACACATCCCATAAACAGAAGAGGCATTCAGCAGAGGTGACTTACCCCATCCTTATCTGTGATGTGCACTGAGTCCAGGGAAGCAGACTCTGACACCCTCTGAACCCATTAACTGTTATAAGACCAACCTACTGGGGCAGACCAAACCAAGAGAGTTCGAACCAAAATCATCTCCGCAGCTACTACAGTCCTTGAGGAGATGAGTATTAACACCTACCAGCAACACTACCATAGAAAAGATCTCTGGTCCAAGTGATGACCACACTAGTTGATTTTTTTTTATAAACAGTAGAGCTAAACTTTTTTTCATATTTATATGTGTATATAAAAATGCAAGATTCCATACCCTTTTATCCAACTTTACATAACAGAGTCTGTTGTTATTTTTCTTGTTAACTTTATTTGGGTTGTATTTTGTTTTAAATATAAATCTACACCCTGGGGGCTCAGCCATAATTCAATTAATTTCTATTGGGTCGGGATATTTTAAATGTGGCTGGACACCAAATCTCTTTCTCAACCTTATGTGCTTTACACAGTCCTTTTGTAGGATTCCTGAGGAAGAATTTATCGTCCAGAAAATATCTTGTTTAGTGTCACCAGAATTCTTTTTTTTTTTTTTTAGTAAATTTCTAGTACACTATTTCCCGAGGAGAGGCAGTTTCTTCAAACTCGGAAGCTATCAATAAGACATTATTATCTTTATTCTTCCATTCCATTCAAGCTGTCCTATCTCCTCAAAACACCTCGCGACACTCACCCCTGTTGTAAGTTGTATTAGTTGTGTTCTTGTGCGTTGTTCCTGTTTTGCGATGGCATCTGGAGTCAATCTGTGTCTTGCCTCTTGGCAGTAGATGTTTTGGCACACAGACTCCTTTAGTATTAGTTTGGTCTCCGGGAAAATTGGACAGCCTCAGAATTTCTCCCCGTGGTTGCCGAGACAGTTCGCGCACGTTCTGTTGGAGTTTCGGGCTTAATAATTGCCATCATCCTTCGCCTTAAGGCAGTCATTATAAGGATGATTTCCTGCACAGTACCAACAGACTGTCTCTTTCCTGCATGTTTTATTGGTGTGGGAGAAACATTGGCAGTTTGAAAATAATAGGCGGCATGTATTCTTCTGTCTTTCCAGACCTATCGTCCAGAATTAGTTGCCATGATCTTGTCGTACCTTCGATAGTTAGGCCAATTAGTTTTGTATCCTTCTTATGCCATGTTTTCAGTCTTTCAAGTTGTTTTATTTGGATGTCTTTGTTTTCTGTTTGCACGCCGCTGGGGACTTCTTGTGTAGACCAGTTTTTATCTCCCCCTCTTACAACTATCTTCTTGATTTTCTTGTAAGTCTCCACAATACCTTTTCTCTGGTGGGGCAGCTGGACATCTTTCCACCTGGACTCTAGGTCGACCATCAGTGTGTTTGTCTTCTCGGTGTTATTTAGAGCTACTACAACTCCTTTTTCGTGCCTTGTTAGCTAATGATACTCATCCTGGCCACTATTGCCCACGGGATATTTATCACTTTGTCGTCGGGTAGAGCCCTCAGGATGGCCCCACCTCCCGATACCTGGGTGATTTTGACGTTTCTCTCCCGTAGCGCCTCCTGGGACCAGTATTATTTACATTGTCGGATTGGCTTACATCGTTCTTTCCTTCCTCGTGAGCGTCTCAAATCTGCGGCTTATACTCATTTTGTGGTTTGTTGCTCCCCTATGATCTTGCTTTGGCGAGATGCTCTGGTCGATGCAGGGTGGGGTCTCGACTACTGCATCCTGTTTCTGTGGTGAACTTGCTTTCTTAGGCTTCTGAACTTGGTTATTGCTGTCATCCGACGTCGTAGTTTGATGCTGTTCCTTTACGGGGGAACTTGATGTGACAGTCAATGCAAGTAGGTATGACGGTGACAATATCGCCATAGCATAACTCCATATCTTGCTTCACTGGTTCGTTTTAGCGATCTCATTTTGTGTTCTGCAATGTCGGCAATATATGGCATTTCCTCTTCCATCTGATCAGAGGTGTTTGTCTCTGTCACCTCCTTCACCGAATCGAGAGTTGTGCTGGACGGATTCTCTGGCATTTTTATCTCGGGATTTGTAGTTTGCTGCTGAGAACAAGTGGGCTTATGTTGCTGGCTACGGTTTTTCTTCTTTTGGGATCTGGCTTAGATCGAATCATCTTAGTATAACGCTCTATATCTTGGACCTTGGAAACCAGAGGAAACGATGTCGAAAATGAAAATGTGACAAGGTGGTGAGAGCACATTCTAAATTCAGAAATATTGGTACTATTTATAATGGTTCAGAGACGTAAAACATGAGTTCCGAATTTTGTAACGTGGGTCAGGGTAACAAGGAACTCTAAGACGAAATACGGGTTCAGAAACACGAGTTTTTAATTGTCAATTAAAAATTTTGAAACAGTTTCATAAAATATATCATAACTTTACGTTCATTAGCTTTCTCTGTGTGCCACTGAAGATTACATTGCTTGTTGCTAGTACAGTTTAATTTAAGTGTTTGCTTGTAAAGATTACTCAACCATCACTGAAGATTATCTTAAGCATTTAATTAATTAATTGCTACTGAAGATTATTTCAAATTATTGCTACCAACGATTACTCTGAACAGTTGCTACTGAAGATTATATTAAACAGTTGTACCAAAGGCTACTTTAAGCAATAGCTATTAAAGATTTCTGTAAACCACTGCTACTGAATATTACTTTAAGGAGCAGTACCAATAATGTACTGTAGCAAATAATAAGAGAATTATGTTTACAAAATAACATTACTACAGTAAATCGAGTATTAGATAATACGTTTGCGTGCATTTGTGCGGTGTTCCTAATATTCTTTTTTTAAACGATCAGCCAAGAATTTGCTTTGAGAACCTTCCAAGTAAAGGGTTCCGCTATGAAATACTGTAGTAATCCAATATGTAGCAACATTTTTTACTTAGCAGGTAACTGCTTGTCTTGAAGGAAGGTTTCCTTCCAGCTTAATTACAACCTGGTTATGACCTTGTATGTCGACGTTATCTGTTGGCTCATTTGACGAAAGATGTTACAGAAATAAACCTATTTCACTGTCAAGTGGTATTCTTGTAATAGATAGTTAAGATCTGCTACTTCTCATTATATGAACAGAGAGTTCAGCTCTCCCTCTTAAAATTCTTACGAGGGTCTTATTTCTAAAGCGCCACAGATCTTAAAACGTATTATAGCTGACTGCTGTGATTCCATTGTGTAATTCCTATTTTGACTGCCGAACACCTGCTTCAAAGATGCCCAACAGGTGAGGAACATAGAAAACACATATTGACGTCACCATTACCATTCCTAGAAAACCTCTATGGAGATATAAATGGCCACAAGCTGACCACTACTTTGTTTGAAAATGGTCAAGTAAACGTCTGAGAGTGAACAAAGAAGAATTCCATTTCGTAAAAGAATGTCGGATTTTTCCTGCTTCTTCTTCTGTTCTCAAGTCATCTGGGGATTCCAGAAGAGAACAGTCATGTAATGCTATCATCATGTTTCCTCAGTGTGTGTCTTATCCATAGCCTGAGTCTTCTTCTTATCTCTTGTTCACTCACACTTATCTGGGTCTTGTCATCTCTTGTTCCACTCACACTTATCTGGGTCTTGTCATCTCTTGTTCCGCTCACACTTATCTGTGTCTTGTAATGCTATCATCATGTTTCCTCAGTGTGTGTCTTATCCATAGCCTGAGTCTTCTTCTCATCTCTTGTTCCACTCACACTTATCTGTGTCTTGTAATGCTATCATCATGTTTCCTCAGTGTGTGTCTTATCCATAGCCTGAGTCTTCTTCTCATCTCTTGTTCCACTCACACTTATCTGGGTCTTGTCATCTCTTGTTCCACTCACACTTATCTGTGTCTTGTCATCTCTTGTTCCACTCACATTTATCTGGGTCTTGTCATCTCTTGTTCCACTCACACTTATCTGGGTCTTGTCATCTCTTGTTCCACTCACACTTATCTGTGTCTTGTCATCTCTTGTTCCACTCACACTTATCTGGGTCTTGTCATCTCTTGTTCCACTCACACTTATCTGAGTCTTGTCATCTGTTGTTCCACTCACACTTATCTGGGTCTTGTCATCTCTTGTTCCACTCACACTTATCTGGGTCTTGTCATCTATTGTTCCACTCACACTTATTTGGGTCTTGTCATTTGTTGTTCCACTCCCACTTATCTGGGTCTTGTCATTTGTTGTTCCACTCACACTTATCTGGGTCTTGTCATCTGTTGTTCCACTCACACTTATCTGGGTCTTGTCATCTCTTGTTCCACTCACACTTATCTGGGTCTTGTCATCTCTTGTTCCACTCACACTTATCTGGGTCTTGTCATCTGTTGTTCCACTCACATTTATCTGGGTATTGTCATCTGTTGTTCCACTCACACTTATCTGGGTCTTGTCATCTCTTGTTCCACTCACACTTATCTGGGTCTTGTCATCTCTTTTTCCACTCACACTTATCTGGGTCTTGTCATCTCTTGTTCAACTCACACTTATCTGGGTCTTGTAATCTGTTGTTCCACTCACAATTATCTGGGTATTGTCATCTGTTGTTCCACTCACACTTATCTGGGTCTTGTCATCTCTTGTTCCACTCACACTTATCTGGGACTTGTCATCTGTTGATCCACTCACACTTATCTGGGTCTTGTCATCTGTTGTTCCACTCACACTTATCTGGGTCTTGTCATCTTTTGTTCCACTCACACTTATCTGGGTCTTGTCATCTGTTGTTCCACTCACACTTATCTGGGTCTTGTCATCTCTTGTTCCACTCACACTTATCTGGGTCTTGTCAACTGTTGTTCCACTCACACTTATCTGGGTCTTGTCATCTGTTGTTCCACTCACACTTATCTGTGTCTTGTCATCTCTTGTTCCACTCACACTTATCTGGGTCTTGTCATCTCTTGTTCCACTCACACTTATCTGGGTCTTGTCATCTATTGTTCCACTCCCACTTATCTGGGTCTTGTCATTTGTTGTTCCACTCACACTTATCTGGGTATTGTCATCTGTTGTTCCACTCCCACTTATCTGGGTCTTGTCATCTCTTGTTCCACTCACACTTATCTTGGTCTTGTCATCTGTTGTTCCACTCACACTTATCTAGGTCTTGTCATCTGTTGTTCCACTCACACTTATCTGGGTCTTGTCATCTTTTGTTCCACTCACACTTATCTGGGTCTTGTCATCTGTTGTTCCCCTCACACTTATCTGGGTCTTGTCATCTCTTGTTCCACTCACACTTATCTGGGTCTTGTCAACTGTTGTTCCACTCACACTTATCTGGGTCTTGTCATCTGTTGTTCCACTCACACTTATCTGGGTCTTGTCATCTCTTGTTCCACTCACACTTATCTGGGTCTTGTCAACTGTTGTTCCACTCACACTTATCTGGGTCTTGTCATCTGTTGTTCCACTCACACTTATCTAGGTCTTGTCATCTCTTGTTCCACTCACACTTGTCTGGGTTTTGTCATCTCTTGTTCCACTCACACTTATCTAGGTCTTGTCATCTCTTGTTCCACTCACACTTATCTGGGTCTTGTCATCTCTTGTTCCACTCACACTTATCTGGGTGTTGTCATCTCTTGTTCCACTCACACTTATCTGGGTCTTGTCATCTCTTGTTCCACTCACACTTATCTGGGTCATGTCATCTTTTGTTCCACTCACACTTATCTGGGTCTTGTCATCTCTTGTTCCACTCACACTTATCTAGGTCTTGTCATCTCTTGTTCCACTCACACTTATCTGGGTCTTGTCAACTGTTGTTCCACTCACACATATCTGGGTCTTGTCATCTGTTGTTCCACTCACACTTATCTGGGTCTTATCATCTCTTGTTCCACTCACACTTATCTGGGTCTTGTCATCTCTTGTTCCACTCACACTTATCTGGGTCTTGTCATCTCTTGTTCCACTCACACTTATCTGGGTCTTGTCATCTGTTGTTCCACTCACACTTATCTGGGTCTTGTCATCTGTTGTTCCACTCACACTTATCTGGGTCTTGTCATCTCTTGTTCCACTCACACTTATCTGGGTCTTGTTCCACTCACACTTATCTGGGTCTTGTCATCTGTTGTTCCACTCACACTTATCTGGGTCTTGTCATCTTTTGTTCCACTCACACTTATCTGGGTCTTGTCATCTGTTGTTCCACTCACACTTATCTGGGTCTTGTCATCTCTTGTTCCACTCACACTTATCTGGGTCTTGTAAACTGTTGTTCCACTCACACTTATCTGGGTCTTGTCATCTGTTGTTCTACTCACACTTATCTGGGTCTTGTCATCTGTTGTTCCACTCACACTTATCTGGGTCTTGTCATCTCTTGTTCCACTCACACTTATCTGGGTCTTGTCATCTGTTGTTCCACTCACACTTATCTGGGTCTTGTCATCTGTTGTTCCACTCACACTTATCTGGGTCTTGTCATCTCTTGTTCCACTCACACTTATCTGGGTCTTGTCATCTGTTGTTCCACTCACACTTATCTGGGTCTTGTCATCTGTTGTTCCACTCACACTTATCTGGGTCTTGTCATCTGTTGTTCCACTCACACTTATCTGGGTCTTGTCATCTCTTGTTCCACTCACACTTATCTGGGTCTTGTAAACTGTTGTTCCACTCACACTTATCTGGGTCTTGTCATCTGTTGTTCTACTCACACTTATCTGGGTCTTGTCATCTGTTGTTCCACTCACACTTATCTGGGTCTTGTCATCTCTTGTTCCACTCACACTTATCTGGGTCTTGTCATCTGTTGTTCCACTCACACTTATCTGGGTCTTGTCATCTGTTGTTCCACTCACACTTATCTGGGTCTTGTCATCTCTTGTTCCACTCACACTTATCTGGGTCTTGTCATCTGTTGTTCCACTCACACTTATCTGGGTCTTGTCATCTGTTGTTCCACTCACACTTATCTGGGTCTTGTCATCTCTTTTTCCACTCACACTTATCTGGGTCATGTCATCTGTTGTTCCACTCACAGTTATCTGGGTCTTGTCATCTGTTTCACGTTGGTGACCTTGTCGTACCATGTCAATTCTTCTATTCTCCGTACGCACCCATTGATGAAAGTCGGTAAGTTCTTGGTTGTTGTTCTTGACATTTGAATTATTCTTCTTCTTCTCTGGTCCTTGACCACTACCTGACAAAGCAGTCAGTCACCGTCACGCCTGGTGGCGTCTTGTAGGGCAGCATTAAATTGTCTCCACTTTGCTCGATCGGCAGCCATCCTTCGTGTGGTGCCCCAGCTCTGGTTCGTGCTCAACATCTCTGACTCCACAGTTCTTCGCCAGGTAGCTTTTTGCCGTCCTAGCTTTCGCTTTCATTCTGGAGCCCATAGCGTCGTAGTTCTGGTGATGGTGTCAGGGTCTGTTCTGAGGATATGGTCAACCCAATTCCAGGGTCTACCCGCTATGATGGTGCACTTATCTTCTTGGTGGCTCCGAGTTAGTAATTCTTGGTTGGTGATGGTGTTCGGCCAGAAAATTCGAAGAGTTTTCCATAGGAAAGAGGACTATTTTATAACATTTGAATTGAAAATTCTTATTTTTATGTTGGACTTGTTTTCTTTGGATTTCTCAATGTAATAAAAGCTCCTCTTGCCTTTTGTCCTTATTTTGATGTCACTGTCTGTCCCTTCAACTTTTTCGATATTGCTGCCAAGATATGTATGATTCTATATTCAGTAACGCTGTTTCTTCAGCTGCAATCTTATTATAGTTTCCACCATGCATTCTCACTATCTTTGTTACCCCCTTCTCTTCCCTCCCCACACACTTTTCCCTCCACGTGTATTTTCAGACCCACTTGCTGTGATCTCTCATTTTGTCTTGCATCCCGTTAGGGTTGTGAGACAAATGAGCGAGACCATCGGCGAAATGTAGGCTGTCAAGCTGTTTGCCAGTTGACTGAATTCCATTTATGATGGCTGATGTTGATGTTTTTGTAACCCAATGTACAGCCATTAACAAGAAAAACATATGACAAGAGGTATCCCTGCCGCACTCTAGTTCTTATCCCGAACGGTTCTGTAAGTTGCCCTTCACGAAGAATTCTGCATGTCATGTTTTCACAAGCCTTCTTTATTAAGTGGATGTTCTTCAGGGGGACTTTATAATTCCTCATCAACTATAAACGTGATTCTCTGTCTACAATGTCAAATGGCTTTTCATAGTCTACAAACTTAATATAAAACTTTGTTCAGCTAATATCCTCAATGTGGCTATCTGGTTTGTACAGGATCTGTTTTGCCGAAAACCTGCTTGTTCATTTCGCAATTGTCTTTCTATTGACTTTTTATTTCTCATGGGTTATAGTGTTCAATACTTTCCTTGGCACCGAAAGTATTTCGCTGTAATTTTCATACTCTTGTAAATCTTTCTCCTTAGGCAGTTCGACCAGGTATCCTTACTTCCATCTTGCCACCATTTTTTTTTAAATATCCCAGACTTTACCAAGTAATTTATTACTAGCGTAAACACTGTATTATCTGTCGTCCCTTGACACATAAGAAAACACCTCAGGTTAACAAGGGAGACTACAATACAAAATGAAGAACTATGTTTAGTTAAAAACGTTATCTCCCTTTAAGCGTGTTAGCAAGGGCTAGCAGTACAGGGTAGATTACCCAGGCGTCTTTCAACAAAACTAACGACGTGGCTTCCTCACACTCCCCTCCTTTTTTATGTCTCCTCCCTGCCCCTATTACAAATTGTTAGGACAAGGGTGGTATTCGGAAATAGGACAGCACAGACCACAGGCAGTGTTTCCCAATTTTTTTTAAATCAAGCTGGAACCCCTGAAATATGTTCCACAATCAGTCGTTCCCTTACGACGCAATTCCATTATCGCTAATTGTTGCCAAGAAAATAACATGTATTAGTAATGAGGTGCTATAGTTATGATGATGGTGGGAATGATGATGGTGAGGACGATGGAGATGGTAGCGGCGATGATGATTACTAAAATGATGATAATGATATGACGACGTCGTCGAAGATAGTGATGTCGAAGATGATAATTATGCTAACGATGATGATGATTTATAATGCCCTGGCTATCGGCGTAATATACTTTTATAGCTTTTATCTTAAAGCTAAACATTTGTGACGAGTCGTCTGTGTGGAAATGGAAACGTAATTGACAAAGTACGTGACTTTCGGAATATGAATTACCGGTCATGGGAAAAAATATAATACCAAGAATATGAAGCGTGGAATATGCAATATGGAAAATGAGGTCTATGTATTGTTGACAGTTGCTTACATAACAAAGTTGTTATCACATCAAAATAACAACGAAAACTGGTACGTGCTGTAGGAGTTTACACACGTCATTCAACCAGGAACATTGGTCTTTCTTTATTTCCCATAGGGCCCATCAGCTTGTTGGTTTGTTTGTTTTTGTAGAAAAGGGATATCAGCATGAAGGAAGAAATATATTTGGTACTTGGTTTTAGAACCATCTTCATTGTACACGGACAACTCCATCAGTGCTCCGATCTCCTGACTTAGATCACCCAAGGAAGATGTCAGCACAGTGCACGAACTCCGTAGCACTGGCGAGAATCCTAATGTGTGTATACAGGAATCACACATTCTATAAATATTTTTATTTTGGTGGGTAGGTTATCCTGATTTTTGTAAATTTTGCCAGGGCAGTGGCCGAATGCCTTACTCTTTACGATTTTCAACTGCCGAGGGGTTTTTAACGTGCGCAACTTAAAGAAAGAAAGATGGATACAGAAATCCTCGAGCAGTAATTTGCGCTTTACTTTATGTGCTCGTGTACCTACATAAAATCTTGTCCGTCATCGATGCTTCTCGCGAATCCTGCACAGCATTTAAAGTAACCACCCCCTTCCCAAAAAAAAAGTAAATAAAAAACCTGAATCCATCCGCACACATCGTATCTTGTATTTTAGATTTCTCACGAGTTTTACAAAGTGTTTGAAGCGACTGGTCCCTTAATGTTTATAACGTTTACAGTAGGTCAATGTGAGCTAGTATCGTAGCACGTTTTCTTCTTTGGTTTGCGAAGCAAAATGTGTCATCTGAAACAGATATGTTTGTTTTCTTGACAAATTTAGCTATTTTTCGTAGTTGTATGCTTTTAAGTGTGTGGTGAAGTTATAAAAAAAAACGTAATAAATTAGTTGTGGGATCTTTAACTATTATTAATTAATCGATTAATTAGTTACAGTTTTTCTTATCAATTAATTGATAAAATAAATTTTAATCGATTATTGTATTTGTTAAAATCAATCTTTATGTTCTTTGCTTAAATGCGAGAGGTTTGTGATATGAAATTTGGCAAGTATGGTTAAATAGAATAAATTCTTTGATTGTAACTTTTCAGTATTTTCATTACATTTTCAGGACGATGTTGCCTTCACAACAAGTAAAATAAATAACATCCTTATTGATTTTAAACAAAATGTTTTAAGATTTTTTATAATTAATGAAATTTTAAAAAATTAATCTTCGACTAAAGAAATTCGATTAAGGTTTTTTTAATCGATACCAGCCCTAAATAAATAAATAACAAACAAATAGTGCACATCCTATTAGGAAAACAAGGACAAAGAAATAGTCAACGCTACTACCACAATGACATCGTCAGGTACAAGGGCACAGTAGAGAAAAGAAAGTGAGGACTAATCAAAATGCGTGCAGAATAAAACAAATGATACCAGCTTAAAATATAAATCGCTGTAGTCTCTCAGTATTGAAATGTGTGACGTGTCTACGAAATGTACATAATCTTTTTGTCTTAGGTCATGTCTGACGCTGTATTGACACGTGTGACGTGTTTACGAAATGTACATAATCTTTTTGTCTTAGGTCATGTCTGACGCTGTATTGACACGTGTGACGTGTCTACGAAATGTACATAATCTTTTTATCTTAGGTCAATACCTTGTCGAGGTATGGCGGCTTGCGTACCCTGTTTACCCCCAGAGCTATGCCAGTGGGAGTTTTACTCCTGGAAGGTTCTACCAAGCTGGACAGGTTTGCGCGGGCAGGGGTCAGACGAAAGCAAACACCCTGGTCCTACAGGTTGGGGGTTTTAGCATACGGCTGACACCCCTGTCTATGCACACACAAAAAATGAAGTTACGGAAACAACAACGAATAAACAAACTTTGCTGCAGGACGGACATCCGGAGTCTGAGGCTCGTATGACTGTCAGTGGTGAAAGCCGAAAGGAAGCCACTGACATGAGAACCGACGTCCTGACCGCAAAACATGATACACGAATAGGATTTTGGAATGTCAAGACAATGAATGAGACGGGTAAACTAAAACAGGTCACGGCAGAAATGAGAAACTAAAGGTTACACATTCTAGGGATAAGCGAGAGCAGATGGACAGGGGCAGGAAAAGTTAAAACAGCAACAGGAGAAACAGTACTTTACTCTGGAAGAGAGGATGGATAGCACAATGAAGGTGTAGCCATTATTCTACAGAAAGGAATAGAAAGGACATTACTGGAATGGAAACCCATCAACAACAGACTGATAAGATTAAGATTGAGAGGTAGATTCACCAATAATACAATAATACAATGCTACGCACCAACGAATGACAGCGATGAAGAGGTCAAGGATGAATTCTATCAACAACTGCAGAAAGAAATGGAAGACACACCTAGATATGATCTTATTATAGTAATGGGAGACCTCAATGCGAAAGTTGGTACACACAATACATATAATGAAAGAGTAATGGGGAAATACGGCAGCGGTATAGCAAACGAAAATTGGGATAAATTAATACGTTTCTGTAGTATTAACAACCTGGTCATTGGAGGAACACTTTTCCCACATAAAGAAATTCACAAATTAACATGGGAATCACCAAATGGTCGGGACAGAAACCAGATAGACCACATCATGATTAACGGTAGATGGAGACATGCATTACAAGATGTGAAGGTAAGAAGAGGTGCAGATGCGGGAAGTGATCACCATTTAGTAGTAGAAAAACTGAAAGTGAAACTAAGAAGGGCTGGACCAACTGTAACTACACAGAAAAGGTTTGACATCAGCAAATTGAAGGACCCCCTTACCAGAAAAGCTTTTGCGGCTGACACAAAGAAACAATATCAATTTGCCAAAAGTCAGGAAAAGACATTGACTGATGATATAGACCAGAAATTCAACACCATTTCAACAATATATAAGGAAAGCAGCAAATCATGCTTGGGATTCCAGGAAAGGAAGAAGCAAGACTGGATAACACCAGAAACATTAAACACCATAACACTGAGAAAGGAAATGAAAAGAAAGAAAACAGAAGCGAAGTCCACAGGTTAAAGCAACTATATAGCGAACAGTACAGTCAGCTGGACAAGGAAGTTAAACGCCAAACCCGAGCCAACAAAATGAATTTCCTAGACGATCTTGCAAGACAGGCAGAAGAGGCAGCACTGAGAAATGAACAAAGCACAGTATTCAAAATAACTAAATTCATCAGCGGAAAACGAAGTGCAAACAATATTACATTAGTAAGAGATAAGCAAGGAAATCTCATCACGACAGCAGAGGGACAGGAAACAAGATGGGCAGAGCACTTCAGAGAAACTCTGAACAAGGAACCACCAGAGACACAATTGAATGTTCCTGAGGCTGAAAACGATCTAGATGTAAATACAGACATTCCACGAAAATCATCACAGCAATCAAAGGGTTAAAGAACGGAAAAGCGCCTGGCCATGATAACTTAAATGCAGAGCTATTTAAGACATACCCTGAGCTAGCAGCAGAACTATTAGAACCACTATTTGCACAAGTCTGGAAAACGGAGACAACACCATCAGAGTGGAACAAAGGAATAATTGTCAAATTGCCCAAGAAGGGAGATCTTGCAGACTGCAATAATTGGAGAGGAATCACTCTTCTCTCAGTTCCCAGCAAAATACTAGGCAGGATAATTATACAGAGAATTTCAAAAGCAGTAGATCACAAACTGAAGAAAGAACAAGCAGGATTTAGAAGGAACAGAACATTTGTAGATCATATATTCAGTCTCAGGAACATTATAGAGCAGTGCTCAGAAGGGCAAAGACAGCTGTACATTAATTTCATTGATTTTGAAAAGGCTTTTGACAGCATACATAGGGACAGTTTATGGAAAATACTGAGGGCTTATGGAATTCCAAGCTGCAGAGTGTCAATCATAAAAAGCCTCTATGCCAACTTTACGTGTAGTGTTGGGCAGAGCAACCTAACCTTTGAGTTGAAGACAGGAGTACGACAGGGATGCCTCTTATCAACCACTCTATTTTTAACAGTCATAGACTGGGATGCGTCAGACAACAGAGGGCAGTCCCAGAAGAATAAGATGGACTACATTTTCTACATTGGAAGATCTGGAATATGCAGATGACATTGCACTACTAACACATTCACATCAACACATCCAGGAAAAAAACGGATAGACTTAATAAGTTTAGCCAGTGTCGTAGATTTTTGATAAGGGGATTAAGACTTGGGCTGGTCCCTTCTGATTAGATTAGAATACGTGATAGCCACAGTGAGAGATAATAACGGAAATAGATTTCCACGAGTGAGATGGTAGAATCAATAGAGGCTGTCCCTGAGAACTCGAGAATCTTCTCTCTTTCCCAGCCTATCTTCTACAACAGATTTAGAGGAGTCAGACAGTCTAGTGACAACATATATTAATATATATGAACGTACCACTCACGTGCACACACACAAGTGACGACAGTTAGACGCACAGACGTGGGAAAAACTATAACAGTGATTATACAGATAATTTGGAACGAGCTGACCAACGCGCTGATTAAGTTCCAGAGAAATTTTAATTATCATCTAAAATTTCATCACAACACACAAAATTACATCAAGAAACATATACACATAGTCAAAAAATCAATGAATTTCTACCAGAATGATAGACCCACAGTATGATCTAATCCCTCAAGGTATGCCCACAGTCCTGTTAGAAGAAATTGATAGCCCCAAGGAATCAAGGATACATTAGCGGTAATGTACTGATTTTCCCCTTTTAAAGGTATGAACAGACTTAGATATTAGTATGAACTAGCCTAAGGAAAAGTATCTTGTTTGCAACAGAGAACTTGCATAAAGAAATTACAAAGTGGGTGAAATTTGGTATACCATAAAAAAAAAGAGTCACTCGTTCCTCCTTTCTCTCAGTTCATTCATCAGGGCCCTGTCGTGCATTTATCACTTTCTTACCCTATAACTTGCTGTTGTTCACCGTCTGGCGCACGTTATGACACAATCTGTTTATCGTTTGATGAAGCGGATACCCAGCTATGCAGATCTTGGTTTCATCCAATTTGTCCGGGGAGCGTCCCCTTCAGGCGATGATTTTGTTCAGATTTTAAGTTAGTGTCACTTTATCAGCTCAGGTAAGAATTAGTGTAAGCGGGTTCACAGTGTCAGAATCACGAGGTTTCCACTACTTAGGGAAAAATGTCAGGTTTGTAACTTTCGATCAAAGGTAACCTTCTTGGTCACACCACAAGTTGACAAAATTTGTGGAACGTTACTGTTTGTAATAGCTTACCTGCCACAAGGGCTGAACTGTACTTAAGTTTTCTCAGGAAGAATAAAATCTGGCGCAACTGGCCCGTTATGTCATTTCACCTTTAAAGTTCTTGTAAAGATTATACACCAAGGATGTTAAGGAAAATGTTTTAGTTCTTCACAGATATACTCATCAGTATTTAACGCTGGCAAAGTTTGGGTTAACCCCAGTTTTCTTCCCTAAATAGAGGAAAAAACACATATAAAATAATTATACATACTATGTACTCGTTATAACTTACATTTTAAACTAGAAGCGTACAGCTTGACTTATCATTTAAAACTTCCCGTGAAATAAGTTATATTCATAAAATCAATCATCATCAATTAGGAATACATACGTATCCCGTCAATACTCACTGATGTAGCATTTCAGTTATAAGTTAATTTTAAAATATATTTTCGTCTGATTATTTAGCAGTAAAATCAAATTCATTTATAGCTGCATGATTTTAAGCTAGAAATATAATTTATACTGCTTTCCACTGAAACACGTCACAAGAGAATATAACAAACTTATAAATTAAGCACTCTGCACTAAATCTAGCTAGTGAAATCTGAATTAAGCGATTATCACTTTAAACACTTCACAAAATATAGATACTTAATATAATAGTTACCTCAACACAGAACTACGGTATCACATCGAAACTAAGAGTTTCACTTATAAGTTTAAGTATCTAGAACGAAGTGACCACGTCTACTTCAAATGGAGAATGAGTGAAATCAAGTTTAAAACTCTGATTGTATCTATCAATTTTCAAAAAGGGTGACAATCGACAGTGTGGAAACCATAGAGGCATATCCCTTCTCAGTGTCCCTGGTAAAATCTACTCTAGAATCCTAGAGCAGAGACTCCGACGCCTAGCTGAGCCACAATTGGATGAGGTCCAGTGCGGATTCCGAGCAAACCGAAGTACTCAAGACCTAATCTTCACACTCAGACAGCTGAGTGAAAAGGCCCTTGAGTATAAGAGTGAGATGCATCTTTGTTTCATAGATCTGGAAAAGGCGTTTGACAGGGTCCCCTGGAGCAAACTTTGGGACTGTTTGACAAGGAAGAATATTCCAGCACCTCTGATTCATGCTATACAGAGCTTCTACAAGTCTTGCAGAAATTATGTGAGGACAGCAAACCATAAGTCGGAAGAGTTCAGGACCACCACTGGTGTAAGACAAGGTGATATCCTATCACCTTACCTCTTCATACTCCTTATGGACGATGTCATCAAGGCATGTAAGGAGAGAACAAGAAAGTATTCAGTGGGGTACTGGAAGATGAGACAGGTCTATATTTCGGAGCTGGCATTTGCTGATGATGTTGCCCTGATTGCTAAATCAGAGGCACATCTCCAATCCAACCTGCAAGTCTGGAAGGAAGAGCTGGAGAAGAGAGGGATGGTCATAAGCAGCTCTAAAACAAAATCCATGGTGATATCACGAGAAGAAAGAAAACATCAGATTAAGCTGGGAGAACAGGTCCTGGAGCAGGTCGACCACTTTAAATACCTTGGAGCTATTATAGACCGAAAGGGAGGCATCAAAGAAGAGTTGGCCACTCGAAAAGCAGCAGCTGGGAGACTTTTTCAGGCCATAAATCGAGGATTCCTCAGCAAGAGAGAGGTTGGTAAGAAAACGAAGATGGCTGTATACCGCTCCACCTATGTCCCAGTCTTGACATACGGATGCGAGTCATGGGCAATGACTACAACCCATAAAAGCCAGATCCAAACCTCAGAAATGAGGTATCTGAGGAAGGTGGTTAGGGTAACAAGAAGAGACATGGTACGCAACCAGACGATACGTCAAGGCCTTAAATCCTACCCCCTGCAGACCCAAGTAGAACAGTCCCAACTAAGATGGTTTGGCCATGTCTGCAGAATGGGAGAAGATCGGATACCACGACAAGCATGGGAAACAAAGAGCCAAGGATCCAGACCCCGAGGACGACCCAGAGTCCGCTGGGAGGACAACATTAGACAATCTTTGAAAGATCGAGGACTAGAATGGAACCAGGCCAGGAGGAAGACAGCCGATATGATAGTCTGGCGCTCTCTCTTCCAAACCTCTACACCTCACGGTAGAAGGGGAACAACTAAGTAAGTAAGTATGTAAGTTATATCTATCAAACAGACAAAGGATGTGCGCTATTTTCAAAACCCGAAATAGCCTCCCCTTCTTGTCTTTCTCTATTAGCACTTCCCACCAACTCAGACGCTGGCCGTAACATGCCAAACATCGCGTCTTGACACCTCACTGCTAACGAAACTGTCTGAGAGTGCCGTGACAGAGGAAAATACCAGACAAATGTCTCATTCTGCGCCGTGCAGATTCAGTTATCACACCTCACGCCGGAGAAACGTTAGTATCAGGTGAAATTGCTAGCCAAAAGTCTGCTCCTATGTCTGAGATAGATGAATATTCACAGTTTCTCGTCTGACTGACATCTACGTAATAGAATGCGTATCAGTATGAGAAAGAAAAACGGTAAAGTGAGAATGGGAAAGAAAATATTTTTCGCAAGCGAACGAATGTGAAAAATACAGGAAAAGGATAAAAGAGCGATAATAAAGTAAAGGCCACGAGTAGAACAAGAAGAGAATATAGAAAATGTATTGATCATAAAACTCTCTGTGACAGCCAGCAGGTGGGCTTGAACATCAATTTAAAGAAGTCAGAGGTCATAACGCTCAATGTGAGCAGCCCTGAGCCCATATCAGTAAGGAATCAGCAACTGGTACAGACAGACACCTTCACATACCTAGGATGCATAGTAACACCAGACGGCGGGGCAGGCAAAGACATCAACATCAGAATGAATAAGGCAAGAACAGCCTTTTTTAGCCTAAACAACATCTGGAAGTCCTCTCAATACAGCACAAGCACAAAATTAAGATTATATCAGAGCTGTGTGCTTTCTGTGCTTCTCTATGGTGTGGAATGCCGGAGAGTTACAGAGAAGGAAATGTCGAATGTGTCCTCTTTTCACACAATATGCCTAAGAAAAATTCACCGAATCTTTTGGCCGAATACCATCACCAACCAAGATCTGCTTACTCGGAGCAAGCAAGAGGACATGCACACCATCATATCTGGCAGACGCTGGAGCTGGGTTGGCCATGTCCTCAGAAGAGACCCCGATGCCATCACAAGAACAGCTATGCTTTGGACCCCTGAAGGAAAACGAAAGAGAGGCCGGCCAAAAACAACCTGGCGGAGGACTGTGGAGGCTGAGATGCAAAGAATGAACCAGAGTTGGGGCACTGTACGAAGGATGGCCACCAACCGAGCAAAGTGAATTAAATTTAATGTTGCCCTACAAGACGCCACTAGGCGTGATGGCCACTGACTGCTTTAACGGTCGGCGGCTAAGGATCAAAGAAGAAGAAGATGTTACGCTGTATTGACACGTGTGACGTGTCTACGAAATGTACATAATCTTTTTGTCTTAGGTCATGTCTGACGCTGTATTGACATGTGTGACGTGTCTACGAAATGTACATAATCTTTTTGTCTTAGGTCATGTCTGGCGCTGTATTGACACGTGTGACGTGTCTACGAAATGTACATAATCTTTTTGTCTTAGGTCATGTCTGACGCTGTATTGACATGTGTGACGTGTCTACGAAATGTACATAATCTTTTTGTCTTAGGTCATGTCTGACGCTGTATTGACATGTGTGACGTGTCTACGAAATGTACATAATCTTTTGTCTGAGGTCATGTCTGACGCTGTATTTTGCATCTTAAATTATCATCTTTTTCTTTTACGCTCCCTGTTGACCATAAAGCCCCCACCTCGGCTGGCCCCCTTGCAAGGAGCCTGCACAAGCATTCAGATGCTCTTGCGTCAGTGGTTTCTATAGCTCTTTGTTTGACATGATGATATTGCCAGCTACAAGCCCAACCTCATATAAGTCACTGTCATGACACGGCCTGATACACGCTAGAAATAGCAACGTTCTTCTATAGGGATATCCCATGTAAACTCGCACAACATAAATTGTGCGATATTTTCATAATTAATACCCCAAACTGAATAATTATTGTTGGGATTTGTGCAGAAACTACTAATACATGTTATTATGACAGTGGGAGAGCATTATCTCTGATATAATTGGTGAGGAAATTATAATTTTGTCAAAAAACTAGCAAAAATTCGTAATACAGCCTTGAAATCCCACGAAAGTTTTCAAGCAGGAAAAGGCAAAATGATTGGACGTTCAAGAGCAAGCAGGAAAAGAACGAAATGATTGGACGTTCGGAGAAAAGGGTTAGATGGGTATATAAAGAAACCGTCTCAGACCCAGTCCGTACTCTCCGAAATCACTTCAAGATCTGCTAGAGCTGAGAAGTTATCTAGAGGGATGCCTCTTATTGCTAGAAGTAATCAGCCTCAACACAAACAGATAACAAGAGAAGTCATTACTAACTGCCATCATGAGCGCTTGTTAGATCTTAGCTAAAAAACCAGCCGCAGATTCGTAGTACAGCTGTTCTGACGGGTCAAGCTGGTGATGAGAAGCTTGACACAATTTTTCCTTGGAAATTGTGGACTGTCAATAATGGACCGAAACTGTTTGTAATCTGGCATAAGCATACTGCCTTCAATGTCCAGAAGTAACGACCGAAGTAAGTCAGCTATAACCACCTGCCACGCAAGTTAAGTTTAACTCATAAGGAAAACACAAACCAACACGTCATAACCACAAAATGATGAAAAGGACTAACTGTGACATTATATTTGTTCTGTAAGAAGGTTTTTTTTTTTTTTTTTTTAGGGGGGGGGGGGGATATTTATATACAAAAGTGCAAATCTTTTATTATACATTAGTAATCATTTAAGTGCATTGCTTTATAACTGCGGTTATTGACTTTCTTAATTTTCCGGTTATAATTTTGTTGCGTGGTTTAGACTAGTAATAAATTAACTTAGTAGGGAATAAATATGCGCAGAAACCCCTGTAGCATAGGATAGGTCTAGCGAGAAGGTGACAGCCCTCTTCTACAGCTACCATCTAGACTGTGTAGTTATAGCACGTTTCACTAGCTTTGCCCTCAAACAAATGTAATTATCTGATTAACCGTCAAACGTATTAATGCCATTTTTTGCATACGATGTTATATTGGGTTAGACCCAACAAATATATACTTTATATCTGTGCATCTTGTCCAGTTCCCATAAACGGATGAAATCCTTTGATCTTTGTCGGCATACTAATTATTGTGTATCGAGAAAAGAAATTTTACCACTTCATGCACAGATTCTGTGAATTGATTAGGCATAGGCGTGTCTACTATTACAATAATGTGGCCATCACGTTTGCAATTGAATACGTGTTGAAGATGATTTCTTAAATGATCTGCATGCGAGATACTCGTGACATTGTTTGTCATTGACATTTAATGCGCTACCATACTGGACCTTCCTTGATCTAATTATTTCAATGGGTATCATCTCTTTGCGGTTCATAAATATCATAATCGAACGTTGCTCCTCTAATGTGCTTGTAAATAACGGTAAGGTCATCTTTAAAGAAATTAAACTTCATCCGAATCATAATCAGATGTCTCTGAGAAATTGAAAATCAATCTCGGCTGAATGAAGGACAAACCATCATTCTTCCAATATTCCTCTTCCTCTTGTAACACATGGTTCTCACTTTTCTTCCAATAATCCCTGGCTATATTGGAGATGGCGGCTTTTATAAGTATTTCAACATCTTTTAATTTGAACGTTTTATTTTCTGTTGCTACCTGTTCCTTAATTTTAGCCCATACTAATTCTATTGGGTTTAAGTGAGAATGGTAAGGAGGTAATCTTAAACATCTGTGACCATGTTCATGGATTGCCTTGTCTATGTGAAATATCTTTGTATGCTGTGTCTTTTTTTTACAATTCCAAGTAATTCAGGTTCATGGACATTTCGTTGAATGGAATGTTGTTTATGGTCAGCCAAATCTTTATTACATCTTTAATACCTGGTGAATTAGAAACTTTATCTTCTGGTGCCACAACGTTGTGATATGAGGCATCGTCCATCATCAAACACCACGGTCTATCCAAGGAAGGAAGTACATGATTCACAATCCAATCTTGAAATATCTTGCCATTCATCTCTGCATGGTAATCCCTATTATCTGTGGATTTTGAAACAAATATGAGTTCAGTATTATTTAGAAGCCCATGATGGCTGCTTCCTGGATGTGCGATTATTAGGCGCTGTCCTTTGCTGCTTGGTACTAGTCTCTTAGTTGTTCCATCAGATGATTGCCATTCTCGTTCATTACTGCGGTGCGCATTGATCCAAGTTTCATCTAAATACACAAAATCATAACAATCTCTTCTCATTTCTCTGACGTCGCGTAAATATTTGCTTCTCACTGCAACTATATGAGGCTTCTCACAAATAAGGTTTCTACCACCAACATATTTTCTAAAAGTGAATCCCAAACTCCTAATAGTCCTCCATAGCGTAGATTTGGAAATATCAATGTCATTATTCTTTCTTAACCAAATTTTCAATTTCCTTAAAGTCACTGCCTCATTATTGTGAAACATATTGCAAATTTCTCTGCGGATCAATTCTCTGTCAAAATTATCCACCACTCTTGGCCTAATTTTCGTGTGTAAAACACTGGAATTAGACATTTCAGATGTCGCTATCCAGCGGTGCAATGATCGTTTGCTTATCCCCAAGGCGCGAATAGTCCTCTTTTGTGGGTTTGAAATAGAATGATATAGTTTTCCTCGAGTAGCTTCATTGCAGAAATACTTAAAAATCCTATTTGTGATTTGCTGTAATGTCATAAAATGTACTCGCAGACCCATTTTTCCTTCTTAACCACACAATAATTTTTGTAGACACACCTCTGATTGACAATGTGTGCGTTGCACCGGATATAAACTGTTTTATGTTAAAGAAGTGCGATTTCACGCAATTTCACTCAAAAATCATGCCAATTGCTTGATAAACCAAAAATGTGCAAATGAGGTCGTATAATTTACTGTAGACATTTCAATATGTGTGCGTGTGATGTGTGTTGGCAAGTAGGATTTTATATTATATCGCAAAGAAACGAAAATTGAAACCAATGGCCGCATTTTAATGAAAAATTTAATTCAAAGGGTCTATACCATTTCAAATTCACACACAAAATTTCACTTATATGCGTTATATATTCGCTGAGATATAGCATTTTGAAGTTAGGCAAAGCTAGTGAAACGTGCTATTACTACCTAACTTGTCCTTGCCATCCCTACATCTTGTTCACCAGCTCTCTTTCCACCCTAACTCGAACTTCCATTTTGCCAAAGTCACATTGTACGAGTTGCCTAAGCGAGTAGTAGACTTATTCTCTGTTTATTTCATCAGTGTCCACCGGGATCTATACGAGGGTTAAAATAATATGTGCCAGGTGCGTTGCTTGGTTAATAAGTAAAACCACAGACTGATAGCTGATTTCACGCATGCTGTTGAGTGCATTGTTGTGTAATGACAAGTGATCCTGTGAGAGACCTCACACTAAGGGATGGAACTCCTAATGCTACTGGCCTTATGTTGAGAGCCGGATTATGGAGCAAAAACTATGTTATGTACTTGTTTCCAAGCTTCTTTCTTTCCGTCATCCCTTGTACTAGTAAAAAAAAAAAAAAAAACCAAATGTAGGTAAATAGCTGTTAATTATAAGGCAAAAAGAAGGAGGACACTAAACAACAAATAAGTAACTGTGACGTATAATGGAAATATAGCCTACAGTAATCTGATAGCCTTGTAATCCCGTTAGCGTTGTATGATTTGCTAGCAAAACCAAACATTTTTCTGCCTTATTATGGTTACAACCTCTACACCTCACAGTAGAAGAGGAACTACTAAGTAAGTATTGCCTTATTATGCTTATAACCTCTACACCTCACGGTAGAAGAGGAACGACTAAGTAAGGATTGCCTTATTATGCTTATAACCTCTACACCTCACGGTAGAAGAGGAACGACTAAGTAAGGATTGCCTTATTATGCTTACAACCTCTACACCTGATGGTACAAGAGGAACGACTAAGTAAGGATTGCCTTATTATGCTTACAACCTCTACACCTGATGGTACAAGAGGAACGACTAAGTAAGGATTGCCTTATTATGCTTACAACATCTACACCTCACGGTACAAGAGGAACGACTAAGTAAGGATTGCCTTATTATGCTTACAACAAGTTTGCTCACTGTCTTATAATGTTTCATACCCTGTCGTTTGTAATGTGATCCTTCTATGATGTTCTATGAATGATTTTTTTTTCTAAAATACCTTGTTAACATCGTTAACAATTATTTATAAAGAAGGTCTAATTTTAAAATTTATGTTCCAGGAAGTCCATAAAACGTATCGTTTATTTATCGCTTCTACTTTGGCTAAGCGGTTAGAGCACTTGCCTCTCGGCGGCAAAATTACTGGGTCACGAGATTGAAACGTGGTAGCATCACGCTCCAGTCTGCCTAGCTGTAAATGGGTACCTGACTCTGCTCTTGAGTTAACGAAGGCATAGGCAGGGAGGAAGGGATCTGGTTACCCCACCTCACAAAGCTGAACCTAGTGCAGTGAAGTCCCTAACACTTCAATCCCCTGCTGCAGTATCTGCAATAGGACCACCTTTACCTTTTAATGCATATACTGTATATATGTTTCTCTTATATTATCTTTCTGGATCATCAGTAATTACATTGATACATGTACGTACAGTCAAATAAAAATAATGCATGAATAAGAACTGTTTTAACAGTGATGCAAAAATAGCATGTCTGAACATCTTCGTTGGTGGCCAGCCAGGTTGGTGTGTGCGAAGGTCACGTCAGCATGCGAATATAATTGTAAAAATATCTGGAACGAGGGTTGCAGTGACATCTGTTTTATGTTAGTATGCATTGTTGGACACTCTAGGCAGAATTGTATTCACTCAGTACTATATACCAGGTGTTGACAACCGGTCGATCGCGGTCTATCGGTCAATCCCCGAGGATTGTTTGGTTATTCTATAGATGACGGAAAATGGCCAGGAGGAGGGAGGGGGAATAATTTTTAAACAAGGGATCTGTCAGACTACTCCTCACGCGCCGGCATTTAAAAGCGTGTTATCCACAGGATTAAGTGTACCTTTTCCGTGTTTCCGGTTCCTAGCAAGCTTTCTAAAATTCGCATTATTCGTGTTCAGCAGAGGACAGCTATATGTTCGTTGAAGTGAACTTAACATTTGGTAACTTATCATTTGGTTTGAATTTTTCACCGCTGTGTTGATGGTATTGTAGAAGGCAGATCGCTCAGAATAACTATTACATTTAGGCTGCAATTATTTCAAGTTTCAGATACTCTGAAACTTAACTTCAGATGCAGTTTTTTTTCATGTATATCATTCGAGAGCTCAGTGTTTTTAAATTAGATCTCCATGGCTCCTGTGTTACCTACCACTGCGATATATTGTAAAATCTCTTATGAACGAACTAATAGGAGCAGTGAATGGTCCGATAATGCCGATGGTCCGGTACTTCCGACTTTTGTATGTATGTATATGTCGTGTGAAATTCTAATCCACATATATAAATTAAAACGTAAATGTAAAGCCTAACAAATAAATTCAATAAAAGGAAAGAAGAATGGTAAAGAACAGTGCTGTCACAATGACTGTACTCGAAACCCCCCTTGTTTTCTAATTCGTATGCAAATTATAACGTTCCACGTTGATAGTAAAAGCCTACTGCATCACTACACGCTTTCTTCAATAAAACGTGTACTGCCTTTCTAAGAAAAACCTTGAGATACACAAGCTGACCTATATTTAATATTCCATTCATGTCATTTTATACACTAAGTTACCATAAACGAAAGACAGATGGACTAAGGATAGAAAGAAAGGGAGGGGCTGAAAGTCGGAACGCAGGCAATACTACCACAGTCTCGCGATACACAATTACTACCATCACGCGTGTAAGGCCACAAGCACTAGCTTTTTTCAAATCGACAGTGATAAAAAACACTACCCATGCGAGAGTTAGTTTTTAAAAAACTTACAAAACGCTTATTAGGAAACATGACATTCTACTGTTTTATGTCTAAAATCCTGACATTAGTCTGACAGTACAGCAGGACAGGTGGCGGTTCTAAACATAAAAAATAAAAAAAAACTACACGACTATCCTGGAAAATACATATTTTGAACGCAGCCCCTTAGCCCCATTAAATTTATATATTTGGGTTCCTTAGGACTTGCTGACAAAGAATATGTTAAACGTTACGCAAATAGTCTAGGAATTAACAAATTATAGCCAAAAGAAATAGTGAGGGATGTCAGACAACACCAAAATCAGAATCGCTCAGTGGCAGATTTTCACACCACCATTGTACGGGAAATAGGCTGACATGTTACCTCCTATTTGATTGGCGGAAAGTAAATGTAAGGCTAAACACGATTAGTCGGACTATAAATACTACTTCTTTGTTGCTAGGGGAAACAGTAGTAGGGTACTTTTTTTCAAACGCTTATGTAAACATGGCACGATTGGTTAGACCCGCCAATATAGTCAATCAGAGGCGTCAGGTCAGCACCACATTTTCAAATAAACTTACTAAAGGACCAGTGCGTTGAGCGCCAGTGCATATTTTTCTAAATAAAAGCCTGGGACATCGGCAGATCGAAATTGTGCTATATTCATTGCCAGTCAACGTAACTGTGTATTATTCCATGAATTGTGGGACCGTGGTCCTAAAGTTATTGAGCAGCACCTGGTCTGAGCTTTGCTGAACCTAGAGGCTGACAGCATACTCCTGGGTCCAGATAGTGACCAGTGAGGTGTCTCCAGAACACAGGGAGGCTATCGAGCAGAGGAGTCTTTTCCTGCCGCCATCACGAAAGATAAGCGTCTGTGGCCAGAGGAGCTCAACATTATGCCCCCCCCCCCCCCTCAAAATCTGACTTTATAATAAAACAGAGGGAAAATACAGTGTTTAAATTGATAGGAACTGTGAACTTTTCCCCATACTATTTCCAAGATAAACAAACACTTGAAGTCATGATGACAAATAACAACATAGCTTGAAAAAAAAACAAAACCAGTATTACCTCATATTACTACTACACAACTGACACACATAGGATAATATTAATAAAATATGTCACTACAAGGTTCATATTGATAAATTCTGTACATATAAATTGTAATTACAATTGATTGTGATTCCTGGTTCACTTTGTATTTGAATCAGGACACATATATTAGTGAAAGTATTAATACATATTTATATTTGAAAATTTAACAGTGCCTCATTTAAGATAGTCTTATAGAGTGTTAAATGTGTGTGAGTGTCACAGTGTTGTCAAGTGTGGTGGAATAAATTAAATTGTTTATCTGTCTGTTGTTGTTGTGACTTACACTTCATCATATACATACCCTAGACATTTAACGTAGTCATCACAATATTCCAGAATAATTCTGACTGAGTTATAATGTGGTAGCAAGTAAGGTTATCTGTAAAACACTACACCTATTAGATACAGATACCTTCACAGCTGATCTCAGTCAGTACACTAAGTCCCCTATAAATATTTATAACATCCCACTTTACCACATATATTGGGGTCTCGCTCCAGGGATATTGAACTTTCTCCTATTATGTATATTGGGAATAATAAGAATTAAAAGGTATCCTTGGGTGGAAATAAATAAGGTTGAGCTCTCAGTGCCTGTAGTGTCCTTAGATAATTATTGAAAGATTGAATTGTTTACATTTGCATGTTAGACAATGGCCGACTTGGCAAAATTTCGATCTGCTGCTGTACAGACTGCGAAAGAGTTAGGAATGGACGGGCAAATTATGATTGCTTATGTCACTGCTGAATGTGACAAATATATTGAACGGGAAGAAAGAAGATTAGAAAAAGAGGCCGAAAGAAAGTTAGAGGCTGAGACTAAGAGGTTGCAGATTGAGGCTGAGGCTAAGAGGTTGCAGATTGAGGCTGACAAAGAGGCTAAAGCATTGGAAGCCGAGGAAAGAAGACAGGCTGCAGAAAGGGAAGACAAGCGATTAGCTGCAGAAAGGGAAGCAGAAGATAAGAGATTACAAAGGGAACATGAGTTACGACTAAGGGAGTTTGAGTTTCAAGGCCATGCTCCTGAAAATGGTGCCAGTCCCTTTACCTCTGATGCCACTGCTAGTCAGGGAGCCTCAACCTCAGCTATGAATTTTCATTTAGATCATTTTGTTGAGAAAGACGATGATATTGAGAGCTATCTAAATAGATATGAACTATTAGCTACCACATATGGGTTAGAGAGAGAAAGGTGGAGCTTAAAGTTATCTCAAGGTCTTCGTGGGGCAGCTTATGAAGTTTTTGCCAAAATGAGCAGAGGTGATCAGGAAAATTATGACATGTTAAAGCAGGCTCTTTTGTTAAGATATGAAAAGAACGCAGAATTTTATAGGAAAAAATTTAGGAATGCTAAACTACTGTCAGGTGAAACCTATCACCAGTTCTCTGCACGGTTAGAGACATACTTGGAGAAATGGACTTCTCTGGGGAAAACCCAAGATCTTAAGGAAATGGTCCTTATAGAACAACTAAGAGAGTCCATGGCTCCAGACCTGAGAAAGTTTCTCATGGAACAAGGTGCAGAGAGGCTGGGTGAGTTGCTAAATGTTGCTGAAAGGTATCAAGCGGCTCAGGCAGAGGTATCAGGTAACAAAAAGAAACAGGTGGAAAATTTTAGGGCACCACAGAACTTTAATAAATTTGATCCTAGAGATCAAAACAAAGGTAAGCACCAATTTGATAGGCCACGGTATGACAATAAAAATAAAACCCCACAATTCGATGAAAGGAAATATGATGAAAGAAAATCTTTCAACCAAGGGAAAAGGTGGTGTAAAAATTGTAAGATGAACAATCATGACACTGACCGTTGCAGAAGGAACCCTATTGTAATGGCCACCCTTCAGGTCAGGTCGACCTCAAGACAGGAGGAGGATATTATGTTAGATACCACTCCAGAAGAGATGAGGAAGGCACAGGCTGGGGATAAGACCCTCAAGCCTTGTTTCAGGAAATTGTCAACTTGTCATATAACTCCAGGCAAGGGAGATTTTTACATGAAAAACAAGTTGATGTATAGGAAGACTGGAGCTAGATCCAAAGGTCAGGGACAGCTGGTACTTCCTAAAAGATATAGGGCAGAATTAATAAGGAGCCTACATGTGAAACCAGATGGGGACCATGAGAAAATAGGTACCATCATCCAAAAGGTGGCTCACAATTATTATTGGCCCAAGGCAAGGTGGGACATTGAGAATTTTGTAGAAAGGTGTAGCATAGCACATGAGGGAACACCCACAAGTGGGAACATTGATCAGGACCTGGACACGCCACGGGGCAACCGTAGGCCTGACAATAGAAAGAAAAATAAATTTGATAAAGTGGACCAAAGGGAATGGGAAGCCCCTTTTCACGGACAAGCTTCACTTAACTGTTTTACAATGGCCACTATGCGGAGAGTGCAAAAAGATATCTTACCCCAGGAAAAGCCGAAAATCCCTCAATCGGACTTAAACAAACTGGAGGAAGAGGATGTAGAGAGGAAATCTCTCATCAAGAATTTTAAGTGGGGAGAAAGCCCCAAGAGGAAAATTGGTAGCGGTCGTTTTGTGCATGATAATTCTGGGAAGAAAAATCATCACTACAGAGCTTCGGGTGGAAAGGACCTGGCATGTGCCAGGAGAAATAAGTTTCCGAATTTAAAAGTCCATATGTAACTCTGTTAAGAACGTGGACTGACGAAAAGGCAGAGGAAAATATTACATCCTCATACCAATATGTGAATGAGCTGACCACTCGTTTAAAAACTGGCTGGAAACTTGCCAATGAAAATTTGAAACAAGCCAGGAAGAAACATGCTGCCTATTATAACAGGAAAGCTAAAGACAGAGATTTGGCTGTGGGAGAGAAGGTACTGCTTCTTCTACCCGGTAGTCAGAATAAGTTACAAATTGGATGGCAAGGTCCATATACAGTTCTAGAGAAGGTGTCTAGAACAAATTATAAGATAGATAAGAAGGGGAAAGAAAAAATCTATCATGTGAATCTCCTGAAGAAATATTTGGAAAGAAAACATCAGGAAGAGACACACTTGTTGACCTTGTCCATTGCCATGGAGATGAAAAAGGAACCACTTTCATCATTTGAATATCCATTACACCCCTGTGAGACAGCGGCACAGGTGAAAATCAGTACACATTTAACGAAAACTCAGAAAGAGAGAGTGCAACAGGTTCTAGATAATCATGCAGAGGTGTTAACAGACCGACCTGGGCATACAAACTTATTGGAATATGATATGAAACTGATAGACCCCACACCTGTCTGTATGAAACCCTATTCGATTCCTTTTGCTAAGGAGAAAGCTTTGAAGGAAGAGATAGACTATTTGTTGAAGGAAGGAATTATTTCACACAGTGAATCTTCGTATAGTTCCGGTGTTGTACTCCTAAGGAAGCCCTCTGGAGAACATAGACTCTGTATAGATTACAGGAGACTGAATGCTATTACAGAAGGACAGGTGGATCCATTGCCGGATACAAATCAGTTGTTTGCCAGGCTAAATAAAGCTAAATATTTCTCAAAAGTGGATTTGAGTAAAGGATACTATCAGATTCCAGTAAAGCCTGAGGTTAGACCATACCTAGCTTTTAGTACCTCAGAAGGACACTATGAGTTTAATAGATTGCCATTTGGATTGAAGAATGCGCCTAGTGTCTTCTCTAGAATGATGAGAAAATTATTGGACCCTCTGAATAATCCATGTATCACAAATTTCATGGATGATATCCTTATAGCAACAGAAACATTTGAGGAGCACATTGATTCTCTGAACATGCTGTTTAATCGACTTAGGGAAGCGAATTTAACAGCCCGACCAACCAAATGTTGCGTTGGATGTAAAGAATTGGAATTCTTGGGACACACAGTTTATCAGGGAAACATGACCCCTGACCCAAAGAATTTAGAGAAACTAAAGAAAGCCCCGAGACCACAAACCAAGAAAGACGTGAGATCCTTTGTCTCATTATGTGGTTTCTACCAGAAGTATATCAAAAACTTTAATTCCATATGTGCACCGTTAACTGATTTGACACGTAAGGGAAATCCAGATCGAATTACATGGACACCACAATGTGAAATGGCTTACCAGGAATTGAAGGAAAAGCTCACAAGCAAACCTATTTTGAAATTACCTGACTTAAGTCAAGAATTCATTGTAAGGACTGATGCCAGTAATATTGGGTTAGGTGCGACTCTGCTGCAGAAATCAGATGCATTGGATGGGGAATTAAGCCCAGTGGCATATGCTAGCAGAAAGTTGAATAAAGCTGAAACCAATTACTCAACTAGCGAAAAGGAATGTCTTGCAGTAATATGGGCGATAAAGAAATTCAATATTTATCTGTATGGGAAGGCATTTAAGTTGCAAACGGACCACAAACCCTTGTCGTTTCTAGCACAGGCTAGACATGAAAATTCTAGATTACTCCGTTGGTCATTATTGATGCAGCCATTTGAGTTTAGCATAGAGTATATAAGTGGAAAAACAAATCTGGGAGCGGATTTTTTAAGCCGCCATCCGTGTGATGAGAATCACCCTAAACCCCAGGAATAATAAGAAATTTCTCTATGTGTATATAGAATTATAGACTGACATATAACGTCTGTTTTAAGTGGGGAGAATTTGTCGTGTGAAATTCTAATCCACATATATAAATTAAAACGTAAATGTAAAGCCTAACAAATAAATTCAATAAAAGGAAAGAAGAATGGTAAAGAACAGTGTTGTCACAATGACTGTACTCGAAACCCCCCTTGTTTTCTAATTCGTATGCAAATTATAACGTTCCACGTTGATAGTAAAAGCCTACTGCATCACTACACGCTTTCTTCAATAAAACGTGTACTGCCTTTCTAAGAAAAACCTTGAGATACGCAAGCTGACCTATATTTTATATTCCATTCATGTCATTTTATACACTAAGTTACCATAAACGAAAGACAGATGGACTAAGGATAGAAAGAAAGGGAGGGGCTGAAAGTCGGAACGCAGGCAATACTACCACAGTCTCGCGATACACAATTACTACCATCACGCGTGTAAGGCCACAAGCACTAGCTTTTTTCAAATCGACAGTGATAAAAAACACTACCCATGCGAGAGTTAGTTTTTAAAAACTTACAAAACGCTTATTAGGAAACATGACATTCTACTGTTTTATGTCTAAAATCCTGACATTAGTCTGACAGTACAGCAGGACAGGTGGCGGTTCTAAACATAAAAAATAAAAAAAACTACACGACTATCCTGGAAAATACATATTTTGAACGCAGCCCCTTAGCCCCATTAAATTTATATATTTGGGTTCCTTAGGACTTGCTGACAAAGAATATGTTAAACGTTACGCAAATAGTCTAGGAATTAACAAATTATAGCCAAAAGAAATAGTGAGGGATGTCAGACAACACCAAAATCAGAATCGCTCAGTGGCAGATTTTCACACCACCATTGTACGGGAAATAGGCTGACATGTTACCTCCTATTTGATTGGCGGAAAGTAAATGTAAGGCTAAACACGATTAGTCGGACTATAAATACTACTTCTTTGTTGCTAGGGGAAACAGTAGTAGGGTACTTTTTTTTCAAACGCTTATGTAAACATGGCACGATTGGTTAGACCCGCCAATATAGTCAATCAGAGGCGTCAGGTCAGCACCACATTTTCAAATAAACTTACTAAAGAACCAGTGCGTTGAGCGCCAGTGCATATTTTTCTAAATAAAAGCCTGGGACATCGGCAGATCGAAATTGTGCTATATTCATTGCCAGTCAACGTAACTGTGTATTATTCCATGAATTGTGGGACCGTGGTCCTAAAGTTATTGAGCAGCACCTGGTCTGAGCTTTGCTGAACCTAGAGGCTGACAGCATACTCCTGGGTCCAGATAGTGACCAGTGAGGTGTCTCCAGAACACAGGGAGGCTATCGAGCAGAGGAGTCTTTTCCTGCCGCCATCACGAAAGATAAGCGTCTGTGGCCAGAGGAGCTCAACATTATGCCCCCCCCCCCCCCCCTCAAAATCTGACTTTATAATAAAACAGAGGGAAAATACAGTGTTTAAATTGATAGGAACTGTGAACTTTTCCCCATACTATTTCCAAGATAAACAAACACTTGAAGTCATGATGACAAATAACAACATAGCTTGAAAAAACAAAACCAGTATTACCTCATATTACTACTACACAACTGACACACATAGGATAATATTAATAAAATATGTCACTACAAGGTTCCTATTGATAAATTCTGTACATATAAATTGTAATTACAATTGATTGTGATTCCTGGTTCACTTTGTATTTGAATCAGGACACATATATTAGTGAAAGTATTAATACATATTTATATTTGAAAATTTAACAGTGCCTCATTTAAGATAGTCTTATAGAGTGTTAAATGTGTGTGAGTGTCACAGTGTTGTCAAGTGTGGTGGAATAAATTAAATTGTTTATCTGTCTGTTGTTGTTGTGACTTACACTTCATCATATACATACCCTAGACATTTAACGTAGTCATCACAATATTCCAGAATAATTCTGACTGAGTTATAATGTGGTAGCAAGTAAGGTTATCTGTAAAACACTACACCTATTAGATACAGATACCTTCACAGCTGATCTCAGTCAGTACACTAAGTCCCCTATAAATATTTATAACATCCCACTTTACCACAGTATATACACGTAGTACTCTGTTTAAGCATGTTACATTTACGCGAATTCGAACATGCGCGAATCAATTTGTAGGCATTTTTGTTTTATTTACGCGCCAAACTCGAAGTTACGCGACCTGATATTAGACATTTTTACATTTTTTATCTGCGCACCAGCGGGAGCGCGAGAGAAATATGATGACAATTTGACTGTTTCTTTGTGGGATTTTAGGAAGACATTGACTATTTAAAATGTGGTTTTGCTAATTAAAAACTGCATGAACGAAGCTACACTGCGACGCATGAACGGTGTGTGGAAAAAAACTGTGCTCTCAAATAGTTCATGACTTTGAAGGCTTTAACATTGATGACAATAGTATCACCACTATTAACGATAGTGTCAGAATGGTCTCAAGAACTGGCTTAGATAGAGTTGACGATGTGAAATTGTAACTTTGCTTGAATCTCAGAAAGTACAACTGAGCAATGAAGAGGTGTTGGCGCCCGAGAAGATCACCACGGAAGAAGAAGACAACGCAGCAACTTGCACCAGTCAGCAACAGCCACCAGGCCCCCAACAGCCACCAGGCCCCCAACTTACAGTGAAACCATTATCACTTGTAGTCAGAATGAGACTACAGCGATCCAAAATACATTTTATATGAGTTTATCCTGGACGATAAACAAACACATGGAAAGCAAATTAGAAGTATCAGAGATGTAGTTCCTAAAAATAGACACACCGGATGCATCGAACAGCCACAAAACCAAACGAGGGGGTTCTCAGAGAAACAAAAAGGAAGTTGTCAGCTAATTAAAATGATAAGGAGCAGACATTGAAAGTCTTTTGGATATTTCTTTTCTAGAGAAAAATTAGAGATGATGGTAACAACTGATAAATCCAACTCAAAGCGACAAGAAAGAAGCAGAGAGAGAAACACTGTGACAATCTGAACATATAACAAAGGAAATGACTGAAGACATAAGTGATTCAAAACACTAGAGATCATATAACATAAAGAAGTATTATCGCTACCGGTAGCTGAATTTATAAATCATATATCTATATTTTACAACGCGCTATAGAACTTTAAACGCTGTTACATTCCTTTTGTCTGCCCATTACTACTGCCCAAACTCACGAGACGCCCATGTATCTAGCCAAAGACTTCACACTTCCTTTTGCGCAGTCCTTTATCTGAGGCTTCTAACTGTCACGGTTTTCCTAATGTTTCTCCGAACTTACTGAATCGTTGCTGCAGTGTCAATACGATACTGCATCGCTGCCTCTGCTATTGCGTTTAGAAATTATCATGAATATAAATGTGCACACTCTCCCCCTTCTCCTGGCGACCACTTTAGCCCAAGCCCATCTCCCATAAAACTGCATATAAATGTGCACACTCTCCCCCTTCTCCTGGCGACCACTTTAGCCCAAGCCCATCTCCCATAAAACTGCATATAAATGTGCCATCTCTAAGAAACTCTAATTCCTGCGACCACTTTACCCATATTAGCCCATTCCATTAAACGTCTGCTCATATTGTTTACACATTTACGGATGCTTAACTGGGTGCCACTTTAAAGCGCCTCTCCCCATAAAAGCATAAAAATGTGCACACATCTCCACCTTCCTGCTAGACCACCTAGCCCAAGCCCATGGCTCCCATAAAACTGCAAGAATGTGCCACGGTAAGACTTCTTCTCCCTGGCGAAAAAAAAAAAAAAACCCTAAAAGGGGATGTAAGGCAGGGATATGTGCTCCCTCCTTATCGTTTCTCTCAGTACAGGGATGTGTGCTGCCCCTTATCGTTTTTCTCTGTACAGTGAATATATAATCAGATCCATAACTTGATATTCCAGGCCTGTTATGTATGGTAGTAAAAATATATAAACATGAACTTAGAGAAGCTAGAAAAATATGGCTCCTTAACAGGAAGAAAAAAGTGAAGACTTTCACATGAAATAAAAAAAAAAATTTTTCCTAAACAGGGAAAAACAGGGATATGTGCTCCCTCCTTATCGTTTGCTCTCAACAGCAAGACTTTGCTCTCTTCCCTTAATCCGTCCTTAGCTCAACGACACGTGAATATATAATCAGATCCACTACGAAGATGGCCAGGATCTTAGTTGGCAAATAAATAAACAGCTTGAGAGAAGCCGATTATAGTCCCATCACGCAAAAAAAAGTCTTTAAGGCAAAAAAATCAATGTTATTGGTTTGTTGTTTTCCTATATATTAAAAACAAAATAAACCAAAAAGCCTCAGCCTTAACAGCAAGAAGACAGAAGTAATGACCATCTCGAAGAAAAGGACTTGTCCATAACGCATCATAAATATAAACAGTATAGTTTTTAAACACATCAATAAATTCAAATACTTTTGGACGTTAATAAAATGTATGTCAAAGATAAAAAAATAGAACAGCCTAAGCAAAAGCAGCATTACATAAAGTGAAAAGTGTTCTGTGCAATAGATCTTTGACAATGGAAGTAAGAAGGCCACAGGCAGCTACTAAAAACAGCGAGTATGTCCTGAAAGAGACCACTGCACAAAGGATGCTTATTTCTCATGTTAGAATTACTCTGTTTATGTTATTAAACAGGGGTTAACATGGTTAGGGACAGTAAGTTGTGACGAGACTTGATAGCCAACGTCAGCTGGCATGGTACTCGAAGGTGAAGACCAAATCGGGTAAAATAAGACAGCGTGTTTACTGTGTCAGGGCTGAGAAAAATGTAGAAAGTAACATTTTGTAGGTTACAATCGTCGTCAACAATGTGTATTGTCAATGGACAACCGATAACAGCGGCTAATGAATCTACAGACGATACGACGAAGTGACTATTCCACTCATAGTAACAACAGCGACAACTGAATTTACAGACAGCATGACAAAGTGACTGTCACACTCATAGTAACAACAGCTGATGACGTTTTATCTATAACTACATTGTCAAGTGGCCCATGTAGTTCGTTGTGGGGGTGGGGGGGAATAGGACTGCTCTCACTCAGGCATGTCATAAGATGACAATCACTTATCATCTCCACCCAGTTTTGTCGTCTTATAACGAAAACTGTTATATTTTATTTTTCAACGGTGGTGAGGTGTTAGGACTTTTCTTGACTGTTATCTCCGTCATTGTGTCGTCTGCTCTGTTGAGAACAGTGAGTTTAAACACTCGCTCACGTCTTCGGAGCTCGCATTCCTTATGAACATCTCACTTGTCCGCTACGTCCCACGTAAACAACAACAAAAACTAAGAGATAAATTTAAGTGGAGTTTTAGAGACTTGATTTTATTGGGTCCAGCTTTATGAGGTGTGGAGACCAGTTCCCTACCTTTTACCTTCCCTAACTCAAGAGCAGATTTAATTACCCATTTACAGCTTGGTAGACTGGAGCGTTACTCTACCAGGTTTTGATCCAGGAACCCAGTAACTATGCCGCCAGAGTCTAGCGTTGTAACCACTGTACCTACCGGAAACTCACGTGCGGTAAAAGATGAGTAAATAATAAACAGAAATAAGTATATGGCGGGCACTCGTAAGAAAGAAAGAAGTACAACACTAGACAACATAACAGTAACAGATGTGATAGGCTCACCGGGGAATCAAACCAGGTACCATCCGAACGGCGCCATGGCCTCGCCGCAGGAGTGATTCCTATGAGTGCCTGCCCATTACTTTTTTATTTACTATTTACAGATCTCGGGTTACCGTCTTTGTTTTTTGTTTAAAGGCAAGTAAGAACGGTTGTTTATTTGGCTAGTTATTTAAATAACCTGTTACGTAAGCGAACACTGCATAAGCACAAGGAATGTTTTGGCACAGCCTTTCTGGAACGATGCTTTCCTCCTGACAGAGGAGTAAAAAAGAGAAGAGAGAAAGAAAAAGAGGAAGAGGTAAAGGATCTTCGTTTATAAATTTCTCTGAAGAAGTTGGGATCTTCGAAATTTATTTAACTTTATATATCTTTTTTTCTCATTATTTTCAGTCCATTGTCTCTAATCTTCATTTGTTCTAATTTCTTGTAGAAGCAGACAGGGATTTCTAGAACAGTGAGCGCCCTAATTTATATCAGTTGCCCCGGAAACAATAACTGACAGCTTCTATAGAGTACCACTACCTATCAGTTATGTTATTGATTCTGGAGATGAGCCCTAGGAGACTAAACGAACTATAAATAATTAACAGTTAATTGCAACGCTGCGTTCTCGTTAAAGAGAATGTCAGTAAACCATCCATGCAGCGTTTCTCAACATTTTTACGAAGGCGGAACACTTCAATTAACCTTCCTCGACACGAGGAACCCCTACGACGAATGTTATTACTGCTAAATTATTGCGATTACTATTTGTGAGACGAAAATATTTCTGTTTAATTATAAAGAAACGAGCAAGTAACCTGCCAAAACATGGCGAGTAATATTTTTCTGGTGCTCTTTCTGCTGCATGTCATGACGGTGCCATTAATTCTCCTGTGTGCTTTTCTTTCATTTTAATTTTCTTTCACACGTGAATCAATGATATGCAAAGTCTGTGATGAGCTATGATGCTTCTCTGGCTAAATATATGATACAAGCAGTGGCGGATCTACTATGAAACTAATGAAGCTTAAGCTTCAGGGCCCCTAATCCCGGAGGGGCCCAAAAGCGACTTTAGTCCACATTGCTTAAAATTTTTGGGTCTACTGTATGAGAAGGGGTTTTTAAAAAATAATAATATTAATAATATAGTGTAATTCAATACAAAATAATAGTTAAAATAAAAATTAAAATGTTATTAAAGTATCATGTAGGCTAGCCGTAAACGAAAAAACGCTTTCTCAGAAACTAGACCTACAATTTTTTCCTTTCAAAGCATGCGACAATAGTCGCACGACTCAAATTGATTAATTTGTTGTTGTATATATTCCAACAATCCCAAAGTTTGAGAGTCAGTAGCACAGATGATGTAAAGGGGGAGTGTCGCGGTAAGTTGGCTGTTCTGTTGTGGCTAATGTAATTGTTTTCCCTGTTAACAGAGGTCAAGACCCTAGAGGAATAACAATGAGTTCACGAAAGTACTTAAGTGGATGCCAAAAACGCAAACTCAAGGAAAAGCGCGATCTGACGAAATCTCTAAATGTCAAAAACTAACTAACTATTTGGCAATGTCAAGTTTGTCAACACCTACAGTTGAAACAAGCCAAGCAAACACCATTGAAGCCAGTGATAGTGCACAAACTGTGGGAGCTCTTTCTAGCATTATTCAACCCACTGTTGCCGCTTTTGATACAGATGACGATCACAGTGGTCAACATGAAAGTACCGCAGAACAAGCAGAAACATGAAACGGGAAGCAAATTCAGTGATTTCAAAGAATACAGTGACCTCGAAAACTGGCCCATAACAGTTGATAATGATTTCATACAAAATTGTTTAATGCAAGACATAGGTTTTTTTCAATATAAAAAACAGATGATGTGCATACCGAATTAAGCAGGGTTTACAAGGAGCAAAACAGAAGTTTCTCAAACAAATATTTTGAAAAAAGATTGAAAAATAGCCAGACTGTGATGAGATCCTGGTTAGTTTACTCAAAGAGCAAAGGCTGTATATAGTGTTTTGTTTGCAAACTCTTTTCTAAATGCCAAACATCACTTACAGCAAGGTGGGTTTTCTGACTGGATGAATGTACTCAGAACTCTGGAGAATCATGAAGACAGCATGGAACATAAGAGGGCGATGTTGTGTTGGATAACAAGAAAGTCAAATAAAAATACTGTGGATAAGCAACTTGAAGAACAGATGACAAAAACCATACAGTACTATTTTGAAGTACTGAAAATAGTTGTAGCTGTTATAAAGTTTTTAAGTGAAAGAGGTTTGGCATTTAGAGGTCATGAGGAGAAGTAGGGCTCACCAAATAATGGAAACTTCATGGGGGCCATTGAACTTATTGCAGAATTCGACCCATTTTTTACATGAACATCTCGAGAAATGTAAAAATGAAAAAGTAAATGCTACTTACCTATCCAAAACAGTAAGTGAAGAATTGATAGAAATTATGGGAAAACATGTGCAAGATAAAATTGTGAATCAAATCAACAACCTAGACACCAAATACTACTCTATTATTGTTGACTCTACGCCTGACTTGACACATGTTGACCAGCTGGTAATTGTGGTTCGATACTGCTATAATGGAAAACCCTGTGAGAGATTTTTAACATTTTTAGCGATAGAAAACCATTCATCCACGACCTTGTTCAACAAAATACAACAAGTTCTTGGTTAACATAAGCTTTCACTTGAAAATATCCGTGCTCAGCCCTACGATAATCCATCTAACATGAAGGGCTCGGAGAAAGGGCTGCAAGCACTCTTTTAAAACATAAACAGGTACGCAGACTAAGTACCATGTGCAGCCCATTCCCTTAACCTTGTTGGAGAAAAGGCAGTGTCTACTGTACCTGAAGTTGTTGACTATTTTGGTATTTTGCAGGAGCTGTATGTTTTCTTTTCTGGATCTCCACGAAGATGGGAGATTTTAAACACACAGGACAATCTACATTTTTATCTAAAGAGCTTAAGTGTAACTAGATGGTCTGCACACCATGAAGCAGTCCGGGCAATTAAAAACGGATATATGGGTATTTTACAAACTCTCAAACATATTTTTGAAGACTCAGAAGAGAAGCCTGAATGTAAACGAGATGCAAAGAATGTATACAACAAGTTGGTACAGCTGGAATACGCTATTTTAACAGTCGTTTGGGGAGAAGTGCTGGAGCGTTTCAACAAAACAAGTAAGAAACTCCAAACACCTGGTTTTGATGTATTTGAAGGTTATCTTCTGCTTTCATCTTTACTTTCGTTTATTAAAGAACTCAGAGAAAATTCATCCGATAGGATTGCACACTATGAATTAGAAGCAATAGGTTTGTGTGAAGATATCACTTCAAGTTATTCTGATGCTTCCAAACGCATCGTTACAAGGATATTTTCAGATGGAACAAGTGGTATTGCTTCTTTGAGAGGAGCTGACAAATTTAGGATAGAAGTTCTATATCAACTCTATGACTGCTTGATAATCTAGTTACAAAAGAGAATTGACGCATATGAGCAGATTGCGAAAAGGTTCAAGTTCCTCTCAGAATTGGTGAACAATTCTGAAATTGATGAGGACAGTATTAAACTTATAATATCGTATTACAAAGATGATATTGACCACAAATTAGTAAACGAGTGTTATCAGTTCAAAGAATATTTGCACCTTAGGAAATCCCAGAACACAGAAGAAAACACGCCATCTAAAATGCAATGCGCAGAAGTTCTTCAGCTTATTTGTGAGCAACACCTAATTGAAGTGTTCCCCAATATTACTACTGCGCTTAAGCTGTACTTGACAATGCCCATCACGAGCTGTGAAGCGGAAAGGAATGTTTCAAAGCTATCCTTCATTAAAAAAACAAATTTCAGTTTACCATGACTGAAGGGCCCTTAAATTCTGTATGCATATTGTCTCTAGAAAATGACATTGCAAGGAAGCTCTCATACGACAAAACTGTACGTGAATATGTTGCTAGAAAAAAACAGAAATAAGAGTATTTTGTGCTTCATGTAGTATGTTCTAATCAGTTTAGCTTTTCCTTCTGAGCACAAATCTTTTATGGATACACCTTGTCAGCTTTGTTTTTTAACAAATGTATTAAAATATTTTATATTTTCATCATTGCTAATTTTCTTATCTTATAATTTTCTTGGTATGTCTTCAACAAACTAATTCTGAATGATAGAGGCAATCATTAAAATAGTTAAGATTTTTAAAATCACATATATCAAGGTGGATAGTGGTTTAGTGATCAGAACATATGCCTTCCAATCAAATGTTCTGCATTCAACTCCCAGCAGTTTTTTTTTTCTTTTTTGAAAATTCATTCATTTGTCTTCAGTTTTTATATGTGTGTTGTTGTGGATCTACTATAAAGCTTGAACTTCAGGTCCTCCAAGTCCATTTATCTCTATATAACATTTCTTTCCCATCCTCACAAATTTGTTTGTTGTTTTTTTCTTATAAAAGGGGCCCCTCCAAGAGTTCAAGCTTCAGGGCCCCCAAAATGTAGATCCGCCACTGGATACAAGTACTTGTTCACTTACCCGCACGTTATTGTTGGTATTGTTGATCAGATTACTTCACTCCGGGCAAACTCATAGGGGCTCAGTCTCCCTCAGCAAATATCGAAGGGTAGCAATGCTAATTATTCCTGTTGCGCGCTGGTTGTATACACGCTCTCATACGTCCATCCCTGCTGGTTGTATACACGCTCTCATTCGTCCATCCCTGCTGGTTGTATACACGCTCTCATACGTCCATCCCTGCTGGTTGTATACACGCTCTCATACGTCCATCCCTGCTGGTTGTATATACGCTCTCTATACGTTCCCCACACTTGTAAAGTCCCTGCTGGTTGTATACACGCTCTCATACGTCCATCCCTGCTGGTTGTATATACACGCTCTGACCAATATAACATACGTCCATCCCCTGCTGGTTGTATACACCTCTCATACGTCCATCCCTGCTGGTTGTATACACGCTCTCATTCGTCCCCATCCCTGCTGGTTGTATACACGCTCATAATCGTCCTTCTCTGGCATCCCTGCTGGTTGTATACACGCTCTCATACGTCCATCCCTGCTGGTTGTATACACGCTCTCATACGCCCATCCCTGCTGGTTGTATACACGCTCTCATTCGTCCATCCCTGCTGGTTGTATACACGCTCTCATTCGTCCATCCCTGCTGGTTGTATACACGCTCTCATACGTCCATCCCTGCTGGTTGTATACACGCTCTCATACGTCCATCCCTGCTGGTTGTATACACGCTCTCATACGTCCATCCCTGCTGGTTGTATACACGCTCTCATTCGTCCATCCCTGCTGGTTGTATACACGCTCTCATACGTCCATCCCTGCTGGTTGTATACACGCTCTCATACGTCCATCCCTGCTGGTTGTATACACGCTCTCATACGTCCATCCCTGCTGGTTGTATACACGCTCTCATACGTCCATCCCTGCTGGTTGTACGATTCATGACAAATTCCAGTAATCTCAGCCTTGATGATGTCATCGATTGCAGTGTCGTTCTCTAACAGGCGATCATTAAACGCCCTCAGTATGTCTCCCGTATCCATATCTAATGCACCTTCTATGGGTGACCTTGAAGCTAGTCTGTCAGCTCTGTCATTACCACTTACCCCTGCATGACCAGGACAGTTGATCCACACCATCTCCTGAAGATTCGAGGCTACCATGGAGGTTTTCCATTCAGGCTGTAGCCATCCACATTGGACCTTCTGAAGCATGGATTGTGAGTCTGATACAATAACTGCCCTTGTTAATAAAGTTTCAGACAGCCACCTTAAGGCTGCAGTAGCCACCTCTACCTCCATCCTCATGCTGGGGATTGTTATTATGTAAGCACCGCTATGTTCAGCGACGACTCTACCCTTTACTCTAGCAGAGAAGCCCCACCCTGATTGCTCGCCACGGATTACAGACCCATCAGTATACACAATGACACCATCATCCCCAGCTTGATCATTAATCATTTGATCAATTTCCAGCTGTGCCCTCCCATTGATCCAAGTTCTACACTCTCTACCAAGGCTGATAATGACTTGCAGTAGTTAACCCAGTTCTCATCTGACATACTACACTCTTCCCCTTTGAGTATATTTTCAGTTATGGTCACCTGCTTTATCATTGCCTCTGCTTGTGCCATCCGTGACAATGCCCGCTTTATTCTCGCTACCTTAATGTCAGTTATGTTTCTTTGCAGGGGTGCGGTTTGTCTGTGGTTACTCGCATATAGGCTTTTGACTGGGCCCTCGCATATCTGGATCTAATCAACAGTAATCCTGGCGTGTACTGCATCGTCACGATGGGGGTAGCTCGCGTACAGCCCAAGACTACACGCATCCCTTCATTTTGAATGCGTTTTAGTCGTTCACATTGTGATATTGACAGCGTGATAGACAATACTCGATGACTAACATGACTAGCTGATGATACAGGAGAAACCCGCATGAACTCTGCTTAATATAAAATAGGGGAAAATGCCAAAATAACAGGCAGGAATATTTCTGAAACAAATGCCATTTACAGATGGGAAGAAAGGTGTGTTATTTCTATCAGCGTGCAGTTTAGTTTCCACGGAAGTTTATGATATGTCGTTATCGCTAAGGCATGTAGTATATAAGGGGATAACCAGAGTGTTACTGATCAGACAAACATTTAAATTGTTATATGATTACGATATTTATTAATACAACACGAAACAAACATAGACGTATACAATTAATTATAAAACTATGAACGATATTTTTTTTTAAAAAAACGTTATTTATTTATTCCACGATTTTTCACGGAACCCCTGAGGATGAATTTCGGAACCCTAAGGTTCCGCGGAACACTGATTGAGAAACACTGATCTATGATCTGGAACAAAATACACGTACTCTGCGCTGCAACAAAACGTTATTTCTTTGCACAGTGTGCTTGACAGTTCAAGAACTGTATGCTAGATGTGCGCCTTTAACTTTATACAGCGTTTACACAAAGTTAACTGTAAACAGAGTTCATTTAACGTTAACTGTAAAAAAAAAAAAAAAAAAAGTTTAGATGATGTAAACAATAAGCTAAATGTTGGCAACGTTAGCTATAAACAAATGTTTAGACAACGTTAACTACACACAAAGTTTAGACAATGTTAACAGTTTTAAAAAGTTTAAATATCTGTAACTGTAAAAAAAAAAAAAGTTTAGACGGCGTTTAGTATGAACAAAGTTTAGGCAAAGTTAACTAAAAATGAAGTCTACAGTTTCCGGGATTCCAGTATTTGAGTTATTGGTGTGTGGTTCAAAATTCCGGTATGTAGGATGTGTTAAATGTTACTGCCAGCGGGTGAAATTGTGTCGCTCCGAGTACGAATATATTCATTTTGTCGTGCACCTGTTCTGGCGCGTAAAATCTGATGGCGTGTGGAATTCACGGTATATAAGATATCATCGTTACCATTTTCGCTGCTTATAGAGCATGGAGCCATAATTACAGGAAGCCTGCTCAAAACATTGACATGCTGGTGCAGTAGTGGTTTATGAATCATTTTGTTTTACGTGATAAGGTTGCCAACACAATACAAACCCTGATATTAGTTGCTGTGGACGAGATGCATGATGGATCTGTAACAACTGTGGTTAACCGCAACGTGTTAGATGCCGAATTCGTGAATTAGAAACAGTTTTCCAAATAAGTTTAAAGTCACAGTAACAGATTGTTAAACTGACAGTCATTTTTTTTCTACTGACGTACTTTCATTAATTTTATTAAAAAGTACACAGGTACTTTACAGTGCTGATGTAACGATATACTGTATTACTTACTGTATGCCTCTGAACAGACAAAGAAATAATGCGACTATTGCTCCCTGTAGCATGTCATGAAAGATGTCTAATGTGAGTTGTCTCATGGAGCTGGCAACATGATGATGTCAAACAAATTACCACAGAAACAACTGCTGTATAGCACATGAGTCGTGTGTGTGTGCATGTGTGTGTGTGTGTGTGCGTGCGCGCACGTGTGTGTTTGTGTGCGCACGCAGCCTTCCTGCTAGGCGGCCGCCGTAATGCTGCTTCTATTCTCCATAATGTGCGAAATTGTAAATGAATGAATACACAAACAAGAAGAGCCACAGAAGCAGACAGAGATGTGATTTTACACAAGAATAAAGAATAATATTTGGATAATTTCCCTTGATGATGTTTTTTAAACACTCTGATAGTGAAGAATTTCGTAAATATTTTAATAACGCAATCGTATGCTCGTGCTCGTGGGCAAAATTTAATCACGTTTTCATTGGGCAGATCTTCCAAATTCAAAAATATAAACTGTGATCTTGACATTTCCATCGCAAAATCGCGCTGTCATGTTGAGATTTCATTATCATATCATGTCGTGATGGTGAATATATATTCCCTGATCAGAAATTTTCAAATTATTAAATTGAAAAATACAGCGAACATCAAAGTGGCATCTCAATAATGTGACTCAATTCTCAGTTTGATTCAAGGAGTTTAAAATTCATAAACTTTAACGTCTGCAATGTCAACAAACAGAGTTAACTGATCTTGTTATTGATCGTCGTCAGAGTCAGTGTTTACTTCTCCATGACAACATGATGGATTCCAAATATCGAGGTCAGGTAAGATACATTTTAAGATATATTAACAGCTGTCAGTTTTTAATATATGGTAAATGAAAAATCACTTCCTATTTTTAAATTGTTATTTCTTCACTCGGGTCTAACTAATGTACACGAAACAAACGTCAAAATGAAGACAATTAACGGAAATTTTATTATATTAATTGCTATATCATATTAATTTTACAGTTCGGTGTGAGATCCGGTTTGTTTAACATGATTTTATAGAGGGCGGCAATTTTGATGTCTCTTGTAAATTGTTGGCAATTTTAGATTTTATTTTGTTCAAGGGAATAAAAAATAAATAAAACTTATTTGTCAAATGGTAGTTACTGCACATTGTTGTGACAATTGTTTAATGTATATCAAAGGGAAGTACTTACTTACTTAGTCGTTCCTCATCTACCGTGAGGTGTAGAGGTTTGGAAGAGAGAGAGCACCATACTATCCTATCGGCTGTCTTCCTCCTGGCATGGTTCCATTCTAGTCCTCGGTCCTTCAAAGATTGTCTAATGTTGTCCTCCCAGCGGACTCTGGGTCGTCCTGGAGGTCTGGATCCCTGGCTCTTTGTTTCCCATGCTTGTCGTGGTAGCCGATCTTCTCCCATTCTACAGACATGGCCAAACCATCTTAGTTGGGACTGTTTTACTTGGGTCTGCAGGTGTTGGGTTTTTAGGCCTTGACGTATCGCCTGGTTGGGGATCATGTCTCTTCTTGTTACTCTAAGGGAAGTAAGGAAATAAAAATATATAAATAAAAGGTGACTTTTCAATTAACCTGTTCATAAAAATGATGTTAATATTGTTTACGTTGATGATGCTGCGTATACCACTGGAACAGCAACTACTGTTGCTACTTCTAAAATTACTACAAGTTATTGTAAATTATATGTTGCTAGTACAAGATGTTAGCATCAACAACTTTCCCGACCAATAGCACAAGTTGTTGCGTACTAAAGTGCTCCGAAAACATTTCAATGCTACTGCTTCTATCACTGCCGCTACCACCACAACAACAACAAGGAGTGGTTTGATGACTTCATGTACTATTACAGTTTTTAACTATTACTAAAGCCATAACATGCATCCGATTCATAGTGGTTAGATCGCTTGCCTCTCGCGGTAAAGTGACTAGGTTCCGGGTTCAAAACTTGGTAGTTTCAGGCTCTAGTCTACCCAGCTGTAAGCAGGATCTTGGCTCTGCTCTCAGGTTAAGGAAAGTAAAGGCAGCGAGGAAGGGATCTGGTCACCTCATCTCATAAATCAGCACCTAGTCTGTAACAAGCCATGCCCCTGCGCCTGTATCTGCTATAGAACTGCATTAAACTTTTTTAACACAATAACAAGCGTTTTCTGGGGGGGGGGTGTGTGTGTGGGGGGGTGGGGGGGGGGGGGGGGTGTTCCTCTGACGAGACATGTAAAGATTATGCCTGCTGCTTACTCGAGCATGTCGTAAAAGACAATTAATGTTGACTGATATACACACACACACACACACACACATGTGGTTGTCATGGTAACCGTAGAGGTGATGTAGTATGTATAAGACTTTGTTTCGCCATATCTGTTGCTATTGTCATATACAGAAGATGCGTCTTTTATTAATGTACAAGCAAATCTAGCCGTCAAAACAATGACAAGGAAGACGTGAAGCCAATATCTTTAGCTTTCCGCATCTGCAGATCTTTTTTCCTCCTTCGTCTTTTTTTTGTGTCAAAGAGAAACAATCAAGAGGCAAAAATAAATGACATATTACATATAATTATGTGACCGTTTACTCAAGTTTTTTCATTTATATTAAAAAAAAATATATGACAAATATTTATTTACTAGTTTTAAAAGCATTTGACAAATATATAGCCTACAATTTTTAGCTTTTTGCTTTTTGCAAATATAAGTTACTATGTTATAAAATATTACGCTTTATGGAGTCGTCGATGATTGCAGTTTAAAAAATAAATAAATAAATATAAACACATTCGGAAAAAAAGACAGCCAGGGCCGGGATCACACACAATTATCACATTCTACTTAATAAAGTCAATAGACCTCACTTTGAGCCCCAGAAGGGGTAATTAAAAAAAAAATCAAACTGATGAGCTTTCATCTTGTATTTAATACTTGAGACTTTCTGGTTGTGGTAACCCATAGCAAATAATTTGTCAATATGTAAATTTGAATTTAACACTTGACATTTTTTTGGATGGTAAATGCGCTCTGATATAACCACGAAGGTTGAAAGGAACGCGCCTAGCCAGAAGAAGGCAAATACCGAACCAAAAAAAAAATGTATTTAATAACTAAAAGCACCAATCATAGACTACGCACTTACTGAAAAGATTAAACAGAACATAGAAGATAGGGAAGCCAAAATGATAAGTAGACAGTTCATAATTCAACTAACAAAATAAAGTCTGGCTGTTTACACTGATGGATCCAAGGGCCATAGTGGACAACTAGGTGCAGGAGTAGTAATACCACAGTGGGTAATTAAGAAGAGTTACTGTGTAACTGGAGGGGCTTCGATCTTTACTGCGGAGATGGTAGCAATTCTAAAAAGTTTAGAAATAATCCGCCAGAAGCAGTGACGATTTTTACAGACTCGCTGTCATCACTACAAGCACTAGAACACAAAGGTAAGTGTAGCCGGCTAGACATAAAGGAAGAAATTCTAGCAATTAATACATCACTAGGAAACAGAGGATGCAGGGTGAGGCTAGTGTGGGTTCCAGCACACATAGGTATAGCCAGTAACGAGATGGCAGACAGTCTGCCAAATATGGAAGAATAAGTAAAAACAATATAAGTGCAGGACTTTGAATATCGGAAATTAAGAGCCAAGTGAAGCTAATCAACCAAACTCCGCCTAGGCCGGTCCCAAGCCCGGCTGAAAAAAGGAGGAGGGCGGCCTGCATGGAGGCCGTAAGGAGGCAGCCCCTCCACCATGCAAAGGCACAACAGGCCAATCACTTGTTTGCTTTAAATCATGATAACGCGAACTACAGGAGAGAAACCCGGACTGATTCAGAAGGCCACGAACTGGAACGGACTACGGACCACGACTTATGGAACTTGGAACAGAAGAAGTATAAATGGGAAAGAAGAGGAGTTGGTGGAAGAGATGAGGAAAGCAAAATTAGAAATCCTGGCCATAACGGAAACAAAGAAAAAGGACAAGGAATCATGGATCTCGATGGCAACACGCTGCTCTACAGTGGTGTACCCACATCTGAAAGAACTAAAGGGGGCGTGGGTTGCATTGTGGCCAAAAACCAAAAAGATAGTATCAAGGGATGGAATTTTGTCTCGGAGCGCATTATGGTTGTAAAACTAAAGGAAGGAGAAACCATAGTCAACCTGGTCATAGTGTATGGGCCTAATGGGATGAGAGAGCAGAGGACAAGGAAGAATTCTTCGAGCTGCTTCAAAGGACAGTGGATGACTGCCTAGATGAAATTATCATGCTCGGAGATTTCAATGCCAGAGTTAGAAATGACCATGCTAGATGGGGTGGAGTTATCGGAAGATATGGAGAAGACACTCTCAATGACAATGGAAAGCGACTCCTTAGATTCTGCAGTGAGCAGAATCTGATCATTACAAACACAAAGTTCCCCCATAAGCGCATACATGCATACACTAGATGTGAACCAACAAAGAATGAGAAGTCAATGATCGGCTATGCCATTGTTAGGAGCTCATTCAAATATGTCCGGGATGCTAGAGTCTGGAGGGGGCCAGAGAATGGAAGTGATCACTACCTGCTTACAATCAAAAGAACAACTGAAAGAGTTGCTCAGCCTAGGAACTGCCCAACATCACGCAAGAAACTAAGTAAACGATCGGGAGAAATGAGCATTTAAACCTACAAGCTGAGAGAGCCAGAAATTAAGACCAGATATCAGGGGCTTATTGCTGCAGCGGTGAGCAACACAGAAGAATAACCTGATGACTTGGAAACCCTCTGGCTTAAATTCAAGGACATCATAAAGACAGCTGCTGCAGAAGCATGTGGTGAAGTCCGACTTGGGAACAAGAGAAAGAGGACACCTTGGTGGGCAGAAGAAGTCAAAGAGAAAATAAGAGAGAAGAAAATGGTATGAAAACAATACTTAGGAGCTAAAAACACAGCAGGACAAATAGAGAAATATAGAGAATATGTGATACTCAGAACAGAAGCAAAGAACAAGGTGCTAGCAGCAAAACAGAAGTCCTGGGAAGAATTTGGAGAAAAGCTAGAAAAGGATGCGCAAGAAAACCAGAAATTGTTCTATAAGACCCTAAAGAACATGAGGAAGGAAAAACAATGCCCTCTTAAATTTATAAAGGACAAGCAAGGCAAATTGCTTACTGCCCCGAAGGAAGTAATGGAAAGATGGAAAGAATATTTCTCAGAACTCCTTGATGGTGAGCAAGGTAGAGCATCAGAAATGATAACCACTAGCACAGAAGAGGATACAAATGGTGATGAAGATGACATAAAGATGGAAAAACTGAAGGCAGCACTGGAGAAAATCAAGATGGGCAAAGCAGCAGGGCATGATGGTATAACACCAGAAATGGTTAAGTACATGGGAGCATCAGGCGACCTATTACTCTTAAGGGTCCTGCAGGCAGCGTGGTGCAACAAGACCATACCAAAGGATTGGGATATTGTCATCATAACACCCATTTTCAAAAAGGGTGACAATCGATATTGTGGAAACAATAGAGGCATATCGCTTCTCAGTGTCCCTGGTAAAATCTACTCTAGAATCCTAGAGCAGAGACTCCTACGCCTAGCTGAGCCATAATTGGATGATGTCCAGTCCGGATTCCGAGCAAACCGAAGTACTCGACCTAATCCTCACACTCAGACAGCTGAGTGAAAAGGCTCTTGAGTATAAGAGTGAGATCCATCTTTGTTTCATATATCTGGAAAAGGCGTTTGGGACTGTTTGGCAAGGAAGAACATTCCAGCACCTCTGATTCATGTTATACAGAGCTTCTATAAGTCTTGCAGAAATTATATGAGGACAGCAAACCATAAGTCAGAAGAGTTCAGGACTACCACTGGTGTAAGACGAGGTGATATCCTGTCACCTTATCTTTTCATACTCCTCATGGACGATGTCATCAAGGCATGTAAAGAGAGAACAAGAAAGTATTCAGTGGGGTACTGGAAGATGAGACAGGTCTGTATTTCAGAGCTGGCATTTGCTGATGATGTTGCCCTGATTGCTAAATCAGAGGCACATCTCCAATCCAACCTGCAAGTCTGGAAGGAAGAGCCGGAGAAGAGATGGATGGTCATATGCAGCTCTTAAATAAAATCCATGGTGATATCATGTGTCGTAAAATTCGAATCTGTCTTACACCACACTCAAATTCCCCGCTCAAAAACTAGCTATAATATTTGAATCCAAATTAACTATAGTGTTTGAAGCGGTCTAAGAACCCAGTCAAATTTACCGCCAAAAATGTATCTAGTGTATTTGAATTTGTCTAGGAACCAAGTCAAAATCTACTGCCCACCAAAATTATCTAAGAGCCTAGTACAAATTTAACAACCAATCAAAGTGCTTCTTTTTTTGGGCTAAGGATAAAGAAACCTTTTAACTTGGTAACAATACCTATTTTGTGTTTTTGACCGAACGAAGATATTTTATTCCTTAACAACTAAAGATAGTTAAATAGAAAGAAATATCTCAAATTATAGCGCTGATATTGCTTAACACATAAGCATAAATATTCACGCATGATAAAATTTTATTGTAGTAGAAAAATTTATTTTAGTGATATTTTCACATCAGGGTAATGCCAAATTTAATTACTTAAAAATTACCCAGATTGAAATGCAAAGAAATAACTAAGGAATATCCATATAGAGCGATAGAGAACAATGGGCCGTTTAATTATCACTTTTGATAATTAAAATCGGTCTGCTAATAACTATAATATAAAATATTTAAAATTAGTCAGATTATACAAACACGCTTAGAACCGCATAAGTCTCAAGTCTCAAAAATTATCTTTTTGACGTTGCCTCCGATTGTGCGGATGTGGTTCTATAAATAGTAACAAGATGGTACTATCGGGGCCATTAGATTCAAAAATTTGCACCGAGCTGACAGCATTGGAAAGATAGAAAGATCAAATCTTTGCCTTCTGATCTGAAAGCAGTTCTAAGATCCCTTAGAAGGATAGTTCAGCTTGAGTGTGTGTGACTATATTTACCTGAGGATTATATAACGAAATAACCTCGTGGCTTTATTCACTTGAGAGGAAGTGTGTGGGTGATGAGAGCTCCTCATACAACTGGAGCCAGACCCCATCTTCGCAGTCAGGAGTCACAAAGTTGGTGATCCTGACAAATGTTTTACAGAACAGCAGCAGCAATATTCTAAAGTTAAGTCCTTTAGGAAGGCAATGTTAGTTTATCCAAACCATTCACCAAAAAGTATTCAAAATAAACTTACAACCATTTGTAGGATGAAAGTATCAGACCTTCCAAAGTAATCAAGAGACCTTACAGTGTAGTACTAGCAGAAGTATCAATATTATGAACAGGAACTGTGTGTGTAGTTATTCCAGTGACCACTTTACAAAAATGGAACAGATTTTCCAAAATATTTATTTTAATGGGTAAATATCATTTTCTTCATTTTGAGAATTCCTGACCTAAAAGATTGAGGTTCAGGACAATTAAATTGTACATAAAATTTCATACAGCCTTGCTTAAATAATTTTATTAAAGTTGAAGTTCTGTTTGAAATTAATCATTAATTATATTAAATACATTTCCCTAGAAAAAAGGTAAAGGAACCCGGTACACGCCCATTTAGGCATATTGGGAATATGGTGTTAGGCCCATATTATCTTGACCGTCGGCACACGAGGGGTGATGTGGTCGGCATCACGCCGGCCGCCTTAACCTTCCCAGAGTAGCATTTCCCTAGACCTGTAGCTAAATCAATTTGGGATCAGGAGAGGTAGCATTTAGGGACTCAGAGTACATCATCAACATCTTCTCTGAGAACTTACATAGCTTGACCCCACTTTGATGTCTATACACCCTTGCTCTTTTTTAGATAAGGAGGTATTACTTATAAGACCAGTCTCTTATCTGGCACTATCCTGGCATCATCTGATACAGCTATTTGTCCAGGATATCCCATAGTTTATTAACATCAAAACCTCTTATGACATCATGAGAAGAAAGAAGACATCAGATTAAGCTGGGAGAACAGGTCCTGGAGCAGGTCGACCACTTTAAATACCTCCGAGCTATTATAGACCGAAAGGGAGGCATCAAAGAAGAGTTGACCACTCGAAAAGCAGCAGCTGGGAGACTTTTTCAGGCCGTATATCGAGGATTCCTCAGCAAGAGAGAGGTTGGTAAGAAAACGAAGATGGCTGTATACCGCCCCACCTATATCCCAGTCTTGACATATGGATGCGAGTCATGGGCAATGACTACAACCCACAAAAGCCAGATCCAAACCTCAGAAATGAGGTATCTGAGGACGGTGGTTAAAGTAACAAGAAGAGACATGGTACGCAACCAAACGATACGTCAAGGCCTAAAATCCCACCCTCTGCAGACGCAAGTAGAACAGTCCCAACTAAGATGGTTTGGCCATGTCTGCAGAATGGGAGAAGATCGGCTACCACGACAAGCATCGGAAACAAAGAGCCAGGGATCCAGGCCATGTCTGCAGAATGGAAGAAGATCGGCTACCACGACAAGCATCGGAAACAAAGAGCCAGGGATCCAGACCCCCAGGACGACCCAAAGTCCGCTGGGAGGACAACATTAGACAATCTTTGAAGGGCCAAGGACTAGAATGGAACCGAAAGAGGAGGAAGACAGCCGATAAGATAGTCTGGCGCTCTCTCTTCCAAACCTCTACACCTCACGGTAGAAGGGGGATTGTCCTCACTGGACGAAAGTTTATTCCTATGGCTATTTCTTGGAAAAGTGAATTCTGATTTTGGCCTGGGTTTTTGTAGACTTATCTGCTTGGACCTCCTAGGTTGGTAGAGTTACCAACTGGATTGTGTTCAGTAATGTTCAGGTTGTGAAGTTGTGTTCTGACGAGGTGTTGACTGCTTAAATGCTGTACACTGCTCAGGGTTGCTGACTTGTGAACACCGCTAGGTTTGAGACGTAAGCACTAGTTCTCTCTGTAGCATAGAGCAACTAGGCGGTTTACTCGCAACAATTTACAGCAATCAAAATCCAAAAAAACTGGCTAGGATTCTGCAACTGCGCTGAGGAAGATAATACAGGTAATTAATCTTCTGTTTTATACAGATATATTAACTACAGCCACGCTGGACATTTCGTCTCAGAATGGTGCCTAATAATATATTTACCTGAACCGTAACGTCAGTCTTTTCCTTAAAGGCGACTGTCCATTTGTTTACAAATTCCTGTCTAGCAGTAGTCTCACAATCAGGTCGGGTCAGTCAGGTCAACCTTTGTTATAAGCAGACGCCTGGCCGTGTGCATCCATGCGTGACTGCATTGGAGGAATGATGGTTCATTCATTCGTCCATTGAACAACATGGTTCTTCTCTCGTTCACAATAGCTTTCTTCATCACATTCCCAGAATCATTAGAATGCAGTACTTTCAGATATCACCCAGTACTTACATCATTATAATGCATCAATAACATTCATAATACATAAATGCAAAATAGCTATTAATCTAATGTAAAGAAATAAAACCACAATATTAAGTATTTCACACTTTACATCAATTAACTAATCCCTTAATATTAGAGTTAGCTAATTAAGCGAATATTGAGAGTTTGCTTACCGCTCAGGACTTATCCACAGCTTAAGAACTAGAATTTTAGTAGCGTTACTCTCAAATCACATATACTGTTATGAGGTAGCTTGAGGCTTCTATTCTATAAGCGTGCGTTTTCTTCCAACGGTTATCATGAAAAAAACTTGAGCTGATGGCACGGGCTACGAGAGCTTTGGAAAAGTTTGTTGAAGGCCTATGCTGCTTTTGGAGTTAAAGGTTGTTGACTGATTTATTTATTTAATGGAATTTTTCTACCTTATTTTACATTGTTTTACTTATTATATAAAATCGGCTGAGTCCGTGCCAGTCAAATCTTGACAGCAACAAAAGTACAAAGAAAGGGGCCTTCGTGAAAGGTTTCAGCTTTCTACAATCAGTGGAACATAGAGATTTTTAGTGTCAAAGATTTGTACCACGACAAACATACAAAGCTCAGTTGATCGTAAATAAAAGTGGGTAATTTAAAAAAAAAACCGGCTTAAAAGGGGGGAATCTTGAATCAAAAACACGGAACTAAGCGTTCCTGACAAACAGAATTAAAAGAGAAGTAAGGAAAGAATCCAGAATCAGATAGTGAATAATATCATGCATATGTGAAGTGATAAAGCACTTTACTAAATGCAGTAATGAAGGTGAAGGTCGGGGCAAGTGTAAGAGGGCGTTAGCGATTAATTTAGAATTGATGAGAAGTGATCGGCTGCAGTGGTCTTCAAAGCAAGATATGAACAGAGATTGTTTGCAGCTTTTGTTGTCTGTTGAAAATTGTGCTTCGTTGCCATTATCAGCAACGTGAACGAACCAGATAAAATTCTTTTACGAGCTCAGCCGTCGAATGTCCCGTGTATCAAAGGAAGAGCTGGTTGATTTTGTCTGGTACTCTCTCTCTCTCTCTTTCTCTCTCTCTCTCTCTCTCCTCTCTCTCTCTCTCTCTCTCTCTTTCTGTGTGTGTGTGTGCGTGTGTGTATGTTTGACCTAAATAGAATATAAGACAATTCTAATTCACCAACTTGCGAACTGTGGTGGAAATTCTTTTTTTTATTATTATTAACTGCCAATTAACATGTAAAACATTCGAATTCTTGATCTAGTCCCGCTATATATCAACCAGCTATGTAACTACACCCATGAAACTATTGACCACCACCTCTTTGAGTGCCCAGAACTGGATGATGTTAGAAAAATGCTCCTTCCTCCCAGGCCAAATAAGTGGAACACCCTGTACGGAGAAACAAAACAACTTGTGAAAACATGCAGACATCACCACATGGCATTAGGCCGAAGGGTGAGAACCCAAGTGCTGCTGGATCAATAACTGCAACATATCAACCGAAACGTCCAAAACACTTAATTTCATCACACTGGAATTGTGTGACCTAAATCATGGCATGTATAGACTTTACTTAAGTATCCTTACGTCATCATATCGCTACTTCCCTGGTTTAGTGTGGTCTTAAGTACCATCTCCATTGCACAAGGACAACATGAATGCTCCGAACTCCTCCCTTAGATCACAGAGGAGCTACACCGCATTTTAAGTTCAAAACAACCCAAACATGAAAATTGGGATTATTCTGAATTCAGATCATTTTTATTCCCCTGAATCTAAATATGTAAAAATCATTTGTCAGAACACATGCTAAGTCGGTGTATTTTGATTTTTTAAATATACTGTTCAAAAAAAGAAACGCATAGCTATCCGAGGGCGCGTTTTTATGAGTTTGTAAGTAAAATTTGGTGCTAGGGTATATAAAAACCAGCCTCAAATGTTCTTTACAGTGTCAAATGCACGTGTTGACCTGAATTGCGTTCGTTTTTGTAATCGTTACAACGCAGTGGTCAATAGTGTTTATGACGCAATTTTTGACCACAGCTCATGTTGCGCGCACGTGAAAGCAACAAAATTTGGGGTGAACACTATTCACTGACTACGCAACTGAAACCCTATAAAAGGATAACGCTACACAAAAAAAGTTCAGTTCATTTTCAAGCAGACATTTATGGCGTCTCTATCGATAAATTTAAGGAACATTGCTATTGGCCGATTGCATGCAGGCGAAAGTCAAAGTCAGGTTGCCAGGCATCTAAACGTGCATCAGAGTACCATCAGTCGACTTTGGCACCGGTTCCAAGCCACTGGCTCAGTTGAAGACCGGCATCGCAGTGGACGACCCAGAGTGACAACAGCAGCGGAGGATCGCTTTATTCGGCTTCGTCACCTCAGAGACATCACCGATGACCTGTCCTTACGAGCCGCCATCGCCAAAATCGACTTCTAAGGGCCAACCAGCATCGTCCCTGGGCAGCTGACAATCAATGGAGACGTGTCTGGTTTAGTAACGAATCTTTCTTTTTGTTGCAGCGTCATGATAGACGGCGTAGGGTCTACCTTGGGGGAAATGAACGTTTTGCCCAAAATTGCGTTGATGAAGCTCCGCCGCACGGTGGTGGAGGTGCAATGGTGTGGGGAATGATCAGTTACAGCGGAAGGAGTCAATTGGTGCACATTGAAGGAGGCTTGAATGCGCAACGATACGTCAATAAAATTCTTCGACTCCCATGTCCTTCCACTTTTGGCTGTCCAAAGGTCTGTGTTTCAACAGGACAACGCCAGACCCCATTGTGCACGGTTGACCACGCAGTTCCTGACTGCCATTAACATTCTCACCCTTCCCTGGCCATCCCTGTCTCCAGACATGAGTCCGATTGAGCACCTGTGGGATGAGCTGCATAGACATGTTTGTCGCCGAGACGTTGCTCCAGCCAATCGTCGTGGTCTGTTAAAGGCACTCCAGAAAGAGTGGGCAGCCATCCCACAGGCCCACATCAGACGTCTGATCGCATCCATGCCCAGGAGATGCCAGTCGCTGATCGATGCAAGAGGAGGCCACACACCATACTAACGGGAAAGCCCGTACGCCAAAAACCTCTCGTGACCCAGATGCAAAACAACTGTCAAATGATTGGTTGAACCATAAGGTATTCTTGTGTGCAATTTGAACAATTAACTCATTAAATTAAAAAAATTATTGAATGTCAAAATTATGGCTATGTGTGTGCCTTCGGTAGCTATGCGTTTCTTTTTTTTAACAGTATAGTATTGTCTTTAGAGATTGTGCTTTTCCTATGAAGAAAATCATGATTTTCTCAGAACTTTGTATTTTGTTAATAATGTTCTTATATCTTGCATAGTTTCCAGTCAGTCAATATGAGATTTGGCACAAATATTTGCCACTAGATAATAAAACTTTTGTCGGATCCAATTTTTGATATCTTATCAAAATGTCGACATATTGCAAATAATATTGTAAAATTCTGAAAAAAATTACTTATTTTTTTTACATACAAGCTTTAAAGTTCTATATCTCAGGATCTCTTAAGTTATCAAAAATCCAATCTGACAAAAGTTTTAGAACATAATGATAAATATTGCGTTTAAATATGGTATTGATAGCTAAATACATTTTAAAAAAGCCTTAGCAAAATGAAATAGAACAATGAAATCCAATATGGCCGCCGTTTCCATGACAATCAATTATGTAATATCATCGAACTCTTCATTATACGTATCTATGATTGATGTAGGTTAAGTCTGTGATTGACGTAGGTTAAGTCTGTGATTGACGTAGGTTAAGTCTGTGCATTTTCTATGAAATCATGTGATTAATAACGAAAATAGCATTCCACAGTAGCTCCGCGTTGTATGTAAACATATAAATCTAGAAGAGTCTTACTAGACAAAGACATTCGTGAATATTTCCTGCCCGAGATGGACCATCATGAGAATTAAGGCACTTTAACAACAGAACTAAATGTTAAGGCCTATCTCTAGTCATTTTTCGGGTTTCAGGGAGACCGAATCGCTAGAGCAGACTCCAGTCAGGCGAAGAACGACATGTCCTCTTCGATCTAGAGGGTTTCTGAATACCGCTAGCGTCACGAGTAGTCAAACCCCGTTCCTGAACCTAAACCCTTTTGTCAACGCCAAGTTAAGCACACGCAGTGCAACGAGCCAAAGCTAAATCTGGAATCATCAAATGCAGTAGTAGTTCTCTACTCGCCTATTGGATTACCAGTCAGAGCGTTGCGGCTTCCAGAATATCAAAACCGCCCAGCATGTCTATAGCAGAATCTGATACTCAGCCCAAACCTTCGCACGTTGTTCTATGAACGAAGGTCACAGTGACTTCCAGGTGTAAATTTCCTGGATACTCAAAAAACGCTCGCAGTATGTTCTCCTCTCAGCGCCGCCCAACTACGCAAGTAGCGTATTAGGGAAGTTGAGGTATTTCATTCATCTTGAAGGATATTTATCTGTAAGACACTTTCTGGAGCTAGCACATTTGGTCCCACGAAAAGCGGACAGGCTGTCGCTCAGTTCGTTTATTTGGTCAGCAGGAGATAAACAGCGTCTTCCAGTGTTCCCTCGCGCAATTAGGGGTCACCAACGTTTAGCCCGACAAGGAAAGTTTTGTATTTCACTTCATTCACATTGAAGGATATTTACTTGTAAGACACTTTTCTGGAGCTAGCGCCTTTGGTCCCACGAAAGCGGACCCACTGTCGGACAGCTTAGTTATTTTCTCTGTGTTCTACAGGTTTTATGAGTGTTGGTGGTGTGTGTGTGTTTGTGGGTGTGTATTTGCATTATTGAGGGTTATTGATGAATATTTTGATTATTGATGTAATTTATGCTGTGTATGATGATATGCATTAATTCCATGCTTTTCTTCATTTAATAAAGTTTACACTTTTATTAATGCGCTGTTCCCGACCCTTTTCATCCATAATTAAACTTGTTTAGCTCTTTACTATAATCTCTATGTTTGATAAGAGAAAAGAGTGAGAGCAGGAGGTGCTTAGACAGTAAAAGTGAGTTGAGGCTTGGAGAGAGAGATCACTTTGATAAATCTTCTTCCAGGTTGTCTCAAGTCCATCTCCTATTTACACCTTTCTGTGTGTGTAATCTATAACTCTGTCAGTCCACTATCCCTTGTCGATTTCACTACTAATGTCCAACTCGACAAATACTCTACACTTTACTCAACCACGACAAATCCTCCCCTTAAGTTTTCTTACTTTCACTTTTACTATCAACTGACGGCTTAAGGCGGTGTGGGGAGAATTAGTTTTCTTTCCTATAATGTGGAGTATGTTGTTTTCGCAGGATTTCGTTAATTACAATCTTTCACTTTTCACTTCTCCGTTTACTTTTTCTACATCTGGATCGTCTGCTGTTGAACATCAATGCTGGTAGCTGTGACGTATAATGGAAATATAGCCTCCTGTATCCTACAGCCTTTCGTGACCTCGGCGTAGTTTTAAGATTCGCTAACTAAGGCACGCATTTCTCTGCCTGTCTGACTCACCCTTTAATCCACTCCTCTTTTTACTGACCATAACAAAGGTGATTGTTTACAAACTTTTGCAACCTGTCATTCATAACAGGGGGCGAACCACGTTCGTTTACGCAAGTTTCTCACGCAAGCTAATCTGTCAAGATTACAATAACTGTCAGATCGCACGTGGGAAACACGTGGAAGTGTAACGGCCTTTGAAGATTCTCTATAAGGGGAGCTAATCCTTTGATGTCCGTACCTACAGGGGAAAATAACTCTGTGATCTCGAGAAACAGGGAAACCTCGGACAGAAGCCCGCTACACGGGATAAGCCTTTGTTGTCGTTTAGCAACGGCAGACAGAAGCGACCGTTAACCTTTTATCTGGGAAACGTAGTTTCAGATTCTGTGCTGGGAAACGGAGGGTGAAAATTCACATATTTTAGAGATCATAACAGCATGATCATATATAAACTGCGTCTTTCTCAAATCAGTTATCAGAGTCGCTCAGAATTTTTTTGGAGAGTCTAAACACGTTATCTAGAACCATTGGGAATAAATGTGTTAATAGTTTGTGGTGTTTACTTTCTGGATTTTTGGTAATATATAAATTTGTGCTTAAGCGTATTAAAGTGTTAAATGTTTTAGCATGTTAAATTCACTGTGATTTTGTAGGTGTTAGAACTAGTGAATTAAATAACGCGTTGCTATTTTTATTCCAGATATTTCAGTTGTAATGTTAATTTAATCACCCGGCTATCACACAGAAAGAGACGATTTAGTTGACTAATTAATACACTAAGCGACGGATAATTGACGGAATAAAACTCACGTTTATTTCATTTGGTGTATATTAGTACTACAACCCACAACAGCCAGATCCAAACCTCAGAAATGAGGTATCTGAGGAAAGTGGTTGAAGTAACAAGAAGAGACATGGTACGCAACCAGACGATACGTCAAGGCCTTAAATCCTACCCCCTGCAGACGCAAGTAGAACAGTCCCAATTAAGATGGTTTGGCTATGTCTGCAGAATGGGAGAAGATTCGCTACCACGACAAGCATGGGAAACAAAGAGCCAAGGATCCAGACCCCCAGGACGACCCAGAGTCCGCTGAGAGGACAACATTAGACAAACTTTGAAGGACCGAGGACTAGAATGGAACCAGGCCAGGAGGAAGACAGCCGATAGGATAACCTGGCGCTCTCTCTTCCAAACCTCTACACCTCAGGTAGAAGGGGAACGACTAAGTAAGTAAGTATATTAGTAAGTGACTGTTGTTTAAATATCATGCGACTAAACAAACCGACGCCGACCCTCTAATAACTACTTAGCGACAGGCGATATTTGTTAAAGTGCGCGTATGGATAAATTAAATGATAACTGACCAGATAGGAATAGGCTAGAGACAACGTGTGCTTATATGTAGATATTATTAGCAGTAATTTTTTTCATAATGTTCCTATATCCTTTAGGCATGACCTGATCACCGGCGACCAGCGGTTTTTGCATTTGGTTTTATCTTGGGCCTTGTCTCCATGTTTACTGAGTGGATTAAAGTTGTCTTCTGTTGGCTTACGCGTCTCCCAGTTCAGTTGTGAACAGGGCGGGCCACAGAGACTAACGAACATGTTAATAGTAAATTTTAACTGGACTTACAAAATACCCAGATATATATATTTTTTTTGCACTTTTATCAACCCACTGGGGTGTAACATATATAACTATTCTCCCGTCATTTGATAGTCGTTTCCAAGTGGATATTTATCCAGAAGAGTTCAGAATCGGCACTCACCAGAGCCAGCCGATAGGATTTACCATCATCATCAAATAACAATAATTAACAGTTTTAGCAATCAGATGTTTTCTTACTGTTTACAGTGAACATCAAATCTCAGAGAGTCTCGGCATTAACTATCCAAGGTGACATTGTGTATCTAGGAAATCAACCACCAAATTAGGCGTTCCCCTTATAAAACTTAATTATTGAAAGGAGGGACTGGGGCCAAATTCGGACGATAATTACTCTGGACCTTATTTAAATATTCATGGATTTTTACGTCCAACGGATTGTTTCACCTAGAATAGGGTAAAAAGCGAGAGTGTGTGGCCACGTATGACAGAGACAGAGTGAAATTTTTTCTTTAGTACAGGAAACATTGTGTCACATGCACTCTGTTTGACTATTGTTTAATTTTATTGGATAACGTTTGGTGGGAACCGTGGTCTTTCTTTACCGTCTATACTGTAACCTATGGCTAACCTTTAACCTTTGGGGTTATTAACTTGTTGGGTTCTTATCTTCTCAATGAGGGGAGGGCATAGGTATTCTATTATTTTTCTATGCATGTAATTCTGATGTATTTGATCTTTCTCTTTTAGATATTAGATGTTGTAAAGTTTAATGATAAGAAACAACAAAAGAACTAATCTGTGTGTGTTGGTCAGACCCATACCCAAATTTACCATAGTTCTTCACGTTTGTGTGTCTTGTTGTCACATAGCTGTGTGTGAGTGTTTTAGTGTAACTTATATCTCTCAATATAAGGAGGTGAAAGATTGTCTTATACTTAATCATAGTCGTATAGATAGGCTGGACTAGAGAACCTACTCAGCCCAGAGACAGATCTCGTTAAACTATTCTCTAGTGAAACTCTATTTCTTACACCTTTACTTCTCACGTACTATCGCTATCTCCTATACTCAGGCGGGACCATACTTAACTTTAAAACCTATCTACGCATGACAGTAGCTAACGTGGCCGCCGTCTAAACGAGGCACCCGCAGCTTTTTTATGTTCTGCTCTCGGTGAAGGTGATGCGGACAACTCCCTGATATCTTTACTTCTTGGTTTAGTTTGGTTTTAAGTACCATCTTCATTGCACACGGACAACATCAGTGCTCCGATCTCCCTTAGATCACAGAAGTACCTCAGCACAGTGAACAAACTCCGTAGCACCGGCGAGGATCTCAGTGTGTGTAAACATGAATCACACATTCTATACTTGTTTTTGTGGTGGGTAGGTTTCCTAATTTTAAACTTTTTGTCAGGGCAGCGGCCTTATGGCCTACTCTTCACGATTTCCAACTGCCGAAGGAATTTTAACGTACGCAACTTGCACACAAGACCTCCTATCTCGTATTTTTTCGCCCATATCTAAGGCATCCGATCTCATTGCTCAGAAGATTCGGGGGGGGGGGGGGGAAGAAAGGGGGGGGGGGGGACTTTGACATCATTAGGAACGATTGGTTCTGAAAAAAATGTCCATCAATTATATTTGGAGCGAAACCAGTACCGGTACCTTAAGAATTATAGGCAGACGCCATACCTCCTAGCCACTCCTACCTCCCCTTCCCTTCTGTCCATTACAGTTAACTGTGCAACTTTTCTCAGGATCTCTTCCTTGTGGTCTTCCTCTTCTGTGTTATAGATAGAGATGGGTCGATTACGCGCATTTTAAATCTGGGATTGCATTTTTTAAAATTTATTGTTTGTTTGTTTGACTGGAATGATGTTGCTTCCTTATGACGTAGAAAGCATGCCTATGTGTACTAGTCTTACCGCGTTTAAAGTGATGCATTTACTGTTATTCTGTTTTGTTCTTGTAAGTGTCTGAAAAACTAATGTGGCAAAATCACGTGATGTCAATACGTGCCCTGATTGGTAAACTGTTGTACGCACGCGCGGGACTTTCTGAGTCACAGAAGATTGTGAACGTGAGGTGAGAAAAATGCGTCGTCTCTTAAGATAGGATAGCAGACGACAGACGTTACTTCATTTGTCACCACAAAATTATCTGAGTGATCCTAGAATAACAGACAAGAAAATTTATTGGAGGTTGGACAATAATTAGTTTGAGAGTCTGTGGATAATCTCATTCAAACAGGCGATATGCCTTCTAACTCGAATACGATCAGAGTAAGTTGATATACCACTTTCATTTAATTTGTCAGTGCTGCTTTCACCCTGCCGCCCCGCCCCCCACCCCCCCCCCCCCCCCCCTCCCCTCCCCCCCCCCGTGTTTTACTTCATTACTTATTTCCTTTATCTACATATTACTGTTCATTAATTTATGTTAATATGTTCATAGGTCATCTTACGCTTATATAATTACCTTGTTAACTTAATATAACTATTTAACTTGTTAATTGTGTTCTTGTTACAGTCATGGCAGTAAGAGACTAGAACGTTTGCCTGTTCTTTCCTCGCGACGTGATATTTTTATTTAAATATTTAAACAACATGTTCCGTCATACAATCGCAGATTTTTCTAATATTTCATACGTGCTGATCATATGGTCGATTATGTTTTCAAATAGATAAATAAATAAATAAAAATAAATCTTCTTCTTCCTCGTTCACCCTCAGATGTCAACTTGAATAAGTTCAAAGAAAGCTGTGGTCAGCCTGAGGCTGTTGATATCTCCGTAGATTTTCTCCAGGAATGGTACTGGTAATGGCCATATGCGTTTTCTCTGTTCCTCATATGTTGGGCACCTTTGAAGCAGATGTTCAGCAGTTATTTTATCAGTGATATAAAATAAATAAATACAGATAAAACGATAATATGTGAGCTCAGGCTGTTTAAATATTATTTTAGACATTTCGACTTAGTTGTTCCATCTTCATTGACTTAGTTACCCCATCTTCATTGACTTAGTTACCCCATCTTCATTGACTTAGTTACCCCATCTTCATTGACTTAGTTACCCCATCTTCATTGACTTAGTTACCCCATCTTCATTGACTTAGTTACCCCATCTTCATTGACTTAGTTACCCCATCTTCATTGACTTAGTTACCCCATCTTCATTGAAACTGACCATTAACGATCACCATTTTCGCTCTCCATGGAGCATGCAGTCCCCCCCCCCCCCTTTACAAGAAGACTAACAAATGAATCCATGTGCTCTTATAGCTGTGGTTTATGTAGCAATTTGTTTGACGTCATAAGTTTGTCGACGTCATGAACAACCTCGTATAAGTGACCTCTGACCACATACTTCTGTCGTCAATGAGCTATAATGGATTATTCTTCGCATAACAGAAATTGACTGAATTGTTAAAGCCCTAGATAAATCCGGAGTCGGAGTCCCTAAGGCAGTCTAATGTCGATTCGACATTATTCTGGCAACTCCTGCGACATGGCTGGTACCAAACTGTATCGGCTACTGCCGTTCCTTTGGATCTACCGGCTGTGTGGAGAGGGGGAACATGCTGCATGGGCAACAGCTTGATCTCCATATAACTGTGCCCAAGCTCGCGCCCTGGAGAGGACACTCCAGCTTCACCCTATAGGTGTCGGCAAAACACGGGAAGTAGCAGTTACCGGTTATAAGCATTATGCCCAATTGGCGTAGGGCATGGCGCCAGGGGCTACTTCCGACAGTGGGAGAGGTTCTAGGATCTCACTGGACAGCTACCGCCCGCTTCAAGCTGGGCAGCCCCCAGTCAATAAGGTGTTGTCCCGCCACTGTCTGCTTTCCCCATTGGGTGCATGGGGATTAGGGTCAAACCCGAACTGTGGACAGAAAATTTTGCACCAAGCAATTATCGAAAAAATAGAAATAAGCAAACTCTCAGATTGGGATGCTGGAACGTCCGGACTATGTTGACTGGACTATCCGAAAACCTACAGGATGTAAACGATGTAAGGAAGACAGCCATAATTAATGATGAGCTTAAACGACTTCAGGTGGATATAGCTGCACTTCAGGAAACGCGCCTGGCGGGCTCTGGAATGGTGAGCGAGAAGGACTACACATTTTATTGGCAAGGGAAAGATCTTAATAAAGCTAGAGAACACGGAGTAGGTTTTGCGGTCAAAAAATCGCTAACTAACATGGTTGAACCAGGCGAGAATGGATCAGAACGCCTGTTAACGCTCCGCCTGCAAACTAGCACAGGTCCCATCACCCTTGTCAGTGTGTATGCTCCTACTCTGTACTCTGCCTCAGAAGCTAAAGATGAGTTCTACGAGAATCTAGCAGCAGTAATCAAAAGCATACCTAGGCAAGAACAGCTTGTTCTCCTTGGTGACTTTAACGCTAGAGTGGGTGCCGATAATGTTTCATGGCCTTCGTGTCTGGGCAGGTTTGGTATTGGCAAGATGAATGAAAATGGACAACGGCTCTTAGAGTTGTGCGTCCACCATGACCTCTGCATGACCAACACCTACTTTCAGACAAAACCCCAGCATAAGGTGTCATGGAGACACCCACGATCCAAGCACTGGCACCAACTTGACCTGATTCTCGTCAGAAGGCCACTCCTCAGGTCTGTGCTCTCCACGCGCTCGTACCATAGTGCAGACTGTGACACAGATCACTCCTTGGTTTGCTGTAAAATCAGAGCACAACCAAGAAAACTCTATCGTGTCAGACATGAAGGGAAACCACGCATTGATACCAGCAAGATGTCAGACCCTTTCATGATCGCTCAATTCACTGCGACCTTCAAGAAAGTGCTCAGTAGCCCTCAGCATGGTGATACTATTACAGAGAACTGGGAGCATCTACGGAACACCATTCAAAGTACTGCACTTGCCACCTTTGGTAAGAAAACAGCAAAGTCAAATGACTGGTTTGACGCTTCATCAGATGTGATGGCACCTGTTATTGAAGCTAAGCGCAGTGCTATGAATGAATACAAACGTTCACCGAGTGCCAGAACCCTACAGATCCTGAGGGCTACGAGAAGCAAAGTTCAACAAACTGCTCGACGCTGTGCAAATGACTATTGGCTCCAGCTCAGTGAGAGCATCCAGATCGCAGCGCAAACAGGCAACATTAGACAAATGTATGACGGTATAAAGAAAGCACTTGGCCCCCATAAAAGTAAGACGGCACCGCTAAAAACCATCAGCGGAGAGAAGCTAACCGATAAGGGTAAGCAGATGGAGAGGTGGGTCGAGCACTACTCTGAGCTTTACGCTAGAGACAATACCGTTACGCCTGCAGCCCTTGATGCTGTCAATAGTCTGCCAACTATGGAGGAGCTGGATGCCGAACCAACATTAGAGGAACTCAGTAAGGCCATTGATAGCTTGGCCTCTGGCAAAGCACCAGGCAGTGATGGGATTCCTCCTGATTTAATCAAATGCTGTAAGAGCACGCTATTATATCCCCTGCATAGGATGCTGTGCCAGTGCTGGGAAGAGACAACTATTCCTCAAGACATGCGAGATGCCAAGATTGTAACACTGTATAAATATAAAGGAGACAGAAGTGATTGCAATAACTACAGAGGCATCTCTCTTCTTAGTATTGTTGGTAAGGTTTTTGCCAAAGTCATCTTAATGCGACTACACAAGTTAGCTGAGCGCATATATCCAGAGGCACAGTGTGGATTCCGAGCTGGCAGATCAACAACAGACATGATCTTCTCTCTCCGCCAGCTTCAGGAAAAATCAAGAGAGCAGAAAAGACCATTATATATCGCCTTTATAGACCTCACAAAAGCATTCGACCTGGTTAGTAGGGATGGACTCTTTAAAATCCTCCTGAAAATAGGCTGCCCTTCTAAAATGCTGGAAATGATAAAGTCATTCCATGACGACATGAAGGGAACAGTCCAATATGCTGGAAGCACGTCACAGCCCTTTGATATATACGAAGTGGCGTTAAACAAGGCTGTGTTCTGGCTCCGACCCTCTTCGGAATCTTCTTTGCCTTACTCTTGAAACATGCCTTCAGAGATGCAACTGAAGGAATATGCCTTCACACTAGGTCAGATGGCCGTCTGTTTAATCTTTCAAGGCTGAAGGCAAAAACAAAAATCAGAAGGGTCACTATAAGAGACTTGTTGTTCGCTGATGATGCTGCAGTCGTCACTCAAAGCCAACAGGAGCTTCAGAGCTTGATGAATCGCTTCACTAAAGCATGCAAGGACTTTGGCCTCACAATAAGTCTAAAGAAAACGAATGTGCTGAGTCAGGATGTGGGTGCTGCACCAGTTATCACTATCGATAAACTATGAATTGGCAGTGGTGCACCACTTCACATACCTAGGGTCTACCATCAATGACAAACTCTCACTGGATACAGAAATCGACAGCCGCATTGGCAAAGCTGCAGCTACCTTTGCCCGCCTCACATCGCGTGTTTGGGGAAACTCTAAACTCACAATGAAGACCAAAGCTGCGGTATATAATGCCTGCGTCACCAGCACACTCCTATATGGCAGCGAGACCTGGACGACCTATGCTAAGCAAGAAAGAAGGCTCAATACCTTCCATTTGCGGTGTCTACGCCGCATCCTCGGCATCTCGTGGAAAGATAAAGTGACAAATGTCGAGGTGTTGTCACGTGCTGGCCTTCAAAGTATGTATACGCTGCTTAGACAGCGCAGACTTCGCTGGCTTGGCCATGTTCGCCGCATGGAAGATGGTCGCATCCCAAAAGATATCTTCTACGGACAATTAGCAGATGGCAAGAGAACAGTTGGGCGACCACAGCTGAGGTTCAAAGATGTGTGCAAGAGAGATATGAGGGCACTGGACATGGATCCAGCAACATGGGAGGATGAAGCTGCTGATCGCACTAAGTGGCGATGCTATTTACGGCACCACCTCAGATTGGGCGAAGAGAGGCTCACACAAGAAGCAGAGGTGAGGAGAAAACGTCGAAAGGAGCACCAGGAAAATAAGCAGCTGAGGGCTGCCACCTCAGGGGCGCATTCCCATAGTCAGTTATGACTGAAGGGGCTATTATTATGTTAAAGCCCTTGCTTATCGAAGTAAAGCTGCGGAGTTCGAATCAACTTAACTTCACGATTAAATCTACCCAGCTGTGAGTAGGTATTAGACTTTGCTCTTGAGTTAGGGAAGGCAAAGACAGCGAGGAAGGGAACTGATCAATCCACCTCATGAAACGGAGAGCTAGTATAGTGAAGTCTGTAACACTTTACTACCCTACTGCATTATCTTCTATGGGACAAATTCTACCTCCGACAGCCAATGAGGTTAATGAGAATTAGATAGAGACTCCATATTTGAGTATTTTGTGCGTTATCCCACGGCACACACTTTATTAAGTATCAAATGTTTTCTCCATGTGTACCCAGGCTGCCAATGTTTCGTTTTCTGGAATTTGGAATTCATCTTCAGTCTTTCTAGCAGTATATATTATTATTGGCTTGTGTTATTTGAAACCAGTCTTTTGGAGTGTATTCTATTGCTTTCCTTCTGATTGCCACATTGATTAGTCTATTCATCAGTTTACCTGTGCAACTAGCCTGATGAGTATGTAGCCTTCTGCTTTTTTTTTCTATCGTTTCCAGCTATTAAAACCTTGTTCTCGCCTCACTTCCTGTTAGTTAAAACAGTCCTACTACAAGAGGCCAGGAGCTGGGGTTTTTTTCTTCTGTGGAGGCAATATCAGTGGTAATTGTGACGTATAATGGAAATATAGCCTACAGTATCTGACAGTCTTTCGTGACCTCGTTAGCGTTCTATGATTTGCTAGCAAAACAATGCAATTTTCTGCCTGTCTTACTCACTTTTTAATCCACTCCTCTTTTCCTTGACCATTAACAAACGAAGTTGTTTACCAACTTTCGGGACCTGCCAGTCATAACAGGGAGCGAATGAGGTTTGTTTACCCAAGTTTCTCACGCGAGCTGATCTGTCAATCATCGATGCCTGACAGACCGCACGTGAAGAAACCAAAGACCCTTTGAAGTTCGTACTCAGGATAGCCGGGAATTTCCCAAGTGGCTTTGATGTCGAGTCGCGGGGCAAAATCTTCGAGAGACCCGTTAGACGTAAGAATTCTTCTGATGTAGATTAGCAACGCCCGACAGAGCGACAGTAAAACCCTTTTATCTGGAGAACTCTGTTCACGATTCTCTGCTATGCACAATAGTGTGAAAAGTAGCATGAGCTATAGATCAGAAAACCAATAATATATATAAACTGTGGTTTCTTAAACCCGCTACCAGTTGTCGCTCAGAATTTTTCGTATAGTCTAAACACGTAGACTAGAACCATTGTGGAAGATGTGTTAATAGATTTCGTGGGGATCTTTATTCCGATATTCTGGTAATAGAAATTAGCATTTACGTGATTTAATGTGTTACGTTTTACCATTGTAATTCACTGTGATTTTCAGGCGTTAAAACTAGGGAAATAAAATAACTCGTAGCTATTTTTTACCAGATGTGCAGTTAGAATGTAATTTCCATCACCCGTTTTCTGACATAAGAAGAGATGGTTCTAGTTGACTGATTAAGTGCTAGTGCGATTATAGTTCTTCTTCTTCTTCTTCCGTCCTTAGCCAACGACCGGCAAAGCAGTCAGTGGCCATTACGCCTAGTGGCGTCTTAAGGGCAACAACGAATAGATTTTCTCTGCCGTTGTTCCCATCACGCCTAATGGCGTCTTTAGGGCAACGACAAATCAATCCGTTTGCTGTTGTTTCCGTAATCAAAGTGACTGGCAAACGGGTGATCAGCCCGTTGGGTGCGATTATAGTGACAGAATAGAATTCACGTTTATTTCATTGTGTGTGTTTATTATAAGTGGCTATTATTTAATATTATACGGCTAAACAAACAGACGCCAAAAATTCAATAGTTATTAATGACAGGCGATATTTTGTAAGTGCGCGTATGGACAATTAAATAATAATAGACATTGTACGCTGATCATTAACGCGAGCTAGGGGTGGAGAGGGCGCTTACCTTCACCCAACCTAGACATGCCGTGCTAGCGCAAGCTGACCGGATAGGAATAGGCTAAAGACACCGTGTGCCTTTTAAATTTAATCAGGACTGACGGAGTGAATAAGAGATCGTCTTGTCCCCGTCTGTGTGCATATATGTAGATATATAGGATAGTAGCATGTTTCCATAATGCAGACCTGATCACAAGATTGGCCAGCGGTCTTCTATTTTGGTCCTTTTCTTCATTTACTGAATGTTTAATATTGTCTTTTCTTGGCTTGTGCATCCCCAAGTTCATTTGTGAACAGGATTGGCCAAAGATATACCAGCAACATTTTTAACTCGTAAATTTAACTGGACTTATCAATACCCAGATATTTTTTTCAATTTTTATCAGTCCACAGGGTTTGTGCAGAAATAATAACACTATCTGACTTTTGACAGTCGTATCAGCGGATTTATCCAGACAGTTACGCTGTTTAAAAATCGGCGCTCACCATAGAGTCAGCCGATAGGATTTACCATCATTTATCAAGTGTAACAGTTTTAGCAACCAGATGTTTCCCAATACTGGAAGTATTTTTCTCTGCTTACTGTGAACCCAAGATCTCGGTTTCTACACTAACCATTCGAAGTGACATTTGTCCATCCAGGAATAAACCACCAAATTAGGCGTCCACCTTATTAATATTATGTATTGGAGAATGGACTGGGGCCAAATTGGAAGATAAAAACACTGGCAATTGTATATTCAGGATAATTGTATTCCCAAGGGATCACCAAGAGTAGGTAAGGAGTGATTGAGTGGCCACGTATGACAGAGACAGCGAATATTTTTCTTTGTTACAGAAACTGTACCATCCTTGATTTTGCTTTAAACGTGTTTACTTTACGGGATAGCATTTAGTAGGAACTTTGTTTTTTTCTTTACCGTCTATGCTATAACATAGTGTTAACCTTTGACCTTTGGGTTATTAACTTTTTTGGGTTCTTTTCTCAAGAGGGGGAGGGCACATTTATTGTTATTTTCCTATGTATGTAAATCTGATTTTATTTGATCTTTCTTTAGATATTTGATGTTGTCAAGTTTAATGATAATAAACAACAAAGAAAAGTTACTTTGTATGTTGGTCAGACCCATACCCAATTAACCGTAGTTTTTCACGTTTGTATGTCTTGCTGTCACATAGCTGTGTCTGTGTGTAGTTAAACTTATATTTCTATTAATAAGGAGGGGCAAGATTGTCTTGCACTAAATTATAGTCGTATAGATAGAATAGAGAACCTCACTCATTCCATAGACATATCTTCACCTTAGACTATCACCCGTGAAAATATATTTCTCACACCTTTTTTTTTCTCACGTACTTAACAACATCCACTCTACTCAGACGGGCAAAAAAAACCTCTCAAACCTATCCGTACGACAGTAATCAACGCACGCGCTGTAGGAAAACTGCTTTAGAAACACTGAGGTCTCTAAAGATCTACCTTAATACACTCAGGTTTCAAAGTATTTGGAATAAGTGAGCATATAAGAAACGCTTATCTCTGCCGTTCCTGCGATTCCATCTAAAGAGCGGCGGAATATTTTTTTTAAAAAAAAAAGATATTTTACTGAGTGTGAACTGCACTTCAACATAAGGTCACTGTACTGCTGATGCAGTTTACGATTAAAGTCACTTTTAGAAAACCAGAACGCTTGTTTTCACCGGCAACGCGGAAAAAGTACCTTTAATGTTGTTGTTGTTGTTTTGATGAAATGATGGGTGGAGATCGGGCACTCAACCTCTGATCATTGTTGCCTCTTCTCTTTTCATCTTGGTCTACCCTGTTCAACCTGAAAGTTGGTTATAATTGGGGTATTTAGTGTCATTTTCTTTACTAATTTTGTATTCAATTTAAATAACTGTTGTCTTTTGCAGTTGCTGATTTTTATTTATATTAGCATTTGTCAATTTTATTTTCTCTTTTGTATTGTTTCTAGATAACTATTGTCCTTTACACTTGGTTTTAATTTGTATTAGTATTTGTTCTTTTTGAGTTGTTGTCCCTTTTTTTTTTTTTTAATACCTTGTCTTTCCTTGTCCTATGAGTAGTTATTTTTTTTTTTTTTGTTAATGCTTTGTTAGTTCTTGCTGCTTAATTTCTATTTAGTTGGATGATTTTCCTGAAGTTCTAACCTTATATTTTTTCCTTTGTTTTATGTATATATCTTTTAAGTATTGATTGGGCATCTCTTGGGGCATCTATACTTAAAACCTTATCACCTGTTAAGTCTATATTGTGATTTCTATAGTAAGTTTTTAATTCAAGCCTTTGTTGTTCATACTTTTTACAGTGGATCAGGTAGTGGTCTATGTCATTCTCTTCCTGACATTCTTGGCAGTGTGGTTCTTCTACCATGAAGTATGCTGCACCGAATTAATCATGTGGATACCGCACTTATAAATGCTGGCGAGAGAGGGTTAGTTCATTATTCCCTTGCTTATAACTTCGTTCTTTTTCTTCTATTTCACGATCTACCAAACTATCTCTTGTAATCTGTCGATAGATCAGGTTGACCGGTTGTGACACCTGGACTGTATGATTCGCTTTCGTTGGGAGCATTTCAGAGAGCTCACGTCTTAAGAGTTGAACGTGGTGGTTGAAACACTGGGAATATCCCTACTTGTAGGGTTCAGACACCATAGTGCACCTCAATTATTTTAGGCGCGCACGTTGTTGGCCGTTGAGGTTTTTGGTGTATGTTGACATCCCTGGCATTCAGTTTTCTGCGGAGAGCGTTGTTCGTAAGTGAAAAGCTCGATATATACTAACAGAATACACATCTTCTTCTTCTTCTTTGATCCTTAGCCGCCAACCGTCAAAGCAGTCAGTGGCCATTACGCCTGGTGGCGTCTTGTAGGTCAACAACAAATTGATTCCACTTTGCTCGGTCGGCGGCCATCCTTCGTACAGTGCCCCAACTCTGATTCATTCTTTGCATCTCAGCCTCCACAGTCCTCCGCCAAGTTGTTTTTGGTCGGCCTCTCTTTCGTTTTCCTTCAGGGGCCCATAGCATAGCTGTTCTTGTAATGGCATCGGGGTCTCCTCTGAGGACATGGCCAACCCAGCTCCAGCGTCTGCCAGCTATGATGGTGTGCATGTCCTCTTGCTTGCTCCGAGTAAGCAGATCTTGGTTGGTGATGGTATTCGGCCAAAAAATTCGGAGAATTTTTCTTAGGCATGTTGTGTGAAAAGAGGACAATTTCGACATTTCCTTCTCTGTAACTCTCCAGCTCTCCGCGCCATAGAGAAGCACAGAAAGCACACAGCTCTGATATAATCCTAATTTTGTGCTTGTGCTGTACTGAGAGGACTTCCAGATGTTGTTTAGACTAAAAAAGGCTGTTCTTGCTTAGAATACACATGCATTGTTGATAAACACACGGATAAAAGGAATTGCTTGCATTCAAAGTATTTGATAAGTTACCTTTCATTTGTTTATAAATGACCACACCACAGTATTATTGGAAGATGAAATTTCGTCGATTGTGTATCTAGAGTCTGTCACAAATGAGTTATAATTAGTTTGAGTGCAAGGAAAGTTAAGGATGTTAATTAACGCAATGTTAACTGATACATTGTATTGTTTCAGAAAATTCATTAGTAATGTACTTGGATCGTCACTCAAGCTTTCTGTCGTTTATTTATGTAAAAGGAGGAGGTAAAGGCCCCGTTTACACGCCCATTGAGGCATATTGGGAGTATGGTGTTAGGCCCATATTTTCTTGACCATCGGTACACTAGGGGTGATGTGGTCAGCATCACGCCGGCCGCCTTAACCTTCCTATAGCTGCTCTGGTACCCAATTCATAAGGCTGGGTTCACCTCAACTGGGGATCGAACCATGGACCACTGAGATTGGAAGCCAGTGCACTAACCACTGCGCTACCGCGTTTATTTTTGTGTTGGATTCAAATTGTTGTTGATGGACTATCGTTTGTTGAAATTACATCCCACTAGTAGAAGCAACCTTGAGTACCGCCACCACATACTTAATTCCACTCCCGGCAATGACACAAGATGTCACCACTTTCTAGGTCAGCGGTCGGATAACGATCGTTCTTGATCTACTGGTTGATCTCAGGGCCTAATTTGGCAAATCACTAGGTGACGTAGAGGGAAAAGAAGTGTAGCCTAGGTAAATTTCGGACTAACCCTCCCCGACTGGCACTTAAAAGTGCAGTGTTTCCAGGTTTATGGATACTGTCACCATATTCCCAGTGACAACCCGCTAGCTAGCTGACTAAAATTTGGGTCGGAGTGGCTCAGAGGTATGGCGTCCGCCTCGTATGCAAGACACCCAGTTGAGGGATTATAACGGCCAACAACGAGGGATTATAATTTATTGAAATATTTTTCAGAACCAGTGGTCCGAATTACGTCATACTCCGTCATGGTCTCATGGGTATGGAGATCGGATGTCTAGCCTTCTAGGATAAGGGCGAAAAAATAGGAGGTCCCATGTGCAAGTTGCGCACGTTAAAAATCCCACGGCAGTTGGAAATCGTAAAGAGTAGGCCTATCAGGCCGCTGCCCTGGCAACATTTAAAAACATAAGGAAACCTATCCACCACAAAAATATTTCTAGAATGTGTGATTCCTATATATTATATATACACACATCGGGATTCTCGCCGGTACTACGGAGTTCGTGCACTGCGCTGAGATCCTCCTTGTGTGATCTAAGGCAGGAGATCGGAGCACTGATGGCGTTGTCCGTGTGCAATGAAGATAGTCCTTAAACCAAACCAAGCCAACAAAGAGACGAACGGTATAAGATAGAAAGTGAGATCTTCTTTAAAGTGAAGTTATCATTCCGTAGGGAGCCGCGCTAGCGTAGTGGTTACAACACCGCTCTGGCGACCGGGTGATACAGGATCAAACCCGGGCGACGGCATTTGAGGATTTTTCGTCGACCGGGATTTGGACTGGATTAACTCGAGACCTGGCGAGGACATTTGAAGGAGTGTCGTCGACCAGGGACTGGCGGCTCCTGAGCCGACCCAGCTGCAATGGGTACCTCCGAAATCGGCGAGTATTTGCCTGAATGGCGAGGGACATTTGTCTCTGTACAAGAAATAAAGGGATACTCACGTAAAATCAATGTCAGGTTAGACATAAATGATAACCTGAGATTTCGCCTCGAGTATTAGCGGGCGAACGAAAAAAAAAAAAAAAAAAAAAAAAAAAAAATCATTCCGTAAAATATTTAGTTCTTAAGAGATAAAATTTACAAATAAGATGGCCGTATTCTGAATTCCAAATACTCTGAAACCCAGAAAAAGACATGATTTGATCAAGTTAGATCAATAGAGAGGTTAGTGTTTCTAAAGTAGTTCCCAACAGCTGCTGGGCTTCCTACCTTTGTTGTAGACTTATACACACAAAAAAATAATGTTGGGCGTAAAGCACACATGCTTCATTCAGTGAATCTCAAACTTTCTTCAGCCAACATTTATGTTTAAAAACAAAAACAACCAGCCCCCCCCCCCCCCCACCCCTACCCCCCAACAAACAAAAACAAACTGTCTCTCCTGTAGTCCGTAAATTGTTTATTTCAATGTGTCTGTTACCATTCACTTCACATGTCACGTGTGGACAACACAAGTCTGATACGTTATCAAGAGTCATGTGTCCCTTTGGACGACAATTTCTGGTGTTTGTGTTCCTTCCTCCATGTTCACTGCGCGTTCCAGATAAAACCACGTACTATATTGACATACTGTAGTAGTATTTCCGTATCAACTTTCCATTTTTGTTTCTAAGTGGTTTGCCATTTACATATATATATATATATATATATATATATATATATATATATATATATATATATATTATATATATATATATATATATATATATATATACATTATATATATATATATATATATATATATATAATATATATATATATATATATATATATATATATATATATATATATATATATATATATATATATATATATATATATATATTTGTTCTTTGTTCGATCTCTTAATGTTTCCTGTCCACTTAAATCGTCACCGTTTATGCGTTAAACAAAATGGTTTATTTGTCTTTATTGACCTAATGTTTGTCTTGTGGTGAAAAATACAGTGATACAACGTTAAAATATCTCCAATTATAAAGATAACGGGTAAGATAACATGTAGGGATAAAATTATACGTAAGATACGAGGATACATTCTCGCCTACGCCAGCGCTTTCTACCGCCATTGAAACTAACTAGTTAGACATGCAGACGAAACGGTTTACCCTTTTAGACGGGGGGAAACGGAGATAAAAGGGAAAAAATATGACTGAACACATGTTTGAATCTAAAAGGCAAAAAGACGCAGTTTGTAGTTTTGAAGGAAAAAAATCACGCCACTAGTTGACACAATGTAAGGAATTGGTTGTTTTGTTTGAATATAGCGGCAAACGCCGTGGACGAAGTTTCAAAAACAAATTTCAAAAACTAACCTTGAGAAAAGTAGGTTTTTCTTTAATAATAAAGTTATGAAAATAAAACCTAGCTAGTTTGATAGCCCATCTTGAGCAGAGAAATAATATACTTTTAATTACGCAGACGGACAGATAACACGGAAGATATTGACGAAAGACCGTATTGTTCCAATCAGACTAGCGAACAGTTATTTGTGCTTACTTTCACTAAAGTTACATTTTGGCGTCCTTGAGCCCTAAAAATGCAAAAATCAAACTGCAATGAACTAGAGGGGAAAGTCGGAGGATAGTAGCTAAAAATAACTTAGGGGGGCAGGTTTGTGCAGTTTTTGCATGTAGTTGGTCCAGGAAACAAGTGTATTTTTGTGAAAAGCCAAGTAGAGACAGACGGACCAACAGAAAATAATACACACTTGACAGAGATCTGACTGAAATTTGACTTTTGGTTTGAATATTTGAAAAAAAGTTAGAGGGGAAGTTCGTTGATTGGACAGAAGTATTTATATTAGTGAATGAGAGACGCACACTTGTACCATTTGATAAAAGACTGTCCATTAACATAGTTCTTGACTGCTAGAGGTGATTTCCTGGAATAAATAAATAAAAATCAGTGGGACGCCCTAATCTAGCCAGCAGCTCAGCTGAGTTTTGCTAGTCCTATGTAACTGTGTTCTCAATTCTGAATTGTGAGTTTCTGATCTGGCACTACGATTGTGCCAGATACTCTTGTAGAAGTACAAGAGCGGGTGTCTGTGCAGCCTAACATTTTACTCCAGCTACGGAGAGGAGTGGGCCACAAGAATTCTGTACTACATCATTACAGGCCAGTAAAGTGCAAACCTGGCCTGCTGGAGATTCATAAACTATTTCCACCATCAATAAAGAAATAAATCTTGTTATAGAAACATTAATATCAGTCCATATGTCAAGGACAATGAAATTTGTAGCCATAGATTGGGCATGATGACGCCACCCCAACTAACCATCCAGTGCTAGTTTTCCCAAGACAGTGTAGATATTATTAATATTAACCATTGTAATAATATCACCCGTGTGTTACCGGGGCCCGAAAGGGGAGCAAAGAATAGTAACACTGTCCCCTGCCAAGCATGTCGTAGAAGGCGACTAAGGAGGGTTGGGCATGGGGCCGGTTACCCCATCCTGTAAAAAAAAGTTAAACCACAAAAAACTTCAACAAATATGGACAAGTCAAATAAAGAAAATAAAACACAGCCATCCAAGACAGGGGAAGGTCCTCTCGCGGGGAGGCGTATGATGCAACACAGAGAAAGCCGAAAGGAGTCTGTGTTGCTGACTAACCTTCTTTCTTCTAGGAGAACTTCCAGATTTGGCACCTGGAATGTTCGGACATTGAACGAACAAGGGAAAGTGGCACAAGTAGCAGCAGAAATGAGGGAATACAAAATCGAGGTTCTGGGAATGTGTGAAACAAAGTGGAAGGGGGTAGACAGGAAGAAACTCATCACAGGTGAATTGGTGCTGTCCTCAGGACACGAAGACGAAAGTTCACACCACAGTGAAGGGGTAGCTCTTATGTTATCTAAAGAAGCACAGAAAGCACTCATTGAATGGTAAGCTGTGGGACCCAGAATAATAACAGCTATTTTCAAAACAGCTAAAAAGAAAATTCATGTCAATGTCATCCAATGTTATGCACCAACTAATGACAAAGAAGAGTCTGTGAAAGAAGCATTTTATACTAAACTACAGGAAATTATGGATAAAGTAAAAAGAAGAGACATCACAATTTTGATGGGTGACATGAATGCAAAGATAGGTACAGTCAATACCGGATTTGAAGAAGTCATGGGAAAACATGGGCTAGGAATAATGAATGAAAATGGAGAACTATTCGCAAACTTCTGTGCTTCAAATCAACTGGCTATAGGAGGAAGCATGTTTCCACATAAGAGAATACACAAGGCAACATGGATATCACCAGACCATAGAACAGAAAATCAGATCGATCATATATGCATAAAGAAGAAGTTTAGATCATCATTGCAGGATGTAAAGGTATATAGAGGAGCAGATGTGGCATCAGATCACCATCTTCTGATAGCCAAAGTAAAAATGAAACTCAAGAGATATGCAACAATGCAAAATTATAGACAACAGTTTAATGTAGGACAGCTAAGAAATCAAGAAACAAGAGACAAATTTGCGGTCACAGTATCCGGCAAATTCCGGGTGCTCCAACAGTTGGAGGATGTAGAGAATACAGAAGACTATTGGCGGCAGGTCAAAACGGTGTGGAAGGAGACATGTGAAGAAATACTGGGGAAAAGGGAAAGACAACAAAAAGCATGGATAACAACAGAAACCATCAATGGGATAGGGGATAGAAAAAACAGGAGAGCAGAGTTAAACACAAGCAAGGCCGGAGGTTCCAAAGCCAAGGCTCAAGAAGTGTACACAGAGGCAGGCAGAGAGGTGAAAAGAGGTATCAAAAGAGACAAGAGGGGGTATATTGAGGGGTTGGCGGGGGAGGCGGAGGATGCTGCAGCCGGGGGAAATATGAGGGAACTGTATAGCGGCACAAGTAGGCTGACAGGGAAGTGCAGGCAAACAGGTTGCCTCATAAAAGATAAGAATGGGAAACTGCTCAGCAATATACAAGAGCAGGTGAAGGGGTGGACGGAATATTTTGGGGACCTTCTCGATGGACCGGCTCCACAAGGCCCGCCGGGCGTCCAGCCAGCAGAGGAAGAGCTGCAGGTTAGCGGTGAAAGACCAACGAGGGAAGAGATGGAGAAAGCCATAGGGCTTCTGGGGGATGGAGGGGCGTCTGGACCTGATGGCATTCCGGCGGAAGCCATCAGAGCGGATGTCGACACGGCTACAGAGATGTTGTATAAATTGCTTGGTGGGGTCTGGGAGGGGGAAGAGATGCCGGCAGAGTGGAAGGAGGGATATCTGGTTAAGTTGCCTAAGAAGGGAAATCTACAAGAGTGCACACATTATAGAGGAATAATGTTAATATCAGTGCCAGGAAAGGTATTGAACAGGATTATCCTTGAGAGATTAAAGGAGTCCATAGACAAGAAATTGAGAGATGAACAAGCAGGTTTTCGACAAAACAGATCATGTACAGACCAGATAGCCACTTTGAGAATAATAGTTGAACAAAGTCTGGAATGGAATTCACCACTATACATCGGATTTGTGGACTACGAAAAAGCATTTGACAGTGTGGACAGAGAATCACTTTGGAAATTGATGAGGCATTATGGAGTTCCCCTGAAGATCATTAATTTAATAAAGAAAACCTATGAAGACATGACGTGCAGAGTTCTTCATGAAGGACAGCTTACAGAACCATTTGGGATCAGAACAGGAGTGCGACAGGGATGCCTCTTGTCTCCATTTCTTTTCTTGCTGGCAATAGATTGGGTTATGAGATCATCGACAACACACAACAGAAATGGAATCCAGTGGACTCTGACTAAGCAGTTGGATGATCTGGATTTTGCTGATGATTTGGCTCTCCTGTCCCATAACCGTAATCAGATGCAGGACAAATTGGAAACACTCGATGAGAGGTCACAGCAATTGGGTCTGAAAATACACAGGGAAAAGACAAAAATAATGCGAATAAATGCAGGTAATGAAAACAGGGTTGAACTTGAAGAAACACCAATACAAGATGTAGAATCATACACATATCTTGGCAGTAATATAGATAAAGTTGGAGGGACAGACAGCGATATCAAAATAAGAATACAAAAGGCAAGAGGAGCTTTCATTGCATTGGGAAATATATGGAGATCAAGAGAAATAGGATCCAACACGAAAATAAGAATCTTCAACTCAAATGTGAAGTCAGTCCTATTGTATGGCTCAGAGACATGGAGAACAACAAAGACAACAACCAAAAAGCTACAGACTTTCATAAATGGGTGCTTGCGTAGAATAGAGGGATTAAAATGGTATGACAAGGTTACCAATGTGGAACTGATGACAAGAACTGGACAAGTGCCAGTGGAACAAGAGATGAGAAGAAGACGATGGCGATGGATAGGACACACACTGAGGAAGCCTGTTGATAGCATTACAAGGCAGTCCTTGTTCTGGAACCCCCAGGGCAAGAGAGGCAGAGGAAGACCAAGAAGTACATGGAGAAGAGAGTTGGAAACAGAGGTGAAAATGATGAGGAGAACATGGAAAGAACTTGAGATGATGGCACGTGACAGGAGGACTTGGCATGTGTTTGTTGAAGGCCTATGCTCCTTTAGGAGTGGAGGGTTATGAATGAATTGTAATAATATACCTATGTACAAAAGTTATATTTGATTATGCAATATATATATGCATTTCATTGATAAATACCTATCATTTCATATGTTCTGACCAAAAGAAACAATTGGTTCAGGACTAATAAATTTAAAAAATTTTAAACTTAAACTTTAACAGCCAGTGTTAGTTCAGTGTATTATAGAGTTTATTATTATTATTATTAGACTTATTAATTACATGTGTGTGTCTGTGTATTTTATTACCTACACATTACATTTCAGTACCCTAGACTTTTAACGTAGCTAACACTCATTATAGGAGAATAGGTCTGTTTGAGGTCGTAAGTGGTAGCAGAAAGGCCTCCTGTAACTCCCATAAACTTTTATCTCAGGAGCCTTCACAGCTGACCTCATCCAGTACACTAGGTAACATAACAACCATACAATAACATAAAAAACCACTACATGTCTCTTGCGTCATTTAACTTTTCATTCTTTTTATTTTTTAAAACCAGGACCTTCTTCTGTCTATGCTTCTGTTTTTATGTATAAATAATTAATAGAGCTGATATAAAAAACTTTTGTCACAAAGTCAAAAATAGATTTAATAAAAACGTTACCATTCCTAAAGGTCTTTTATATTTGGACATGCGCCCTAATATAATCGACTAGGTTGAACGGGATGCGCTTTGTCACAACGTGGCAAAATTTTATATTTTTAAAAAAATATTTTTTTTTTTAAATGTATTTGAGTCATATTTACAAATAAACAATACAAGTAGAAACACGTAACGTTTCGGGTTTGCTCTTAGTCAGCCACAGTCACAAAGAAGTAACAAAGATGAGAAATGTAGAAAGGCTATCAAAAAATTGTAAAATGTACAGCATACATGTAGAAAAACAATAATAATAAATAAACAAAATAACACTGGTATACACACATTTTGGTGCCTTAAATTTTATAGCTGTTCTTGGGTAATTTTGGGTTGCTGATTCAAAAAATGTAATCAGATTTTTTCTATCAGCTCTAGTTTTTGACTAAGAATGACCATATTAGTAGGGCAATTGTTATGTACAATCCTAGAGTTAGGTGCTATCAGTGGCATTTTGACTTTAGTCTGCATTCAAATTATATGTAATTAATGTGCATATATTACCAAAAATGTAATAAAACTTTATCACTAGCACTTGTTTAGTCAACACGCAAAAAGGATCTTTTCGAGGACTTCCTGGAATGTGATATGTCCTGACAGTCACGCTTAAGGGTCCAACAGTAATCTGCCATCATGTGAGCATCCCAAAGTCCCTGGTATCTCTCTTCCATTGTTTTTAAATCTTGGTGAAATCTTTCACCTTGCTCCTCACTAAAGTCGCCAAGATTCTCCGGAAATAAATGTAAATGGTTATGGAGGTAGTGCAATTTTATGCTCATGTTGCATCCAAGTTCACAAAAACTCGACAGTGTGTTTCCAACTAATTCAGAATAATTGTCTGCTTTAAAGTTACCCAGAAAGTTTTGCACAACTAAAACAAATGATAACCAGGCTGTGGACTCTGTTTTGTTCATGGAATCAATAAAATTTGGATCGTTTATTAACTTTCTAATTTGATGTCCATCAAAAATTCCAGCTTTAAGTTTGTCTATGCTCAATTCTGGAAACTTTCTGCATAAGTAATTAAAACAGGTACCATCTTTGTTCAGTGCCTTAACAAATTGCTTCATCAAGCCAAGCTTTATATGTAATGGTGGCAGTAGAACTCTTTTTCGATTAATGAGAGGCTTATTGACAATATTTTTTTCTCCAACTTTAAATTCATCCCTCAACGGCCACTGTTTCTTTGTCCAGTGCATATCTTTTGCCCTGCTATCCCACAAACATATAAAGCATGGATATTTGGTGAATCCCATTTGCTGGCCAAGCAAGAAGTTCATCATTTTAAGATCTACACAAACCATCCAGTTATGTTCTAAATACTTCAATTTTTCCAGAACTGTGCTTATTGTAGCATACTCCTCCTTCATTGTAGTAGAATGAGCAATTGGAATTGAGCCATATTTGTTACCATTGTGTAAGAGAAACACCCTGCAAACTTCTTTTAGAGCTGTCAATGAAAAGTCGCCACTCATCTGGTGTATAACTTACACCCATTTTGTTAACAAGACCTCCTACATTAGTACAAAACACAAGGTTGTTTTCTTTACAAAAGAATGGAATAACACCTTGCTCTCTGCTGCGATAAAATGTAACCTTTGTTTCAGCAGTCAGTAATTTTTTTTCTTTCAATCTTGAAGCCAAAAGTTCTGAAGATTCCTTCGCGAGATATAGATCTCGAATTAGATCATTTAGTTCAAGCTGGTCGAAGCGTTGAGCATCTGAAAAATCATCTTCGAAATCACTATCACTGTCAGTAGTATACAATGCGCAACTTAGATAGTATTGTGGTGGCGCGTGACTTTTTATATAAGGAAAATGTGGTGGCGCTTTGTGGTGGCACGTGACTTTTATATAGAGATATATTTAGATAACAAGAAGGGGGTATATTTAGATAACAAAAAGAGAATATATTTAGACAATAGCCAGCGGTTAATAGTTAGAGGTATTTTTATAGATAACAAGAAGACGATATTTATTGAGATATATATTTAGAAATATATTTAGAACAGTTATTTTACAACAGTTAGACGATATATTTAGACATACGAACAGTTAGACGATATATTTAGACAAACAATTAGACGATAGTCAACAGACGATATAGGTAACAAAAAAAGAATTTTAGTTAATATAGTTTTTATTTTTCAAATACTGTTTTGTAGTAACAAAACATATAGGAGCATATATGGTAATATATAGGAGTACATATATAGTATTTTTTAACATTACATGTGTATGTACAATTGCCAAATAACACATAGGATCACACATGTACTTTGTTATATACATATTTATATTGGAAGATGGGAGGTGTTCAGAATAACATTATCACAGTAAGAAATATAATATAACACCGGGGTACAGTTCCAGACCAGACCTTGAGGAGTGTCGTCACAATATCGTCACGTCGTAAAAAAATAGAGGTGTGTGGTGTATATACCTGTAGGTATCTGTGAACATAGTGGAAGAGACAGAGAGTTTAGATGTTGAGGGGTGATGTGGTGACGTTGTCGGGATGTACCTGTCTTTTGATGTAAAAATAAGACAGGGCGTTGCGGTGTTGTTCGTAGGTGTAGATGGAGGATTTGTGTGCTCTGAATCCAATATTTTTCCCGCCCTGTGCTTGTTGTGTGTTGAGTACTTCTAAGAATGTATTTTTGTCGATTTTGTTGTGGTGTTTGTTGAGTCCTTTGGTTGTTGTTTTGTCATATTCCCCAAAACAGTGATAAGTCTTGCTGCACAGCGAAATCATTCCGCTGCCTTCGTATTCTAATTTAAAAAGACCCGGTGTCCGTTTGTCGAATAATATTTGTTCGCGGCATTTCTGACAAACGGCGCGCGTTTTACCCTCGCTAGCTACAAAGTCGGCTCTATGTTCGGGGCATACTTCGGCGGGGAACCACTGGTGGTAGGTACTGTAAAATTCTCGTCGCATAGCGGGCTTAACAACGTCCGCTAAGTTATTCGCGCTAAGGGCCAAGTAAAGACTATCGGTGTCTGTCTCGCACAACTGAAAGTCTGACCTATCTACAAATTTATCTAAGCAGTCATAGTAAAACTCTAACATTCTCAATTTGGCGTATTGGTACACGAAAAAACCTATCTGCACGGGCAGGTCCCAACTAATTGTCTGTTTAAATCTTTCTACTTCAAAAATCTCGTCCGTCACTAACGTCATTTTCCTAAATCGGGGTGAGTTTATTAGGTCAGACGTATCCTCTCCCATCGTGTACGAGACATCTACATGCTTTGCCTTATTGGTCAATGTTTTACCATAAGCCGCGTTACACAACAGTTTCATGGTCTCGCTGGTAATTGCGTAGGCAGGGTCTGTATCACCTTGTCGACGCGCGTTCGAAGCAGTGTCCCCAAACTGTTTAAAACACGTCACAGGTGCATATTCAATCACCTGGTAAATACAGGTGACTTCTAATCCTTTGGTCAGGTACCACCGAAGCAGAGGTGTTGTCAACAAAATCTTTTTGCCCACATAACTCCCGATCAACGTCCGCCTGGGGGTAGTCAGAAGCTTGTGTTTCTCGGCGTATTCCCGCATAAAAAACCCAATATCTTCCCTCATGACGTCAATGTTTTTGAAAATGGGCGTCATTTCCGAGAAATGTTCTTTTAAAGAGTCGGAGACATGAATGTCACACTCGACTAGGCCAAACAAGGTCTCGTCTAACACAGAGGAGAGAATCTGTTTTTCTGTTAATGGATACCGACATTTGGTGTACGAGGGTTTCACGGTCGGGAAGGTGGCGCTCAGAAAACGACGGATTGATGGATCGGTTTTCTTCAACTCTTGCCACTCGCATTCCCACATTTCGACCAATTTGACGTCGCACTCGTACACCAAATAAGAACCAATTTCCAGCGTCTTTGCGTACAATTCAGTCAAAGGTTTTTTGTTGACTGGGTTAACGTCACGACCGGCGGTTAGTGGGCAGTCAGGGTGGCCGTGGAAAAGACACCCGTGGAACTAGTAGGCGGTACGAGAGTATTTGTCCCAACCATCTACCCTAATGCCCATATAACCCAACGACATTTCACGACCGTTAAACTGGGTTTTCAAAACCACTTTATTTTGGTGTGAGACCCAGCTCAACCAGTCGCGGCACTGCAAGGTATATTTGTGAAGTTTGTGGTGCTTGAAACCATCCTTCCTGTACCGTCTAACGGGAAAGTCAGTGGGCATTTTCTGCATTAGCGCCCACAAATAAAGGGCGTTGACATCAAAACCTTTAATGCATTGTGCCATTTTGCCACCTCTAATGTGGGTTTTGCCTTGTTCGTGGAGCCTATGAAATATAATGGAAGGTCCCCCGACTATGTTTTGGCGCAACGTGTTGTGCAAATCTGCCTCCCGATCGCAGCATAACGAAAAAGAGACGTTGGATGGGCGGGTTTTGAAGAGGTATTTTAACGTGACACCAGGCACGAAAATCGCGTCGTTGAACATATCTACGCCTAGGTGTGCGTAAAAACTAACTTGTTGTTCTAACGCCAGCAGGAAGGGGACCACGTCTTTGTTATTATACCATGTGAGAAAGTCACGCAACGTGGTCATGTGGTTGTCGGCCCACACCTTCTGACATTCGGCGTACTCATCGACGGAAATGTTAGTGTTTTTAAGGGCGGAAAAAAATGCCGAGTGGGGTGTGTAAAGTTTGCTTGCACACACTGTTACTGTAAAATGTCAGTCTGTAAAGAAGTATCAGTTGTATACTGTAAACCTTCTGTAAAGTGTGGTGTGTTCTCTTTCTTCTGTAAAGCTCCACTATCAATCACTGTAGCATGTTGTTTGTGGTGCCACTACTGTATGTGTCCATGGTAGTGTACAGAGTTGTCGAGATCAGGCATGCTCCAGTCTACCCAGCTGTAAATGGGTAACTCACCCTAGTCCTAAGTTAGGGAAGGCAAAGGCAGCTGTAAACAGTAGTTTCCCTTTAAGGCTCCAGGGGAAGCAGGCCCTAAACTTGGTCACTTCAACCGACGCAGGATGGTGTATATATGAGTAGAAGTGTAGAGTGTGTTTACCGCGAATGGTGTACTGTTCGTGTTCTGACCAATCTAAACACCCATTCACTTGTGTCTACAAGGCACCAATGCAGACTGCTGGAATCTTTGTTTACACAGTTTATTTGGACGCTCACACTGGGACATAACGAGTAAATCATGGGTATGTTGACATATCAATTTGCAGGCATACATAGTAGATCCTATGTCATGGCACATTCATAAATAATAGGTAGTACATCAATGGCCGCATCCCCTATCTGACTAAGCGCGTCAGTGAAGGCGGATCGGTAAGTAACTAAAGTTGCTTTATATTCACAGTTTATCATATTGTGAAACCACGATAAGGGGTTTCTATCCAAATTGAGATCTCCTTGCCACTGTCCGAATAATAAGATACATGCCCCGTTCTTTAGACAGTGATCCAAAAAATGCGAAGACAGGAATGTAACATGGCCGCCTCCCTGAGTTGTCGCTCACTCGCTCACAGGAGGATATATATATAAGCCAAAGTTAATTTGCAATACATAAGCATAATTTCATAAAGTTCCTCCATACAGATCTACCGTAATCCAGTTACCTCACGTAGACATAATTACAGTATGGAGCCTGTCATCTCCGTCGATACAAATTTGACCCTAGCGTTGCGAAGCACAAAATTCCCGCTAGGCCTAACCGACCTGAGATCATCAAAACAGGGACTGGAATTACCTGGAGTCCGAATCATACATGGTACCGTACATTAGGAAAGTCTCTAACACAACTCTAGTAGAGACACAATCTCCTATAGAAGAAAAACTACTTCGTAAATCTTTTTTACTGAAGAATATACCAGCCCTGGAAATAGGTACAGACAAGGGTGTCATATCCATGCGCCGAATTAATATCAAGAACGATTACTCCTATAATCAACAGGGTAAAACAATTATGGATTATCTAGCCTTCCCCATAGACAGCATTTTCATACACAAATGAATGAATGTCTATATCTTTTCCATATTAAATAGCCATATCGATTTTTGTAATATGTGCGTCAAAATATGCACGCAACAGGTGGTAACGCCGTTTCGTCTAATTTTGCTAAATCTGTTACGTACTCGTAACAGAAAAAGCCTTTGATTTCTTTAACATTGTACGCGGCCAGAGATTTGCTATAGCTAAAACCGGGGGCTAAGTAATTGATTATTATCTAAAAAATTTAACTCGCGAGTGGCAATACACATAAAATTATTATTGCGCTTGAATAAAAATTTGAACTCTTCACACATGAAATATTTGATGAGGTACGGTTTGATCACATCCACGTCATACTTGCCAGAATTAAACCCTAACACTGGTAGTTCCTGTAAATAATTATCGAGTCTGTCAAGGAGCCCTTCTGACTTTCCTAGCTTCTCTAAAGCCTCGAGTTGTGTGTATACGTCATCAAAATACGCACGCAAAATCTCGTAAGCTCCCTCGGAAATTTTGATTAGATAATCACCCATCCTATTGACCAAGTCTTGTGGATCACCCGTTGTGATAAAACACACGGAGGCCTCAAAACCGGGGACGTTACACAATGAAATTAAACCTATATGACGATCCAGGACACATCTCCTGTCGTTCCAAAGAAACTGTACAATGTGGAACTCTCCATGTTTGACAACAGAAAGGTAGCTTCTCAGATCAACAAAAAATGCTGAGAAAAACAACCAATATAATTCTATTTAATAGCCATTAAGTTTCATACTATACAATACATTATTATGAACAATTGTGACCGAGTGAACTTTCGGCCCTTATATTAACTACTCAGTCTTCTTCTTATATTAAAGATGGGAACAGAAGAAGATGATAACAAAGCACAATAGTATGTATTCACCTAAAGTAAGGACAGATGTGCTAATGTATTGCAGTAATATAGGTGTGTTATGGCTCTGTCGTATATCTAGAAATAGAACAGAAGTATTAGTTGGAATCATGTGGGCATCTAGGCAGAATGTCAGCCATCACATTATCCGACCCACGGATAGCTCGTACCGTGAAGTGAAAAGGTTGAAGAGCAATAGCATATCGAGTGAATCTCGAACTCTTCAAGTTCTTAGTCTGAATAGCTGTAAGAGCTTTCTGATCAGTTTTTAGAATTAAATGTGCGCCCAGGAGGAATCTTTGTAGTTTGAGAATAGACCAAACCATAGCCAATAATTCACGGTCTAAAACCGAGTAGTTCCTCTCTGCCGCATTTAGTTTTCTAGAAATGTGCATGACAGGATGTAGAGTTTCAGCATATTCCTGCATAAGTGCTGCTCCGATCCCAGTGGATGAAGCATCACTTAGAAGAACAAAAGTTCTATCAAGAGTAGGTAATCTTAGGATGGGAGGAGAAGAAAATATATTTTTAATCTGGTCTAAGGAAGATTGACATTCCTGAGACCAACGAATCAGATTAGGCGACCCTTTCTTCAACAACGTTGACAGAGGTGCCATTATCGAAGATAGATTCGGAATAAATCTTCCATAGAATTTAATTAACCCCAAGAGACTCCGGACTTGTTTCTTCGTCTTAGGTACAGAGATGTTCAATATTTTCGAAGTATTGTGGTCTTCTGTCTTCAAGAGACCATGACCAACACGATGACCCAAGAAAGAAATTTCACCAAAACCAATATAAGCTTTAGAAGGTTTTGCTGTCAGATTATACTCACGTAGAGTAGACAGTAGGTCATATAAACCCAGATAGTGATCTTCCCAAGAATCACTGAAGAGACAGATATCATCTAAGTAAGCGATGACATCTGAACGATGAGAAAGAATTCGACGCATCATGCGAACGAAAGTAGCAGGGGCGTTCATAAGACCGAAGGGCATTACATTCCATTGAAATAAACCCCTAGGTGTAGAGAAAGCAGTCAGATGTTTGGCATGATCTGCTAAAGGCACTTGCCAATAACCTTTTGACAAGTCAAGTTTAGTGAAGAATCTAGAATTAGAAAGTCTAATAAGTAGATCTTCTAGTAAAGGCATAGGTTCAGCATCGAACTTTGTGACTTGATTTAATTTGCGATAATCAACGCAAATTCGTATGTTCTTATCTTTCTTCCGAACAATAACCATGGAAGAAGAATATGGAGAAGTCGATGGTTCAATTATGTTCAATTGGATCATTTCATCCAATTCCTTTTCCACTTGTGACTGAAAGTGTATAGGGATAGGATACGGCCTAACCCTAATAGGATTATTGTCGGTAAGAATTATGTCATGTTCTATGACCTGCGTGTGACCAGGGATGTCGGTTAGAACATCCTTAAATGTCTGTAACATCGACGAGACTTGACGATGTTCATCAACAGAAAGATTAGGAGAAATGGACACATCTTTCCAAGATTCCATAGAATGTAGTGGAACCACTGGAAGAGGGAGATCGACATCAGAAAAAACAGATTCCTCATCCTGTATTACTGACAGGGATGAGTAATGACCATGAGGTACAGAAGATTCGTCCGTTGCCTGGAAAATAGGCAGCAAATAGTCTGGACGCTCATGAAATTCCGTCAGCATGTTGATATGGAAAGTTTTATGCTTTCCATCTATATCGACCACATAGTCAACATCGGAAATTCGTGAGACTATTGCATATGGACCTTTCCATGCAATCAGAAGTCTATTTTCCCTACTGGGGAGTAGGACGAATGCTTTGTCACCTGGACAAAGTTGTCGTAGACATCTGTTCTTGTTAGCAAACTGCCTTGCTTTTTCTTTAGCAATTTCTGACGAAGCAGTCGCTAGTTTGCATGCCTCAATGATCTTTTGCCTAAGAGCAATGACATACTCATATGAAGATTGAGTGTCATCACTAATATCATCGGCAGTGATGAGATCGTGTAATAAAGACATAGGGCCGCGCGGACGCGCGCCGAAGACAAGTTCAAAGGGAGAAAATCCTGTGTGCTCGTTTGGGACCTCTCTATAGGCAAAGAGAGCCGCAGGTAAAACCCTGTCCCAATCTTGAGGATGGTCTTCAGTTATCTTACCAAGTAAAGTCTTGAGCGTTCTATTCAGACGCTCAACTAACCCATTAGACATAGGATGATAGATGCTACTGAGAGATCTTTTAATGTGTAAGGTAGACATTACTTGAGACATAGTATCAGATATGAGTTGAGTGCCATGGTCTGACAGTATTTCTCTGGGGAACCCCAAGCGAGAAAATATCAGCCATAGAGCATCTGCGATATCTGTAGTAGATATGCTCTTTAGAGGGATAGCCTCTGGCCAACGTGTGTACATATCGACACATGTAAGGATAAACTGATGTCCTCTGGCCGACTTTATCTTAAAAGGGCCAATAATATCTATGGCCATTTTTTGGAATGGCCGAATAGGGATGTCAGCAGCCTGGATAGGCGCAGCATGTCGTGGTCCTCTAGATTTGACCTCCTGACATACCTGACATGATCGGCAGTATATACGAATGTCCTTGTTAACAAAGGGCCAAAAGAAAGCCGCAAGGACTCTCGACTTTGTACGGGAAAATCCCATGTGTCCAGCACATTGCGAGTCATGAGCATGCTGCAATATTTGCACTCTCATACTCTTGGGAACAAGAATTTGCGAATGTGCTGACGTAGCCGAGTCTTGTACCATACGTACAAGTACGCCGTTTTTCATTTCTATCCAAGATTTTCTTTGTGTATCCTTATTTGGATCACCTTTCTTCGCAAGAATGAAGAATTTCTTTAGCGTAGGATCTTCTTCTTGTAATTTTATGAACGAGTCACGAGAAATAACCAAGGTACTATCTTGGCTATGAACTTCATTATTATTATCCAACGAAGTTTGTGGTGTTTGTAGAGCTTGTGCTCTTGTAACCACTGCATTGGTAGCTTGCATATTATCATCTTCCCAAGCAGCAATCTGCTGTGGGGTACATTCCCTAACTCCGTGGATACGACCAATAATAAGGTCCGCAATTGGATTAGGTAAGAGACAGGCATGCACATCTCCTGTAAAGAAAGGAGTGGCAATGTGGATTACAGCAGTAGGATATTTCTCTAGAGTGCCGCCAAATGTGACACATTTGATAACCCTTCCTGTCGCACAGGATGGATCCACAAGCGATTGTCTAACACCAATAGTGGTGCATCCGGAATCGAAAAGTAGTGAGACCGGAGTATTATTAACAAGACCCTTATGTAGGATTAGAGAACCTCTCCCATCATGTGCAACCGAAGCAGGAAGAGCGGGGAGAGGGTGACCACAACTCAAAGTCGATATTGTAGTCGGTTCGAACAAAGTACTGCATTGGGGGCACTTGTTTGCTCTCCCAAAGTCAAAAGAAGAACAAGTGACAGCGTCAGAGTTTTTATTATCAGAAACCTGATTACAGGCTCCCTGAGATTCTTGTTGAACCGAGTTAGCCTGCTGATATCTCTTTTTTTTGTATTGAGATCTACCGCGACTACCATTACCTCTGAAGTTATCACTGTTGTTATTGTCTCTGTAGTTGTTATTGTCTCTATTATAACTGTTATCATGTTTCGAACTACAGTTTCCATGATTATTATCATGTCCACATTGATGTGAACATCTATTTGTTTGGTTTTGAGGTTTACGCGAGGAAAAGCCTCTGTTACCATATCCTCTTCTGAAATGCCTAAAATTATTAGGTTGGAAGTAACGAGGACTGTCAGCTCGTCTCCAATTCTTCGACGAAGAATCACCCTGAAATTGATTTCCATAATTTTGACCGTAACTACGGTTACTTTTCCTATCAAAATTTTGTTGGAATCTATTACTAGAGTTTTGACCATAAGGTGCTGCCGAAGCAACTGGCAGACCTTCTTTTACTTTAGAGTTACCAGTGGTTACGTGAGGATGCGCAGTTATATACTGGCTACAGAAATCTTCCATTTCTTTTATTGTTTTAGGTTTACGTTCATGAAGGAAAGCAAGGAAAGACTCATTGACCGAAGACATGACTTTGTCTCTAAGTATTAAGTCCATAAGTCCTTCATAAGTTTTTTCTGTCTTAGACAGCTCCACCCAACGTAAAAAAGTAAGACGTGTCTTTGAAATGAATTCAGAGAATTGCACACCAGTTTCTGGTAACATATTTTTAAATTGAAGACGATAGCCGTCTTCGTCAAGGTGGTATTTTTTTAACAACATAGCCCTGACAACCTCATAGTTGTTCTTGTCAGGCTCATCTACCATACTTAACATACTCAAAGCATCACCTCTAAGTATTTTGGATAAATGATAAACCTGCAATGATTTATCTATGTTATGTACTTTACATGAAGTTTCAAATCTGTCCAAATAGAATGTTATATCGTCGATGGATGCATTGAATGGTGGTAGATTAAGCTTGAAAGTGCTTGGATTAGTCTTATCTGAGACCTTATTTGCATCATTAGCATTACCCATGTTCATCACCTTTAATTTCTCAACTTCCAAAGCTAAGATTTTTTCTTCATGCTCCATTTTTGCTTTTCTCTCTTCAGACTCTCTTTCAAGTCTTTTATTTTCAGCCTCTATTTCAAATCTTTTATTTTCAGCCTCAAGTCTTTTATTTTCAGCCTCTATTTCAAATCTTTTATTTTCAGCCTCTTTTTCAAATCTTTTCTCTTCAGCTTTTGCTTCTGCTTCTCTTTGTAACTTTTTTTCTTCAGCCTCAGCTTGTTTTTCTAATCTTTTAATTTCCACCTGCATTTGCAGTTTCTTTTGTTCAGCTTCCATTGCTTTATCATATTGAGCAGTTGCAAATTCTTCTAACTTATCACCAGTCTTCCCAAGCAATTTACCCTGCTCAATAAAGTGCTCAAATGTAGCCATGATGAGTAATAATATGAGTCCACAACCTGAAATAATTAATTATCTTATTTCAAATTTAATTATAACAAGTCTTAAATGAAGCACTTGCCTACTCACAACACTATATTATTATCCCAATCTCTGTGGGAAACAAGTCTTATATCAAAGAACTTGTGTATAGACTTTTTTGAAATATCATCAATCAACTCTTGATCATAGGTGCACTTCCCATTCAATAGTGCACAATACTATTCATCATTCATTAATCATAAGTGTAGTAGTAATGCATAAGCATAACCCACTATTAAATGTGAATTAACTACTATAAGTCTAACCAATGACTATATAAACACTATCACAATGTAAACAATAACAATGTAAATTTTACACTGTAAACAATACAATGTAAACAATACAATGTAAACAATAACAAAGATTTAGCAACAATACGAAAACATTCGTAGAAATCAACAAAAAATAAAGCGAAAATTAAAGAAATATCACAAAAAATGTGATGATATCTACGAGGATATTAGACAATACACATGACACCACAGTGTATAAACAAAAATGTTGTATGAAACTAAACTATAGTAAAGAGGAGGCTAACAAATACAAACAAATCAAAACAAAACTAAAGAATGTGAAGAAAATTCCGAAAATAACACTGACCATATCGTCACAACTAACAAAAAAATAGCAACAGAAGTCGCTTTGCAAATTCCAGTATCGGAAATTTGCACACCCTACAGAAAACGCTCACGATAGACGACCTCTATCACGTGGTATGATCTAAGGGAGACTCCGCCCAACCGAAAAACCCGCAGAAACATAAACATATAAATATAAATATACAAATAACATATAAACATATAACATGTAAACAAAAGAATGAGATGAAACACAGAAGACTCAGTAGAAGTATAAGGGCACAGTTCACAAACAAACAGGCCACTTAACTTATTGGTATCCAAACGTCAGCCACAGCAGAAAAAAAACAGATGACAATCAGCGTCCTAAGGAATGAAGATCCAACGATGATGGTACATCTGGACTGCTTCAACTGCCATGACGATGGTACTTGAGCTTCTAAACAGTACAGGTAGTGTAACTAACGGCACTTGACCTTCTTATTCAATCGTAAATTGCCTGAATCGGTACTTGGCCTTCTTATTCAACCGGCACTTGACCTTCACAAACGACAGCAACACGTTTCAAGTGGCAATGTATGACTCAACGCCGGGTACTGCCATAATTCTGTATGTAGATGTCTTGAAAAATCGCTGTATGTTGATTTCTGAAACAATGCAGTTTGTTGAATTCTTGTTGAATGAAGTGGGTAAGGGACCCCGAGTATGCTGGTACCAGAACAAACCAGCTTATGGCCACCAAATGTTGCGTGGTTCAAATGTTGAGTGTCTCTTTAGTATACGCCATAATAGTTGAAGGCGATGAAGACACAGTATGACGTCATATTAAACTCACGATGTGAAAAGTCAATCAAGCTTTAAACAGCAGTGATGGGTTTTTTGCAATATATATTGTACGCCACAATGACAAAATGCATGGACATCGTTATGTAGAAAAACATCACAGGGATAGTACAACAGTCATTGTATCATCGAAGTAGTCGATTCAACAGGCACAGCAAACAGCATAATAATAATGTACATTATGTGCCTTTTCATGATATCGTAAACCGCTGTTCATGTAGTCAGGTAGTAAACTTCCTCTTTCCATAAGAGCTAGTAGATATCAGCTAGGAGATTAAATCTGGTCTCCTATTTTTGACCTCAACAAGACAGGCATGTCTTTCGAGCGTCACATTATTGTTCTCTATGTTCCTTATACAGCAAAGGTATCAAACCTAGATCCATCAACAAAGTTCAGGAAGCAAGTAGTCCGTAGGACAGGCATCAATCGATGCGTGACAATATAAGTGGATCGTGAGCTGAGCAAACTCGTCATAATATAGACTTGATAATAAGGCAGGCTAAGCGAAAGTCAACATCACAAGATGGCGATAAAGTCACTTAGCAAAAAAGGATTCATTTACCTGTTCATCAGGAATTAATACACAAATTCACATATGCCTCCAGGCATTAGGAATAACATGGAGATATATCATCTCAAAAAAGGAACAACAATCATGAGGACTCCTTCCTGAATAATCTAAGCGAAGACTAGCACATAGCTACGTCTCGCCTTATCAGCTTCTCTGCTCAGACTAACCTGGGCGGAAATCGTTTAAACAACGCCACAAAAAGAGACATGCGCAGAACACGCGAATCGAATACAACTCAGCCAAATTTACGAAACGAAGAATGTTCTACGATGTTCGACTAAAGACCTTTTACCTTAAAAGGAAATGAATCTTGAAACATTGCGATTGCCAACTGTTTTCAAAGAACTGGCGATCTGAGCGCTCCATAAATGGACATGACTCAAAAATCGTTCACACAACTATCGGCAACCCTAGCTATCAAGATAAGACAACTTCTTGAAGATAGCTATCAAGATTAGACGACTGTAGAAATAAAAGTGACTACAATTCCATGAGTTCCTTCCCATGCATTAAAATTAACTATAGTCAGAATGCATGGTCAGAATAAGTTGCGACAAGTTTTTAGCAGCAACACATGTAATGTTAAAAAATACTGTATATGTACTCCTATATATTACTATATATGCTCCTATATGTTTTGTTACTACAAAACAGTATTTGAAAAATAAAAACTATATTAACTAAAATTCTTTTTTTGTTACCTATATCGTCTGTTGTCTATCGTCTAATTGTTTGTCTAAATATATCGTCTAACTGTTCGTATGTCTAAATATATCGTCTAACTGTTGTAAAATAACTTTTCTAAATATATGTCTAAATATATATCTCAATAAATATCGTCTTCTTGTTATCTATAAATATACCTCTAATTATTAACCGCTGGCTATTGTCTAAATATATCCTCTTCTTGTTATCTAAATATACCCCCTTCTTGTTATCTAAATATATCTCTATATAAAAGTCACGCGCCACCACAAAGCGCCACCACATTTTCCTTATATAAAAAGTCACGCGCCACCACCGCGCGCCACCACATTTTCCTTATATAAAAAGTCACGCGCCACCACAGCGCGCCACCACAATACTATCTAAGTTGCGCATTGTATACTACTACTGTCACTTATCGTTCCACATGCCACTGCTGTCTCATCTTCTAGCAGGGAATCCGAAATCTGACTGAAAGTTGGAATTGGTATGTCATCTCCGTGTGGAACAGGTCGCCTAGCAGAATCTAAATCTGGATATTTCCACTTTTTGTGATTTTTTCCATTAATTCCCTTAATATTCACAACACAGAAATAACAGTCATCATAGTGGTTCTTGGGCTCTCTCCAAACCATTGGAATTCCAAATTTTAAACATTTTCTGTTCCCACAAGTCCACTGTCGCAGGTGTTCAACACATGTTTTGCAAACAATATGAGGAGCCCAAGACTTATCCTGGTCACCTAGTTTTACTTTAAAGTAAGCAAAGTATGCCTTTTTCACAAAAACAGTAATATGCTTCCTATGTTCTTCTTTGAAAGTGTACTCTACACAGATATAACAAAATTAATGCGGTGAAAGAAAACATGCTCTTCTTGAAGATGATGCCATTCTCTGTTAGAAGTGTAATCAAATAAGTAGCATACTAACATGCATGCAGTGGCTTAAAATCTAAAAAAGGCAATTCTGGGAAGATTCTTGGAAAACTGAAACTGAGAGTAAACAAGCAGTTTTCTTTTGTAAAGGACTAGACAGCAATAGTTTTTTTTACATAGCCTTATATAGAAAATATTGTAATAATACAGGGTGACCCAAAAAAAAAACGGGCCCGCGCAGCGCCAATCTAATTTTAGTAATAAAACGAATGAAAAATGTACTGAAACACTTTCTGATCTGGTTCGATATTTTAAGTTGCCACCGGAAAACAAATTCCCAAAGCATGGTTGTTGTAGAACACTGGAAAATTGATATTATGTTCATATTTTTCAGCGTTTTGGGTTAGTTACCAAATCGTGCAAAACGCATTATCGTGGCAACTAGTGATATGACTACAAAAAATGCGTGTACATCTCGTCTAATGGCTGAAAAGGATTGAAACGTGTTTCACAATTGACTGATAGATCTAGCGACGAGGACAAGAGTGAAAACGGTGTGCACATTGGTTGAAACTGTGATTTTGATAGAGATGGGGCGCAAGCAATTATAATTATGAAAATATTGCAAAGTCCTCGGCCATCGGAGGGCTGTTAAATAGCAACAACCTCTATTAGAGTTACAATCGGTGCTTATTGTAATAGTACATTCATTTATCTTTAAAATGACGTGTAATTCATAAAAAATATGTAAACAATTACAAAAACTACAGCTTACATTGTGCAAACACCTACAGGAAGAAAATGGGAAAAAAAATTTTTTCGGCCACAGTGTGTTTTTCAATTCGGTAGTTAATGTGTTAATGAAATACAAAAATGTCTGTATCTCAAAAACTAGAGCTGCTACAGACAAGTAAATGGGATATTTCGATTGAGCAGGCCTCATTTATGTACAATCAAGAGTAAAATGTTTGGCACCAAAAATTATTTTTTTTTTGGGTAGGGCTGTGTAATTGTTGCGACATTTTTGTTGTGACCTTTGTCATTTTATGATAGCCTTTCGGTATTTCTTGTCTTTGTTTTCTCTTTGTAAATGCGGCTGACAAATATTAAGCCAGGTTGTCACGGGTTGCCTTTCCTTGCTGTGCAGTAATGGTCCAAGAATGGCCAAAACCTAGAGTATCGACTGTGGGTCATCAAAGGTATCTACCTTGGCAGAGATGTAGATAAAAGGATGATGATGTTTCTACCTCGAGGGAGTCTTCACAAGATATTCAGAAATCAAGAACAATTCAGAATGAGTCTTAGCAATGGTAACTTTTTATCTGCCCGCCGTCTTTTGTGAAGAATTTCTCTGTAATTTATTATTAGCTCGAACAAGCCCCCAACATATTTAACAGTAAAATGCTACTTTATTAGCTCGTTTATCTATAGAAAATACGGGTTCATACGTGTGCACTTCTCTCTGTAATAACTAAATCAATTATGAATTTGTGAAACAACATATAACAAATTTAATAATCAATTATCTTTTAACAATGATAAAATAAATAAATGATTGATGAGTTAATATTGGTGTCTTCACTGAAACTTCGCTGGAAATGTATGATTAAAGTGTTCATTTGGTTCTGGCCTGATAAGTTTAACTACGATGTATGTGGCGAGGGCATGTCCCAAAAGCGCCAGTGCTGGGGTAACCGCTCCTGGGGTTAATTACGAGTATCTTCACCAGCCGTTGATGGTAGGCGTCTCTTGTCGACTACAAGCTATGAACCACAGATTTGTCTTTCAAACTGGTATCGTAGACTGGTACCACAAATGGTCTTGTAGACACGTACTACGAACTTTAGAGGAAAACAAAGACCTCTGCTAAGGTTTAAATTCTCTGATACTAATCAGGCGCCTTCCCGCTGTCTCTTCCTACAACTCTTATTCTCAGCAATGTTATCCCCTCTTATACAGTATAGCTCAGTGGATATGATAAAAATTCACAATTACTTTCAGTTAGTCTGAGCGAAAAGTATGTCTGGACAGCGGAGAATGCAATGTCTTGTGCTTGGGTGAACATGTCTAAGTATACATATAACCTATTACAAATGATAATAAATATGTACACATGATGTCATCATCATTCACTCCTTGCTCCATTCGGAGTCTGAGGTTACCTCTGCTTTTGGTTCCCTGTGAGAACTAGCACGAAGCAATCGCCGGCGCTTTGCTGTGGTGGTTCATGAATATATCATTTTCACTTGCGGAGGTTGCCAGCCTCGTAAGGACCTGTACAACCATGTCAAATTCAAGGTATAAAATGTATTTTACAACTCATCCCAATAACTTTTGAGAACTCTAGACTTCTTGCTCAGCTGAATAGTCATGGCAACTTGATGACGTAGTCTCAAATACGCGTCTGGGATACTATTTCTATTTTAGAATCCATCTGTGAGTGGTCATGTAGAATCCGGTTTCCGTATTAATATTGGCGATTACCTACTGATGTTTCAGCAGATGCCGTAATACGTTTTGTCCGGGCCTATAAGTTCAGAATTCTTACTTCTATTCTTTCCTGGCTTTAGTCCGAGCTGTCTACTTTGATGATTCTGGAATGCAGTGTCGTATGTCTAATATTTGCTAAGTTATATCGCAGCTTTCGGCCCAAGCTTCCGCAGGGCGTTTCCGACAAAACTTACAATCATAACGAATTTATATTTGCATCCTTAATGTCAGCAAAAACATTCAAAGTGTTTGTTATAATAACGTTCCTCTTTGAATTTTCTGCTTGACTCATACGTTTGTGAAATTTAAACAGTCACTTTCCATACAAGGATTTTTTATTTCCGTCGATGACAGGTCATGTTCACTATTATCACATTTTTAACTCACTTCTGCAAATGTCTCCCAGGATTGAGATTATCTGTACTTATTATCACAGGTAATTTTGTAGGTCTTAGTACATAGCTTATCAGACACTCCCGATCGCTTGCCTTAACGCTGGAGCAATACAAATCCGTTTGCCCGTTTAGACAGACGTGGTTATGCAACTAAACCCGTATTTCAAGTTCGTCGTACCCGGAGTCAATCTGGTTATTATCACGTTGAGGGATTCAATTAATCTTTCGGGATGGTCAATTACGCCGTGACCTGACATAAATAGAAGTGTGAAAATATGAACAAATCCAGGGAGTGGCGCGGCACAATTTTATGTGCCAACAAAATGAAGAAATAAATAGATTATAAGAGAGAGAGAGAACGAAGAGGTGAAAAAGGACGCGAACAAATGTCGTCACACAGGTGTAAGACACCCAGGACATGTAAGGGTCTACTTTAAAAACCCTGAACCCTCTAAAGATCTACCTTGATAAAGTCATTTCTGTTTTCAGGAGTTTCTGGATTTTGGAATAAGTCCAGCTTTTATCTCTGCCGCATGATCTGCTTCCTAAAATCCCATCATCAGAGCGGTGGAAAATTAAAACTAAATGTTTCACTGCAAGTTAACTTCACTTCAAAGAAACGATCGCGTCCTATCTTATATACTCGTAGTTCACGAATAAAATAAATTTCAGTAAGCTAACTTGCGGGTTTTCCACTAGAACTACGGTGAAAGTACATTTAAACCAGGGGACACTGCGCTAATAAGTGCCGGTCGGAGAGGGAAAGTTCGAAATTTACCTTGATTAAAATTACCCCCCCCCCCCCTTACCCCCTCCCCATCGTCGCTTAGAGATCTACTAAATTATGCCTTGGGAGCTAACGGTAAATCACGATCGACGGTTGCTGCCCACACTCCTTGTGTTTCTATAGTGTACTTTACATTTGTAAAGCTTTCTTCAGTACTAATTTTTTTTAAACTTTCTGTTTTATTAGCACTGAAGGAAAATAGCTCTTCATAACCTCTTTCTTCCGTGTAGGTAGTGTGTTATTTTCAAAGAAAACATATCAGTTTTTACCGCTTATCATGCCAAGTCCAGAGATAACGTCACATACAGATGTTTACGGAATGAGGCTGTCAGAAGTATATTAAAGCGCTTATCACTTTTATCTATAGGGGCTAATTTGCAACTTGGAGGCTACGGAAATATTATGTACTTGCATATCACACCTTGCTAGGCGAGCGTGTGGTAATGAATCATGCGTAGAATGAAGGAAAACACGGTCATTCAAATAGCCTGGCTACTTGGTTGGAACCGAACAAAGCCACGAAACAGTATAATTTTAAATTATTGTGGTAATTTATGAAATGAAAGTTATGAAGAAGACACGAGGGTAAAAAATGTATTGATGTGGTGCTTCAATAACGAAAAACCAAAGAAAGAAAGAAAGAAAGAAAAGAAAGAAAGAGAATAAAATTGACAAAAGTGGTCCAATACTGGTTGTCTGAGAGATATGATCTTATCTTAAATAAACTTCACTGAATCTTACAAATGTGGATTATTGCAATAGTATGGCAGAGTGGTTAGAGCGGTGATCTCTCGCGGCATAGGTACCGGGTTCGATAAAAAGCGGCGTCACGCTCCACTCTACCCAGGTGTAAATAAGCACCTGACTCTGCTTGTGAGTTAGTGAATGAAAATTCAGCGAACAATAAATCTGGCCACATCTCGCAGCTAGAGAACTGGCCACATCTCGCAGCTAGAGAACTGGCCACATCTCGTAGCTAGACCCAGTATAATGAAGGATCTAGCACTTCACTTCCCCTACGAAATGGTAGATGAGGCAGAGTATGAGATGAGATGTTCACATTGTCTCACGGCGAACCCGCGAATGACTCATTTAATCAGTCCAGATTCTTTAGATGACACGATCCTACTCGGATAACTGTGGCAATTCTAGAGCTAATACATGCTTACCGAGGTCCGACCGTCGCGGAAAGAGCGCTTTTATTAGTTCAAAACCAATCTTCGTTGCCCTCCGCGGGGCGCAGCGTTCCCACTGGTGACTCTGGATAACGTTGTGCTGATCGCATGGCCTTTTCTCTAGCTGGTTCCCTCCGAAGTCTCCCTCGGGATAGCTGGTACTCGATCGCAGTTTTATTTGGTAAAGTGAATGATTAGAGGACATGAAGTATAGCATATATGTGTGTTATGGTGCTAGACTGTATCGGCTGCACCCTTCATCTTGACCCACCAGCTTCGAGAGGCATGCTGCATGGGCAACAGCTTGACGTCTTTATCCAAGCGCCGAACCTCGTTCCCACCGAGACATCCTATAGTCAGTAATGAATGAAATGGATACCACTCCTACCCCCTCTCCGGCGGTATCTGCTGTGGGGCTACCTTTACCTTTTAGTTTTATCTAAGAAAAGAAGAAAGAAAAAACTGGAAAAAGTTTAACGCCACCTGAAATTTCCGTTTAAATATATCAGCAAAAAATATCAGCAAGAGTTAATTGGCGCCCCCTAGTTCCTGTTAGCTGTCGGCGGTGTGATATTTTAGATTTACCTGCACTCCTCTTGGGCGCTATTTTGAGCATAATTATTAGGCGTCACCGTATGAACATAATTATCCTACAATATAACTCCATCTTTCACGTTGTGAAAGTTTTTGTTGAAACTGTAAAGTCTAATCACTACTTCTAATATGCGCAATCAGTTTAGCTACGGCGTCAGCAAAATTAAAGCGATAAATTTTGCTTTGTTGACGTTTCTGAGGTGGTGTAGAATAGAACTCCTCAAAATAAAACTGTCAGCATTGAATTAATAACACGTGGAAGCTAAAGGTGGTCCTATAGCAGATGCTGTGTTGTTCCGGGGGGGGGGGGGGGGTGGGTTCTCTCTTATGAGTCAAAGAATATGCCTACTGCTGCCTCGGGCGTGTTGTTGAAGGCGACTAAGACGGGGTTGTTCATGGGGCTGGCAATCTCATCGTGTGAAACAAATTGTTACAGAAACCACTGCTACAAGGGCATGTGAATGGTTGGTGCAGGCTTCCTGTAAGTGGCAGCTGTGGTGGTGGCTCCATGCTCCGTAAGGAACATGATGATAGAAGATACTGCTGTAGGGGAGATGTTTTTAAGGACTTCACTACACTAGGTCTCAGCTTTAAGAGGTGGGGTGACTAGTTCAGTTCCTCGCTGCCTTTGCTTTCCCTATGTCCAGAGCAGAATCAAGTACTCAGTTACAGCTAGGTTTGCTTGAGCGTGCCGATACATGGTTTCAAATCCGGTCACTTTGATGTAGAAACCACACATACACAACTTTAAATATTTCTGCGGCGAACGAAAATACTTTCTTCTCACTGCTGTTGTATGTCGGTCCCTGACGAAGCCCTGGTGGTCGTGACGCCGCTGCTTGTTTCTTTGTACATTGTCCCAGTGATATTTGTACTAACTAATGTTGTTTGCCTTACAGTGATTTACAGTGTTGCTGCAGTGTGTCTCACTTACTTGAATATCTCAGACAAATTCATTTAAAAATAAAACTGCCTTCTTCTTCTTCAGCCTCTCTTTAGCTCCCCAAAGATTAAAGGGTCCCCCACTACACTTTGTCCCATAACACGAAACATGCGCAAGAGTACACCCTGCGCTCAAGAAGTGCTGGACCTTGTTTCAGTTTGCCTAGTGTAATGAGATTGCTAGCCCAAGCACATTCTCAGTAGTCGTATTTTAAGACATGTTTGACGGAGCAATGATATTATTGATCCTGTCAGTCCTCAGAGACTCACTAGAACGACTCTAAGTACGATAAACAAGTGTAATTAGAAGATAACAGAGAGACACATTTATCTCCTTTTGTTGTATACGCCAAAAAAACCCAAAAATCAAACACACCAAGGAAACCAATAATTCATTTGTTGATTACCATTCAGCTGCTGTGGAGCAAACCATCTTCAACAAACTCACGCCAACTGTTCAATCCTGTGCTATCCGTTCACGGTGTTTCAATGACGTCTTTATCCCTGTTATGTTTGTATCAAATTCCCTTCTCTTTGTGTTTTTCTGTCTCTTTCTTATTCTCTTACCCTCCATTGCAATGCTATCAGCTGATTTCTTCCGTTTTTGTCTTATCCAAAGCTAGTGTCTGTTACTCTTCTCTTGTTTTACTGATGTTTGTTTCGTTCTTTCCATTAGTTCCACACTGGTGATCTTGTCATACCATTTCAGTCCTATTCTAAGCAAGCACCCGTTTGTGAAAGTCTGTAACTTTATGGTTGTTGCTTCCATGTTTCACAGCCATACAATAGGACAGCCTAGAAATAAGAGTTGAAGAATCTTATTGTTGTGTTCGATTTTATAACTTGCGATTTCCATATATTTTCAAATCCACCGCAAGCCACATTCATCGTATGACAAATTCATTGCAAGCCACATTCATCGTGTCATAAATTCATCGCGTACAAAAGCTATCCTGTGTCATTCATCAGATTCATCGCAGGATAGTTGTATCGCATACTTTCTACTTCATAAAATGCATCTGTAACGGTTTTTTTAACCTGTTATGATTAGATCATTCCTCAACCATTTGGTTATGTGATACGACATATAATCCGAGGATGTGGTAATGTGGTGGTAGAACCAGTAGTAGTGGTGGTGATGATAACATTTTGAATGGTTATCTTATTCTGGTGCTACATTACATTTTGACCCTAAAAGTGAACGAGATGATAATAAAGTCAGAAAAAAAAATATGTAAATAACAGCCTTCTCAAGTCGACATGAGCGCAGTTGGTTTTTCCCCTTGAGGTGTCTGCTTTCTTGTGGCGGGGCACGTTTCTATGAGCCTAGACTTCAGTGCGTCGATTATGTCAAAGCTCAATTCCATTAAAAAAAAAAAAATGAAATCTGTCAACTCAAGTACAGTGTTGATAAATACTAAGCCTTGAAAAGGCTACTTGTGTCTATCAGCTAGCCGGTCGAAGCCCTGAAAAGGGCTAAGTACTGAAAAGGTATGTTTGCACTTGCAGCGTTGTTAAATAGTAAGCCACGAAAAGGACTAACAGTACTTATCCGCTGGCATAATGAAGCCCTGATAAGGGCTAGTCTTGAAAAGAACTGCTGGCTACACCGACGCTGCGTATGCCGCCCAGACCTCATGTCCAGTGAAGACTTTGTGTCGATATTCGAACACAAAAAATGTTGTACAGCACAGAATTGTATTATTCATCCCGCCGAGGTTCTTTGATTTTTATCTGGGAAGATGGCCAACACAGATTCAGAATTTCATTTGCATTTTTGTGTTACATAGTTAATGCGTACCTTTCTTTTCTTTCTTACACACAGTACCTGAAGTTCACAGATTTGATCATAAGTTTGTATTCTCATTTCTCATCTCTAAAAAAATCTGTCATTTTCTACTCTTCCGTTGAAATCGTGACATGTAGAATTTCAGACTTCTGGCGCATTTCTTGTTCGACTTTTGATTGAGTTGGACTCCGTGATTCCTTTCTCGCAGTGAAAATAACGTTGAACTGCAATTAATTTGGATGTTATCCGACTTTCACCACCATCACCACTATTGATGCCAAATTTATCATCATCATCACATTTTAGCTTTCCAAGGAGCAAAAGCCTTCTGAAAAGGTGCGCTTAGTTTTTCTGCCGAATGCCATCAGCTCAAGGTCTTCCAATTTCTTCAAGATTCCTTTCATTTCTGGCCCCAGTTCTCTTCTCCTGTGCCCAACTGAAATGAGTTTCAATTTTAAAATGTCACCTACAGCTTACTTTAAAAGTTAAACGTGAATATTGTTAAACCAGTGTTTGACTTGACTTTGATCCAATGTCACTGATCGTCAGCTCTTGGTGACCTTAGACCAGTATTTGACTTGACTTTGATCCATTGTCACTGAGCGTCAGCTCTTGATGACCTTAGATCAATGTTTGACTTGACTTTGATCCATTGTCACTGAGCGTCAGCTCTTGATGACCTTAGACCAGTGTTTGACTTGACATTGATCCTCTGTCACTGAGCGTCAGCTCTTGGTAACCTTAGACCAGTGTTTAAACAGGCTAAGAATGAAATGTGTTATATGATGTAGGGAAGGAATGAATGAGTGGGGCATTTAAAATGTGATGAGACGGTAACAGTTGAGCTGGTGGTAGAAGTAACGATAGTAGTAGTAATTTCAGTAGTAGTAATTTCAGTAGTAGTAATTTCAGTAGTAGCAATTGCAACCCTAGCAACATTTGTTGTAGCAATAATTGAAGGAATATTAAAAGCTGTAGTAGCAGTAATAATACTATTGGTGGCAGAAGCAATGGTAGTATGTGTTGCATACGGTTTTCTTTCTTGTTTAGTTTAGTTCTTGTAGTATAAAGTATTGTTAAAGTTCATACATCATGCTGACAACACGAATGGACACGGGTGTGGTCATCACAGGACATAACTGGCCGAAGAACACAAGACATCTTGTAGTGGGTCCACGATATGTTTCGCTTAACATTTATTCAACTCAGGAACAATGGCATAGTTGGAGAATCTTGAATGAAGTCTCCTCAAAATATACATATGTATGGTCAGTCCATAAATAAGGTATTCATACTAGTTATGCATCAATATACATCGTCTCAATTATTCAGTCCTGGCCGCTGTACTAAGAGGTGCGTGTCAGGCAACGACACCCAAGTAATGTGGACCAGAAAACGTGAATAAAAAATACTTGAGTTATATTTCTCTGTAAGAGGTGGAACTTCTGTATAAGTTCAGGACCATCTTAGAAAACATAGTGGCGGCCTTCGAAGTTAGTTTATACCACTTAAATATATAATATTCCTTCACAATTCTGGGAGCTTGAAAAACACGTCTAACTTGGACGAATTGAAGTATACGAAAGGGCACGAATATTAGCCGTTAGAATAAATTAGCGCAAACGCGTTACGTCACTGACAACCGGTAGCGTATTAATTATGCAGCGTTCTTCTTCTTCTTCCGTCCTTAGCCAAAGACCGACCAAGCAGTCAGAGGCCATCACGCCTTGTGGCGTCTTAAGAGCAACAGCAGATTGATTTTTTTCTGTTGTAGTTTCCCATCACGCCTAGCGGCGTCTTTAGGGCAACAACAAATAGATCCATCCGCCGTTGTTTCCGTAATCGGTGTGACAAGCCAACGGGTGATCAGCCCATTGGGCATGCAGCGTTCAATATAAGTTAAAAACCGTGCAGAAACATGAGTTACCACAAATAGACATATTTCCTCAATAGCAATGGCTATATGCCTGTGTGTGGCAATAATACATAACATATTAACATTTGTTCATTAACAGTATGTTTTGTAGTAGTTGTATTAGCAGTAATAGTAGATGGAATAGTAATTGCCGTAGTAGTAAGACTACTGTTAGCAGGAACATCAGCTGTAGTAACAGTTGCTGTAGTATTAATTTAAAAAAAGTTTTTGTAGTCGAAATAATAAATGTGGTAGTGGTAAAGGTGATATGGTAGTGATAGCAGCATTTGTAGTAATAGTAGTAGTAGCAGCGATAGTAATAAATACTGTTAAAGAAGTGAAAGTCACAAGAACTGAAGCTGGATAAAATACGAACTTACGAGAACATCAATCACAGTATTGCTACGAGTTTATGAGCACAATAAATGACATTGTCTGTATATGTTTATGAGCACAACATTCACATTGTCTGTACATGTTTATGAGCTTAACATTCATATAGTCTGTACACGTTTATGAGCTCAACATTCACATTGTCTGTTCATGTTTATGAGATCAGCATTCACATTGTCTGTACATGTTTATGAGCTCATCATTCACATTGTCTGTACATGTTTATGAGCACAACAATTACATTCCCTGTACACGTTTATGAGCTCAACATTCACATTGTCTCTACGAGTCTTTATTACAAAAATTGCATTGTCTCTACGAGTCTTTATTACAAAAATCACATTGTCTCTACGAGTCTTTATTACAAAAATCACAATGTCTCCACGACTTTGCGAGCTCAACAATCATACAGTCTCTACGACTTTACGAGCTCAACAGTCATACAGTCTCTACAACTTTACGAGCTCAACACTCATGCAGTCTCTACGACCTAAGAGCTCAACAGTCATACAGTCTCTACGACTTTACGAGCTCAACAATCATACAGTCTCTACGACCTAAGAGCTCAACAGTCATACAGTCTCTACGACTTTACGAGCTCAACAATCATACAGTCTCTACGACCTAAGAGCTCAACAGTCATACAGTCTCTACGACTTTACGAGCTCAACAATCATACAGTCTCTACGACTTAAGAGCTCAACAATCATACAGTCTCTACGACTTTACGAGCTCAACAATCATACGGTCTCTACTTAATAAACACAATAATCTTCTTCCTCTTCTTCGTACACTTTTAGATGTCAACATGAATAAGTTTAAAGAAAGCAGTAGTCATCCTGAGGTTGTCGGTATCTCTATAGAGTTTTTCCAGGAGTGGTACTGGTGACGGCCATCCGTGCTGTCTTTTTTTTTTTAATTGGGCACTTTTGCAGCAGATGTTCAGCTATCATTGTATCTGTGCCACAGTGGCACTCGTAAGTAGTTCCTATCTTTAGCTTGTTGAATAGATGGTATCTCAATCTGTTGTGACCTATACAGAGTCTCAAGATAACCACTTGTGCATTTCTGGTGCGCTAGTAATATGCATCGTCCTTCTGGTGGCCTGCTTCCCACTTGTTTCTGTATCCGCTTCTTGGCCTCTTCATAAGTCATGCTTGTGTCGACTGAGGTAACTTTCCAACTTCCTTTCCCAGTCCATCAGCCTCTTCACTGCAGTGTGGTGAGATCCACTGTACCACAACTCTGTTGAATCGCTGACTTAGTTTGTAGAGTATTGCTCTTAAGTCGCTTAGGTCTGCATTCGTTTCACTCCTCAGCGCTGTAACTACAGATAGCGCATCTGTAAAGAAAGCTACATGTATGTCAGTGCTTACCTCTATCATTAGAACCTCTGCTGTAGTTTTCAAGGCCACTGCTTCTGCTCTGAAGTTACTTTAGAATTTTTCTGGTGCTACTGACAACTTTATTTTTTTTTTTTGGTATACATTGCTCAAACTCAAAAAAATTCCTCCACCGCTATTATATGTTGCTGAGCCGTCTGTGTATGCATGTAAATGAACACAGGAATGACTGTCTTTACGAGTTTACTGGTTCTGCCCACTAAATTTTACTCGTCAGTAACTTCAAACGTTTTAAATTTAAAATACTTTAAACAAAATATCTCACGCAACGTTTTAATGAAGTTTTTACACAAGCACAACGATAAAAAAGACATTTATACAAAATATTTTTTTGGCACATAATGCACAAGAAAATTAAACGTATCGATAATATTGACCATGTAATCGACAACCGAAAACTTACAGATTATCACAACTAATTTGCTTGTTCACCACAGAAGGATTAAAATAGCATGACACGATCACCTTTAGGAGCTGAAGATGAAAACTCAGCACATATCAGCGGAATAAGAGATGAGGAATAGGCGTCGGCATTGGATTAAACTGACACTGAGGAAACCATTTGACAGTATGACTTAGCAACCTTTGCTCAGGAATACCCAGAGTAAGAGAAATAAGATAACATACGGAGCTACAAATATGAGACAGACATAAAAGGGCAAAAGACGACATGGCAAGTCATTAAGAGGATATGACAAGACAGAAAGGTGTGACGTGTATTTAGTGACGGCTGTGACGATATTTGTGTACGTCCATCTACGTTCTTCGTTCTCTCCTGCATTACCGATTTATTTCTTTTGTTCTCACACTCATCGTCCTATTTTTTGGCATATTTTATGCACCTACATTTTTTGCCTAGTCACTCCCAGACTTGTTTACGTTTCACTGTTTGAATCGTGTAAATTACAAGGCTAATTAGACAGGACAGCGGGTAATACTTCTATCACCTAAGTCGTCCAGCCACCTTTGATTGAGGCGGTCATTGTTGACACAAGGTGGTCTCGCCCGATCGACGGAGAGAAAGCCAGATTGTCTGTCTAAGAAATCCGTCTGGGACATGTACGTAAACACAGGTGATAATATGTAATCGCTTCCGATGGCCCATCTCTGTATCAATAATACAGATGACCCGTCTGGGGAGATTATGTTGGCAAAGGTATTAGGCAAGATGTAAGTTGACCGATGTATTAGTGAGTTTGGACAAATGCTAACGGAAGTATTACTGCCATATTTGAAAGAGGTCACGAGTTGAAATTTTAAAATTGATATTTTAAAACACGCGGGGGATAGTAATGATTTGACACCCCACCCATATAATTCTAAAGAGAGGATTGGTCTAAATAGAGAGCCTAACATAAATTTTAGCCCTCACTGGAAAGTGAATATCATCCGGGACGTGGACTGAGAAAGGGAAATATAATCTAGCGAAGTCGGAGACACAAATCAGACTGCATTTTCAAACGTCAAGTAACAACTCCCAGTAGCCAGAGAGAAGAGTCGGACAAAGAATTCCAAAATTAAAAGTGACAGATCGAAGTATTTGGGCGTCTTTATAAGTTAAAAGAGAACCCGCAATTTTAAATACAAAGACTGGAAACTTACGGAATAAAAAAACACAGTCATAAGAGGGATTCTGAAACTACCCCAGACCGAGTGTTCGAAGCATCAAATCAAAGTTGATGTGTCCATTCTACTGTGCCAGGAGATTGTATATCCCATTTGGGGTAAGTTGTGAACATATATTTTACAAAGTGAATGTGACATGTTACTTGCTAAGTGGTTATACAAGTCATACGAGGCTGGCAACCTCAACATATGAAAATAGTATATTCATAAACCACTACAACAAGCGCTGGTGATTGCTTCCTGCTAGTTGTACAGAAAACCGACAGCAGAGGTGGCCCCAGACTCCGAATGAAGCAGTGAGTAAGTGAGTGAAGATTACATCACATGCGTACAGTGTGTAAAGTATCATTTTGTGAGATAGGTGTACTTTTATAATGTTAGTTCGGGCAAATCATTGCACTCGCGCTGTCCAGACACATTTTCCCCACTAAAGTAACCAGAAGAATAACGGTGATTTCTAATCATATTCCCTGAGTTATACTGTGTATACTCAGAGAGGATAATTATTCAGAGAGGCTAACATTGGTGGGTGGACAGCGAGACAATGCGCCTATTAATCTTCAGCTCACAAATGCACTTAGCAGAAGCATTTGTTCTTTTATTTTTCCTAAAGTTCGTGGTTCGAAGCTACAAGACGGTTGTTAGTACCAGACCAGTCTGAAGTACTAATCTTCGCCACTATCTGTCTGATTCAAGAGCTGTGTTCGACACCAACTACCTACAGTGGACACGTTTTGAAGACACCCACATTGACATTAGGAGTGAAGCTCATCTAGACGCTTCTAGAGAAGAGTCCTCATCACAAAAGACCTGACAACGACCCGTTGCAGTACTCAGCCAGTTAAGTATTTAGTTAACAGGCGCAAGCAACGGATAATAATCATCAGTCCCCAATTAAGTCTCAGTGGAGACAATTTCAAAACCCTCTAAAATCACTTTCATCGATATTTATTAAAGACTAATTGTTTATTAAATTTGTTATATGTTATTTTACAAATTCATATTTGAGTAAGTTCTTATAGATAAGAGAGCGCATATATGATCGAAAATCTTTAATATACAAATAGTTACAGCCATAGAGCCAAAAATACTTATAACATGAATTTTGCTGGATTAAACCAGCTGGGGGCTTGAACAAGCCACACATTGATCAAAACTTCACAAAAGGAGCCGGATCAGATATATGTTAATAGGGCTCTGCCCTATGCAGCATTGTTCTTGACTTCTGAATTATGTTGTGAATACTCCCTTGAGATAGAAGCATCATTAACCTTCTATCTACAACTCTGCCAAGAGTAATCTTGTGCGAAGGTAGACACATTTGAAGACCTATTTTAGATACTCTTGAGTTTTGGCCACTGTTGGACCACTACTGCAGAGCAAAGGGGAGGCAAATCCCGTGACAACGGCTTATGCTCAGCCGGAAGATGAAGGATAACAATCAAGCAATACCATTTAGCTCCCCGAGGACCATAGGCCTTCAACTAACTCATGCCAAGTGTTCTTGTCACGTGCTCAAGCTCTTTCCACGTTTTCCTCATCATTTTCCCTACTACTGTACATGTGTTTCTTAGTCTACCTCTGATTCTCTTACAGAGAGCTCTAGTGTTCCAGAACAAGGCCTCCCCTGTAATGCTATTCATAGGTTTCCTCAGTGTATGTTCATCCATCATCATCTTCTTCTTCTCATCTCTTGTTCCACTGACACTTGACCAGTTCTTGTCATCAGTTCTACATTAGTAATCTTGTCATACCATCTTAGTCCTTTCTACTGTACGCTAGTACCCATCCATGAAAGTATGGAGCCTTTGGTATTTTGTTTTTGCTATTCGCCATGTTTCGGAGCCACACAACATGACCGACCTAACACACTGAGCAGAAGATTATTATTTTAGAAGGAGAAAATGACATGTAAATATTCAAATACAAACAAACAAACAAACAAAGCGCAGAAGTTGGCTTTTCGCAGATTTCCTAATTTCTGACACGACGAATGTGGGTTGCGATGAATTTTGCCTCGCGATAAATTCAGCACAATGAAGTTGTATTCGTTGAACTGAAGAGACACGCAGTTTTATCCATATTGTTGCTAAGATATATTTTATGAGTTCCCATTTTGTATGTGTGGATCTCCAAGTGCAGTCTTATCGTTTTTCTCATTTATTCTCTCTTATAATCTTTATGTGCATAAAAATAACCAAGAAGAGAAACTCAAAAGAAGAGGAAAAACAACGAAACCAGAATTGAGAATCGATGACAATCACAGTTTGTGCATTGTTATCCGATCCTTTGACACCTCCCATAAAACTTTTGAAGATTGTGAAATTACATATGGGCATGTAATAAAATGCGGTACAGAAAAACAACGAGTTAAAAAAAAAAACATTCAGTCATTGCCCTTTAACTTCCCAGTGAGTATAGGCCGTCATCAAGCGTTTGCCAAGTCTTACTGACCTTGCTATTTGTGATGTAGCGCCTATTTTTATCACCGTAACTCTTTTTCCACATCTTTCTTATTTTATTTCTCTCTCATTTTGCTCGTTCATCGTTGTTAAAGGATCGTTCTTAATCACGGCTAGTACCTAAGTGTAACTTTACACACCTTTCATTTATTCCCCCACCTTGCGTTATCTTTCGGAACCCACCTGGCCTCGTTAGATTCTTGGGAAACCCACCTCGCCACGTTAGACAAGTATTGTTTGACTTGGAAAACACCCGGCTTGGTCATAGAAAGAAGCCCTTTAATTCCTAATCCGCTGTCGAATCAACACGAGTGTCATCATCTTGGGACACAATAGCACGTCGCCACAAAGGACACGCACAGGAATGTTGTTGCCAGATCGTATACAGTGAGAGCGGCATGCTGATTACGTGACGAGATAATAAAAGAAGCCACGTCACGACAATGAGACAAAAGAAACCGGGTCCCGACAGAGAACGACACAAGAAACGTCACGAGAAGCGGCAAAAATACAGAAAGCTTTATGACAGAGGGACCGGATGATTTCTGCATTGGACGGCTAATCCTAAACCACGGTATTTCTCGCAAAACGAACACGCGGCACGGAGTAAAGAGTTGGTTGCGAGAACCAACCCACTTTTAGCCAGTGACATGCACTGAAAGGATATGCGAGTGTGTCTGTGTCGCTGGACAAGAAGGACGCTTAGCTATTGGATTAGGAGGCGGAGCCACACGGCACAGTCCGAGACTTCTGACACATTGGCAATCCAGAAATATAACAAGACGTCCACCAGAAGTCAGCACGTTGTAAAAACACTGGGAAGGAGCATAACAGACAGCAGTGTGTCAGTATACTACCTCTGCATCGCCTGGTAGAAGCATCGTTTCTACCTGTCCAGGTGAATTAACTCTCTTGAAAAGTCTACACCTGATCAATGACCGAAGTGGCTGTAGAGAAAGAAACTGAAGGAGATAAGTACTGCTTTACTGAAGAAGCAAATCAAAATGTCACCAAATGGTCGATTTCATGATAAGAGACATTGACAATTTATTAATTGCGAGCTTGTGATTTTGTAAATACCTATTTGCAACTTTTACCAAATTTATATGTTAATTATTAAAGTGTACTGATATATTTTATAAATTGCAGTTGATTTATTTTTTATAAATTCCAGTTACAGTTCTAAATTTGTGTTCGTGTGTGGAATTCAAAGAATATTTAATATTTTTAAATCGGTAAGGATAATTAACGAGCTGCATTTCGCACCAACTATTATAGAGACACCATTGGAGCATAGGGTAAGTCTAGCGAGAAGGTGGCTTACTGCACAGCTCTCTTCTATCGCTACCATCTAGTACTGTGTAGTTATCTACATGACTTGTCCAGTGCCATCCCTACCATTAGTTCACCAGTTCTCTTCTCCATTTCTGGGAACTATTATTTTAGTATCTAACTTCCATATCGTCACAGCCATCAGCTTTAGGTCTGTCCATGTCTTCTTCGTGCCCTTCATGTCTGTCTCAAGTTCTCTTCTCCCTGTGTTCCTTGGTCTCCTCTACGAAGCAAACATATACAATCAAAAACTACTTTCTAACGCCATAATAGGTTTCACTTACTTACGGTATGAGACAACAATCAAATTCGTTGTCATAGCACTAATTGTGATTAAACAATGGTCTTCTTCGTACACTCTCAGACGTCTACTTGAATGTTTTCAAAGAAATCAGTAGTCAGTTAGAGGCTATTGAATCTCCGAGGAGCTTTTCCGCGAATGGTACTGGTAGTTGGTCATATGCGCTTTCTCTGTTCCGCATATGTTGGGCCACTTTGAAGCAGACGTTCAGCAGCCATTTTATCAGTGCTACAATTACACTCATCGGTAGTTCCTATCTTTAGCTTGTTAAAAAAAGGTCTAAATGTAATGACAAAAACAATAACCATACAAGGGGATTGACATAAGTCTTGGGTCTGACCATGAAGGACATGTCACAGAGAGCTGAAATTTTGTATAGTGTTATTCCCTTTTCAATATAGCCACCGTCTGATGTGACACACTTCTGCCATCTCTGTTTGACCTTGAAAAGACCTTGGGAGTAGAACACCCTATTTTTCAAACTAAGCCAGTCATCACATGCCAGTATAACCTCTTCATCGCTGTCAAAATGATTTCCTTTTAGCTGTTTTTTTAAGATTTGGGAATAGCAAAAAGTCTGATGGAGCCAAATCTGGAGAATATGGTGGGTGTGGAAGAATTTCAATATTCAAATCGTTGGCTGCTAGCTGCACAAGCCGTGCTTTGTGAGAGGGCGCGTTGTCTTGAAGCAAAGGAAGATTTTGAGTGCGCGTTATCCCTCGTTTCCTGGTTACAACCTTTCTTAGTTCTGTGAGAAGATCTGCATAGTACTGTCCATTAACTGTGTTGCCACGAGGCAGATAATCTTTCAAAAGGACACCTTTGCCGCCCCCAAAAAACAGTCAGCATCACTTTTCCTGCAGATTTCTGCGCCCTCGGCTTGACAGGTGTTGGGGAGCCCGGGGTTTTCCATTGCATGCTGGCAATTTTGGATTCGGGGTCATAATGGTGAAGCAGTGAGTAAGTGAGTGAAGATTGATGCGTAGATGGCAGGGCGGATAGTGTGATTCGCTTGCATGGCTAGGCGGGGTTGTCGCACGGAAGGTCCAGTGTTCAAATCCTGGGTAAGCCACTCATGTCTGTTGTTTTTCTGTTGTCTGGTGTTCTACTTCTTTATTTCCTGCGAGTGCCTGATAAAATACCTTTATATTTGTTTCATATTAATTTACTGTTTACAGGCCTCGGGTTTCCCTCCCTTATGTGTAATAAATGTTTATACAATACCAAACCTACCCACTATCCTGTTCTCACTGTTCTAGTCTACTATTATTTACTGGACACAGTATTAAGGTCCTTGTCTTGTTGGATTCGGCCTATACTGCTTGATAGAAATACAACAGAAGTGATTGCGTCATTAATAGGCTGAACTGCCCATGGTGGACTTCTGGTGTCATGTATTGTGGTTCGCACTGTTGACCTGCCATTGAAACATCATTTGATGCGTAGATGGCAGGGCGGATAGTGTGATTCGCTTGCATGGCTAGGCGGGGTTGTCGCACGGAAGGTCCAGTGTTCAAATCCTGGGTAAGCCACTCATGTCTGTTGATTTTCTGTTGTCTGGTGTTCTACTTCTTTATTTCCTGCGAGTGCCTGATAACATACCTTTATATTTGTTTCATATTAATTTACTGTCATAATGGTGTACCCAAGTCTCATCTACTGTCACCATGGTCTCCAAAAAATGTAGGTGTTTTTCCCTGAAACATCAGAAATTTTATCACAGCTCTGGCCTCCTTCTTTTCCATTGTTTTGTCAAGTCTTTGGAGCAGCAGATCCGGTCAATAGGGTACATTGCGCCGTGCACCGTAGCGGGAAAACCCATTGAAGAAACAAACGCGTTCTTTACACATTCAGTGCAAATATGATGAACTTTAAATGGGCCAAGTTTCATCGTCCTCCTGTGACTCCTTCATGGTCAGGCCCCAGACTTATGTCAATCCCCTTGTATTTTCCGAATCGTAAGTATCATTTTTTGTTATTCTTGAAGAATACTAATTAAATTCACGAATTAAAAACTAGAGGGCTAATGCCACAAGGATTACTCTTACGGAATTAGACAACAATCAAATTTGTTGATACAGCACTAATCTGAAATAAAATGGTTCACATATAACGACAATAACAATAACCAAATCCAAATTGTAATTCACACTTTTTTTTTACTCCGGAAGACAGCTACTTAAATTCCTCTGCGTGATGTGGTCCGAATATGCTTCTCGAGGTATCAAATTTAACACAGATTCTCATGTTCCCCAGAGAGAGAATGACTCTGCCGCTGTTGCGCAATACACTAAGCTGTCTATATTTTATGTTGTCTTTTGCCTTCAACTTTGTCTTCTGTTATAGTTTTCAGTAAGGCTTTGGGTCTCTTTACATGTGCACAGTATTTTATATGTCTAATGTTTATCTCATTTGTGAATTATTTTTTCATTCCTAGCATTTCTAGAACTTCTTTAATTTGTTTGTCTTGTCTTTCCCTGAGGTGTGCCTCATTTTTCTATGTATCCACATTAGAAAATCCTCAATCTTTCTCCTAACTGCTTCTTTTAACCCTTTGAAAATAAAGTTCGTTCGTTCGTTCATTGTCCATGTTTCTACGCCATGCAATAATGAAATTGTTTTTAATTTGTTAGTTATTTATTTGTTTGGATGTTAATATCTGTCTCATATTGTTAAACTTATCTTTGACCATTCCTACGTTCTTCCTGATTTCAGTTTCACATTTGTCACCTTCTGCTGTTAAATGCCCAAGATACGAGAAACTTTCGGCTTGTTCTGATGGCTTCCACTTTATTCCTATGTTTTAAGGTTAGCTGCTCGTCTGTTTTCCTGATTATCATAGTCTTCTGTTTAGTGCTGATGTTCAATCCATGCTCACGACCTGCTGTTTACTTGTTTCACTAGTTCTTGCAATTCTTATTCGCTTTCAGCTAAGGTTGTTTATCTCATGTTTATTCCTGGCTGTCGTGAAACGAAGTGTAACCCACTACTTTGTTAATCACTATGTCGAGATACAGATTTGCTTCAACCAATCAACTTGCACCGTTCACCAGTCTCTGAGACAGAATAAATTATACTGTTCACGCAGTTCACGCAAGATGGCGGCTAAAAACTGAATAAAATTAGGCTGTATGAGCAAAAGACGAAACCGGAGAAAACCAATCATTTTGCTCCGCCAGGAACCAACCGAAAGCCTTTCTTAAACAGTTACCTGTCTATATAATAGGGCGGAATTTTATGCTAAACACGCAATCCCGAACTTGACGCCAGAGATACTGACTGAAGAGGAAGAAGCTGTCACCTTGATTGATTGTTTACCTGAGGGCATCGACCTGCAACCTACTTCACTAGTCGAGTCAAACTGGCCGTTTTTTAAATCTTGGAGGGTAAATATAAATTTACGATAACCTTTAGGAAAATAGGCCTTCAGCAGGCATATAATGTTGGTATTTGTTGTGTGTCATTATACTACCTACACCTGTATATATTTAATATATTTTGGGTTCACTATGAATGTAAATGATTGAATAGACGAAGACTAATAGGACTCATACTTCAATCTATTGTCTCCTATATTCAGTCTATTGTCTCTGATAATTCCAAACTGCAAATATAACCATAACAGTCCTTGTTAGGACTCAATCTATTGTCTCAGATAAAACCAACTGCAAATATAACCAAAACAGTCCTTGTTAGGACTCAATCTATTGTCTCCTATACTTCAATCTATTGTCTCCGATAAGACCAACTGCAATATAACCAAAACAGTCCTTGTTAGGACTCAATCTATTGTCTCATCTAACTCCAACTGCAATATAACCAAAACAGTCCTTGTCAGGACTCAATCTATTGTCGCATCTAACTCCAATCTATTGTCTCCTATAACTCCCACCTGATATATCACCAAACAGTCCTCGTCTCATATACTCCTATCATAGAACATAACAATATTGTTAGGATATATGTTACCAGCTAGTATAGCACTTGACAGAGAGGACGTGGTATAGTATAGGGGGAAGGACATTGTTGTATCACACCTAGGTGTACATATTATTGGATTTATTCATGTATTGATTTATATTATGGGATGTATTCATGTATTAAATGTATTCATGTATTGAATCTATATTATTGAATGTATCCATGTATTAGTTTATCAGAAAGAATGCTTTTCAAGTAGACACCTGTCTTGTCTCGCTATTGCTAAATCATACTGAGCCATGTTGTCATTCATCCTACATGCATACATCTGAGACACGCTCATTTCACTCACACTAGAAATAGGTGGGCTTGAGGACAGAAATTAGCCCCTATTTTTGCTTTGTTACAGGTTTATTTGTGTCCTAAAAACCTGAGGTCGTATGTTCGAGTCAATCCCGCTGCCTGGAACTTCGCAGGAGCATAGAGATTGTACAGAAGCTACATCTTTAGTCCCCCTCAGTCTTGGGTGGGCTAAAGTAACGAGCCTCAGCAGGAGTTGTGTGAACCAAACTACGGAGAACAGAACTGTATTAAGAGATGAGTACACATTCGTACCATTTCTGTCAGCATTGTGAGCATAGAAACTGTCAGTGATGAGAAAGTGACTTAACATAGCAAGAGACAAAATTAATAGCATAGCTGAGAAGTGTTATATCCTTAATTAACAGCACAGCTGATCCATGTACTATAATTAAATAACAGCACAGCTGATATAATTTTTTGTTCCTATAATTGGAAAACGTGTTGTAAAATATTTATATATTTTTTTATAAAAATAAACATTTGTAAATCATATGTAAACTTACAAATCCATTACCTTCCATTTTTCAACATTCACCCTTCAGCACAAGAGTAGATAGTGTATATACTAAATAAATAATAAGGAAATTGTATTTGAACGACTTGTCAATTTTATATATGTTAAGTAAAAATCTGTTTCCTTGTTTATTAATATCACAGTTAGTTACACAGCGGAGGTGGCACTTTATGTCGGTCTCCTCTCTACTATTGTTTCGAGATCAGAACATTCACAGCCGTAACTAATTTGTGATACCAGTAGTTCTCTCAGACACTGGGACTTCACCATTTTCTGCAGAAATTCTATTTCTGTAATTGTCAGTACTATACTGATCCTACAGAGCAAAATAAAACCTCTCGCCACACTGGGGGCTCGTTCCTGGGATATTTCTGTATATCTTGAGCCATACTTAGTCTATTCATCTATCTACACTCTATCTTGTGCCACCCATAGATAACATAAGAAACCAGTTTTTGAAAAAAATTATATAATAGGATTTTTTTTATTGTTTTCTTAGGAGGAGTACCATTTAGTACTCAGTAAATAGTTGATGCTCACAAAGTTGCACGGAAATTATTTGTTCATTTAAATTAATTAAGTTTAATTACAATAATTGGGTTATAGTAAATTTACATACCCTATCTAAGTAACGCCATGGCTGATCTAGTGAAGTTCAGGACTGCGATCATGCAGATGGGTAAGGAATTAAACATGACAGGTGATGCTCTTACTCAGTATGTCACAACAGAAGTGGACAAACACATGGATAGGGAAGAAAGAAAGTTGCAATTAGAGACTGAAGCAAGGAAATTAGAGGCTGATAGAGAAGCAAAGAAATTGGAGGCTGAAGAAAGGCGGTTGCAAGCAGAAGCTGAAAGAGAAGCCAAAAGACTGGAAGCTGAAAAAGAAGCCAAAAGACTGGAAGCTGAGAGAGAAGACAAAAGACTGGAAGCTGAGAGAGAAGACAAAAGACTGGAAGCTGAGAGAGAAACCAAAAGATTAGAAATGGAAGCCAAGAAATGGGAGGCTGAAAATGAGGCAAAGAAAATTGAAGCTGAGGAAAGGAAATTACAAGCAGAGAGAGACCATCAGTTGAGATTAAAAGAGCTTGAAATTCAGGCAAATACTGGCAATAATGGTGGGAGCTCACCTCACTCTGAGAGTAGCTCCAGCCAGAGCACCTCAAGTGGGGCCATGAATTTTCATCTGGACCCATTTGTTGAGAAAGAAGACGCCATCGAGTCGTACCTGGATAGATACGAAAGACTAGCCACTACCTATGGCTTAGTGAAAGAAAAATGGAGTCTTAAATTATCTCAGGGATTGAGAGGTGTGGCCTACGATGTGTATTTGAAGCTCTCAAGAGATGACCAGGAAGATTATGAAATCCTGAAGCAGGCACTGCTTGTGAGATATGAAAAGAACTCAGAATCATATAGAAAGAAATTCCGAACAGCTAAACTTCTTCCAGGAGAAAACTATCACCAATTCTCTGCTAGACTGGAAACCTATTTGGAAAAATGGAGTAGTTTAGGAAAGTGTCAAAATCTGAAAGAAATGATAATGATGGAGCAAGTGAAAGAGTCCATGCCTCAAGAAATGAGGAAGTTTATCATGGAACAAGGAGCAGAGAGATTGGAAGATATTGTAACTGTTGCTGAGAGATATCAAGCAGCTCAGGCAGAATTATTAGGAAATAAGAAGAAGCAGGGTGAAAACTTCAAATCAGCACAAAACTATACCAAATATGAACAAAAGGACCATACCACAAGGAACAAACAAAGATTTGACCAAAAGGACAAAAACCCTCTAAGATCGGATAAGACACCTTACCGGAAGGAAGGAAAGTGGTGTAAAACTTGTCTAATGAGTAACCACAATACTGCGGACTGCAGAAGGAAGAATCCTCCTCATCATGCTGCATGTCTTACAACAGGGAATCAGGGAAGGAAGGAAATGGCAGTAAGTCAGAAAGACTTCCATCATCCCCCTGTCTGTGAGGAAGTGACCGTGAATGGCACTCAAGTACTGTGTTTATATGACACAGGATTGGACTTTGATTCAGTTGTGTGCTCTTCTCTAGTGAGTCCTGACCAGATAACCACAGAAACAGTGGAAATCAGAGGACCAATCAAGGGAGCAAGAACCATGACACTACCCATAGCTCGAATCAACATAAGATCTCGCTATGTGGAAGGAGAAATCAAAGCAGCAGTGATGGACGACCCTATTTACCCTTTGATTTTGGGGTGTAGGTATGTTTTCCTTGGAGAACCTATAAAACCCGTAGTTATGGCAACAGTCCAGACCAGGGAAAGCTCCAAGAAAATGGAGGAAAATCCTATCAATACTCATCCAGAAGAGATGAAAAAGGCTCAAGCAGCGGACAGCACATTGAAGCCTTGTTTCGGCAAATTGCCTAAAGCACATAACCCTCCAGAGAAAGGAGACTTGTATATGAAGAATGGCCTACTATACAGAAAAGCTGGAACAGGACCTAAAGGGCATGGACAGCTTGTAGTGCCAAAATCTTACAGGGAGAAGGTTATGACGCTAGGACATGCTATACCCTTCAGTGGACATATGGAAATAGGGGCCACTGGACAAAGGATAGCCTGTCACTACTTCTGGCCAGGAATTACAGAGGACATAAAAAGATATGTAAGGTCCTGTCCAGAATGCCAAAGAGTAGCTCCTAAGCATAGGACTGCACCAGCAACACTGGGAGAAATGCCTATTATGGGAACTCCTTTTGAACGTGTTGCAGTAGATATTGTTGGACCCCTCACTAGGACCAAGAAGAGAAATGCTTACATCTTAACCTTGGTTGATACTTGCTCTATGTGGGGAGAAGCAGTGGCCATGTCAGCTATAGATTCAAAGCACGTGGCAGAGGCCCTGTTGACAATATTTACCCGATTAGGTTTCCCGCATCAGATATTGACTGACAATGGGTCTCAGTTTAAGGGAAAGCTAACACAAGAAGTATGCAGGATATTTCAAGCCAGGCACTATCATTGTAGTCCCTACCATGCCCAAGGGAACGGTCAAGTAGAGCGGTTCATTGGTACGCTAATTTCAATCCTTAGAAAGCTGGCGAATGAAAAACCTGATACTTGGGATACATACTTACCCGCTGCACTATTTGCATATAGGGAAGTACCCCACAATTCAACTGGATTGGCTCCAGCTACATTTTTGTTTGGAAGACCAATAAAAGGTCCACTGGAAGCATTGCTGCGGACATGGACTGATGAAAAGGCAGAGGAAACAGTGACTTCCTCATACCAGTACGTCAACGAGTTGACATCTCGATTGAAAGCAGGTTGGAAACTGGCCAATGATAACTTAAGACAGGCCAGGAGGAAGCATGCTGCCTACTACAACAAAAAAGCAAAGGATAGGGAACTGGAGGTGGGTGAAAAGGTGTTATTACTGTTGCCAAGCAGCAATAATAAATTGCAGATTGGATGGCAGGGACCCTATGTCATACTGGAGAAACTTTCCAGGACCAATTATAAGATTGACAAGAAAGGAAAGGAGAAGGTATATCATGTCAATCTTCTTAAAAAATACTATGACAAGGAATCATCAGAAGTTGCACATGTCATGACCCTAGCCATTGCAACAGAAATGCACGGTGAACCACTTCACTCTATGGAGTATCCACTCACAACTACAGAGGATTATGTTCAAGTAAATATTAGTGAACATTTAACTCCAGAGCAGAAGAAGAGGGTTCAGAAAGTGTTGAAAACCCATGCTGATGTGCTCACAGATAAGCCAGGTCGTACGAATCTGTTAGAGTACGACATGAAGGTTACCGACCCTACCCCAGTATGCATGAGAACATACCCTATACCCTATGCGAAAGCCCAAGCACTAAGGGAGGAAGTTGATTATCTGTTGAAGGAGAAAATTATCTCGAAGTCAGACTCTTCCTATAGCTCAAGTGTGGTGCTATTGAGAAAACCGAGTGGTGAACACAGGTTATGTATTGACTACCGGAAGCTTAATGCGATCACAGAATCTCAGGTGGACCCATTACCTGACACCAACCAGCTGTTCTCTACACTGAGTAAGGCTAGGTATTTATCGAAGGTAGATCTAAGCAAGGGATACTACCAAATACCAGTGAAACCAGAAGTTAGGAAAATGCTGGCATTTAGTACATCGGACGGACACTACGAGTTTAATGTACTACCCTTTGGGCTGAAAAATGCTCCCAGTATCTTTTCAAGAATGATGAAGAAATTATTGGAACCTCTACAAAATCCCCATATCACTAACTTTATGGATGACATTCTTGTTGCTACAAACACATTTGAAGAGCATATAGTAGCGCTCTCCATGTTGTTTGACAGACTGAGAGCCACTGGATTGACTGCACGTCCAACCAAGTGCTATATCGGTTGTAAGGAGTTGGAATTCTTAGGTCACACTATTTCTACAGGTCATATGTCTCCTGACCCAAAGAATATAGAGAAGTTAAAGAAGGCACCCAGACCTCAAACGAAGAAAGATGTGAGATCATTCGTGTCTTTATGTGGGTTCTATCAGAAGTACATACCCCACTTTAACTCTCTGTGTGCACCATTAACCAACTTAACGAAGAAAGGACAGCCTGACAAAATCCAATGGAATGCTGATTGTGAAAAAGCTTACACAGAGCTAAAAGCAAAACTCACCAGCAAACCAATCCTTACACTACCCGATATCACACAGGAATTTGTATTAAGGACGGACGCTAGCAGTATAGGTATTGGTGCAACTCTCTTGCAGAAATCAAAAGCCCAGCCGGAGGAACTTTTACCAGTCGCCTACGCCAGTAGGAAGCTGAATGCAGCTGAGTTGAACTACTCGACCATAGAGAAGGAATGTTTAGCTCTAATTTGGTCCATCAACAAATTTTCACCTTATCTGTATGGGACACACTTCATTGTCCAAAGCGATCACCAACCTTTAACATTCTTGGCTGCATCTAAAAAGCTAAATTCGAGATTGTTAAGGTGGAGTCTGCTTCTGGCGCCTTATTCCTTTACCGTGAATTACATTCCGGGAAGAGACAATGTAGGAGCTGATTTTTTTAAGTCGACACCCTAGTACTCTGGAAGGACAGACGCAAAAGGATTAACCACAGCAGGGGTTTACACGTCAGCTATGACAAGTCACAGCTAGGAAAGGAGGGGGCTATGTCGTGAAACGAAGTGTAACCCACTACTTTGTTAATCACTATGTCGAGATACAGATTTGCTTCAACCAATCAACTTGCACCGTTCACCAGTCTCTGAGACAGAATAAATTATACTGTTCACGCAGTTCACGCAAGATGGCGGCTAAAAACTGAATAAAATTAGGCTGTATGAGCAAAAGACGAAACCGGAGAAAACCAATCATTTTGCTCCGCCAGGAACCAACCGAAAGCCTTTCTTAAACAGTTACCTGTCTATATAATAGGGCGGAATTTTATGCTAAACACGCAATCCCGAACTTGACGCCAGAGATACTGACTGAAGAGGAAGAAGCTGTCACCTTGATTGATTGTTTACCTGAGGGCATCGACCTGCAACCTACTTCATTAGTCGAGTCAAACTGGGTTTTTTTTAAATCTTGGAGAGTAAATATAAATTTACGATAACCTTTAGGAAAATAGGCCTTCAGCAGGCATATAATGTTGGTATTTGTTGTGTGTCATTATACTACCTACACCTGTATATATTTAATATATATTTTGGGTTCACTATGAATGTAAATGATTGAATAGACGAAGACTAATAGGACTCATACTTCAATCTATTGTCTCCTATATTCAGTCTATTGTCTCTGATAATTCCAAACTGCAAATATAACCATAACAGTCCTTGTTAGGACTCAATCTATTGTCTCAGATAAAACCAACTGCAAATATAACCAAAACAGTCCTTGTTAGGACTCAATCTATTGTCTCCTATACTTCAATCTATTGTCTCCGATAAGACCAACTGCAATATAACCAAAACAGTCCTTGTTAGGACTCAATCTATTGTCTCATCTAACTCCAACTGCAATATAACCAAAACAGTCCTTGTCAGGACTCAATCTATTGTCGCATCTAACTCCAATCTATTGTCTCCTGTAACTCCCACCTGATATATCACCAAACAATCCTCGTCTCATATACTCCTATCATAGAACATAACAATATTGTTAGGATATATGTTACCAGCTAGTATAGCACTTGACAGAGAGGACGTGGTATAGTATAGGGGGAAGGACATTGTTGTATCACACCTAGGTGTACATATTATTGGATTTATTCATGTATTGATTTATATTATGGGATGTATTCATGTATTAAATGTATTCATGTATTGAATCTATATTATTGAATGTATCCATGTATTAGTTTATCAGAAAGAATGCTTTTCAAGTAGACACCTGTCTTGTCTCGCTATTGCTAAATCATACTGAGCCATGTTGTCATTCATCCTACATGCATACATCTGAGACACGCTCATTTCACTCACACTAGAAATAGGTGGGCTTGAGGACAGAAATTAGCCCCTATTTTTGCTTTGTTACAGGTTTATTTGTGTCCTAAAAACCTGAGGTCGTATGTTCGAGTCAATCCCGCTGCCTGGAACTTCGCAGGAGCATAGAGATTGTACAGAAGCTACATCTTTAGTCCCCCTCAGTCTTGGGTGGGCTAAAGTAACGAGCCTCAGCAGGAGTTGTGTGAACCAAACTACGGAGAACAGAACTGTATTAAGAGATGAGTACACATTCGTACCATTTCTGTCAGCATTGTGAGCATAGAAACTGTCAGTGATGAGAAAGTGACTTAACATAGCAAGAGACAAAATTAATAGCATAGCTGAGAAGTGTTATATCCTTAATTAACAGCACAGCTGATCCATGTACTATAATTAAATAACAGCACAGCTGATATAATTTTTTGTTCCTATAATTGGAAAACGTGTTGTAAAATATTTATATATTTTTTTATAAAAATAAACATTTGTAAATCATATGTAAACTTACAAATCCATTACCTTCCATTTTTCAACATTCACCCTTCAGCACAAGAGTAGATAGTGTATATACTAAATAAATAATAAGGAAATTGTATTTGAACGACTTGTCAATTTTATCTATGTTAAGTAAAATCTGTTTCCTTGTTTATTAATATCACAGTTAGTTACACAGCGGAGGTGGCACTTTATGTCGGTCTCCTCTCTACTATTGTTTCGAGATCAGAACATTCACAGCCGTAACTAATTTGTGATACCAGTAGTTCTCTCAGACACTGGGACTTCACCATTTTCTGCAGAAATTCTATTTCTGTAATTGTCAGTACTATACTGATCCTACAGCCAAAATAAAACCTCTCGCCACACTGGCATATCCTCTAAGTGTTTTAATATCTTTTCAATGTAAGTATTAAATACGTAAGGGGGGACAGTGCGTATTCTTGTCTCACTCTTCTGATTTATGTCAGTATATGGTGAGCAATGATATAAATTAGGGGGCAACGATAATTTAGTTAACAAATAGGTTAAACTTTCATAAAATGGTGCTTGTGTAGAGCAGACGGGTTAAAATGGTATGACAGTGTCACTAACTTGAAACTGATGACAAGGACCAAACAAGCACCAGTGGAACAAGAAATTGGAAGAAAATGCTGGAGATGGATTGGACACACGTGTAGGAAACCTGATGGTAGCATCACCAGATAATCCTGGTAATGAATAAAAGAAAAATTGATAAAGTTGCCTTTTTTTGTCACACGATGGATGTAGGTTGCATTTAATTTACCTGGCGATGAATTTGGCCTCCCGATAAATTGGGCACAATGAATTAGTATAAGCAGGTCTAAAGAAGGCAGAGATCATGCCACTCAATGTGGGCAGTCCTGAGCCCATAACAATAAGGAACCAGAAGTTGAAACAGATGGACACATTTACATACCTAGGATGCATAGTAACACAGACGACGGAACAAGCAAAAACATCAAAAACTTAATGAATAAAGCGAGAACAGCCTTTCCTAGTCTCCACAACATCTGGAAGTCTTCTCAGTACAGCACAAACACCAAATTAAGATTATATAAGAGCTGTGTACTTTCTGTACCTCTCTATGGTGCGGAATGCTGTAGAGTAACAGAGTAGGAAATGTCGAAACTGTGCTCCTTCCACCCAATCTGCCTAAGGAAAATTCTCCGAATCTTTTGGCCGAATACTATCACTAACCAAGAACTACTTACTCGGAGTAACCAAGAGGTCATGCACACGATCATAGCTGGCAGACGCTGGAGTTAGCCACGTCTTCAGAAGAGACCCCGATGCCATAACAAGAACAGCTATGCTATGGACCCCCGAAGGAAAGCCAAAGACCAAAAACAACTTGGCGGAGAACTGTGGAGGCCGAGATGCAAAGGATGAACCAGAGCTGGGGCACTGTACGAGGGATGGCTGGCGACCGAACAAAGTGGAAGCAGTTTGTTGCTGCCCTACAGGACGCCACTAGGCGTGATGGCCACTGACTGCTTTGACGGTCGGTGGCTAAGGATCAAAGAAGAAGAGAAAAAGGCCGTTGAGACAAAACACCCAGTACATGTGCTTGAAATGCCACGACTATCTGAAAACGACCGCCAACGAGCCATTGGTATGTTGGAGACCGGAATGAGCTCGCGGGCCATTGCCAGAAGGATGAATTGCCACCACAGCACTATTGTACGTCTCAATGAACGTTACGGAACCACTGGCAGTGCCCGGGATAGACTTCGGAGTAGCCAACTACGATTTCCAAAAGAAAACACTTTCATTTAATTGTATATGAGCCTAGGTTGGCTGTTTCAAACCTTTGATTCCTTGGTTCACTAGGTTTCAGATGACCTAGCAAGACGAAATTTAGCATATGACACCCTATAGTGATACATTTTAAACTCTCAAAATCTCGAGTGACCTGTTCCGTCACACTATACAAAAATTACTCTGGGAGACACTTGATAATTGAGACAAGATTGACACACAAATTAAACAAAATTACTATCGTCAGTTAAACATTTGACACAATAAAGAACCGGATAACAGCCCAACTGAAAAAATAATTACTGCGGTTTGTCCCCAAACCGAGATAATGGTACGTAAATGGAGGAAATAGAAGAGAGATTGAAAGGCGTAATTGCGAATTTTTTTTCCCGGGACAAGTTATTCGAATGGGAGGTGTCCATTTGGGGGCTCAGTCTCGGAAGCTCATTCACCACCACCAGCCAGCCTACAGTACTTCATTTCGTTATAATACATTCGTAGTGATAGATGTAGGTACGGAGCATATCATTTGAAAGGTGAAGAAATATCCGTTAAGACAAGTATGCTAAAGTAAAGTATGCTTAAGTAAAGTATGCTAAAGTAAAGTATGCTAAAGTAAAGTATGCTAAAGTAAAGTATGCTAAAGTATGCTAAAGTAAAGTATGCTTAAGTAAAGTATGCTAAAGTAAAGTATGCTAAAGTAAAGCATGCTAAAGTAAAGTATGCTAAAGTAAAGTATGCTAAAGTAAAGTATGCTAAAGTATGCTAAAGTAAAGTATGCTAAAGTAAAGTATGCTAAAGTATACTAAAGTATGCTAAAGTAAAGTATGCTAAAGTATACTAAAGTAAAGTATGCTAAAGTAAAGTATGCTAAAGTATGCTAAAGTAAAGTATGCTAAAGTAAAAGTATGCTATCTAATGTTTTCTTCTCCTTCTTAGATCCTTAGCCCCTGACTGACAAAGCAGTCAGTGATCATCACGCCAATTGGCGTCTTGTAGGGCAGCAACAAACTGTCCCCAATTTGCTCGCTCGGTGACCATCCTTCGTGCCGTGCCCAAACTCTGGTTTATGCTTTGCATCTCAGCCTCCACTGTTCTCCTCCAGGCTGTCTTTGGTCTGCCTTTCTTTCGCCGTCCTTCTGCGTCCATAGCATAGCAGTTCTGGTGATAGTGTCAGGGTCCCTTCTGAGGACATCTAATGTTTTAAACGACAAAAAATAGAAAAGCCCAGGTCAACCGCTTCAAAATTCACCACTTTTGAGAATTATTTATGAATGAGAGATATAAGTAAAATCTTTCTGAACACATCTGACTAGACTCCCACCTACAGGCAGGGGTGGCGACGAGCTGGATAACAGACCACAGACACGGCGTAATTTCTGTTTCTTCGTAAATAACCATCTCATTGAAACCAGAGAAGGATTTCTCACACACACCACCAAGGTGTGCATATGTGTGTGTGTGTGTTTATTGTGTTTACATCTCAGGTTGGTACAGATCTGTGAAGAAGCCTGAGCTTAACATATGAACTCCCACTAGGATATGGCAGAAGGTGCCAATGTAGTAAGATATAAAAATGTTAGAATTTCATAAATTGTTGCATGAGCGTCCGCTTGACAAAGTGGTTAGAGCGCTGATCTCTCGCTGCAAAAATTTCGGGTTCTAATCACGGTACCGACACGCTCCAGTTTTCCCAGCTGTAAATGGGTATCTGACTATGCTATTTGAGTTAAGGAAGGAAAAGGCAGCGAGAAGGGAACTGGTCACCCCACCTCTCGTTGTTGAACCTAGTATGGTGAAGTCTTTAACACTTCACTGCCCTACGGCAGTATCTGACATGGGACTACTTTTATCTTGAAAGTGTTGCATGCTGCATAGTCCAAACATTTTTTGTACCAGTAGAACAACAACCGTGAATGACGTTAGCTTTTAAGTTTTAATGTGGAAACAAATATTGTCGACCGTGAGTACAGTCAACAAATATTGTCGACCGTGAGTACAGTCAACAAATAATGTCAACCGTGAGTACAGTCAACAAATATTGTCAACCGTGAGTACAGTCAACAAATATTGTCGACCGTGAGTACAGTCAACAAATACTGTCGACCGTGAGTACAGTCAAACAAATATTGTCGACCGTGAGTACAGTCAAACAAATATTGTCGACCGTGAGTACAGTCAACAAATATTGTCGACCGTGGGAACAGTCAACAAATATTGTCGACCGTGAGTACAGTCAACAAATATTGTCGACCGTGAGTACAGTCAAACAAAACGATGACAACGTCTGCCCACTATCAAACATTTGTTGTTCTAGCAATCTGTTCTCATCATCATCATCATCATCATCTCCATTTTCTCTCCCTGTGGAGCATGGGAACAACCAGTGTAACAGGACGCCTTGCAGGAAGCCTGCACCAAAGTATTCATGTGCACTTGTAACGGTGGTTTATGTTGTATTTTATTTTCCATTATGAGGTTGCTAGCCTCGTGCACAAGTACATATATTAGTTGCCTTTTACGACACACCTGATGTAGCACTAGTCTTATTTTGTTTTTGTCTCCATAGAGACCTCGGTTAATAGCACGGAGCACCTGCAGTGTTACATATCCCTGGTCCCTGTATTCACTTTACCCCACAATACTCACTTTACCCCACAATACTCGCTTTACCCCACAATACTCGCTTTACTCCACAATACTCTAAGACGCCAACTTAGCCTACCTTTGGACTGTATCTACGTCATTGCTTCAGCCCATTCTTCTAGTCTTGATGTGAACGGACCTGAAAAAGTGACCCCCTTTCCCCCTCCCCCCCACCGAAATTTCTTTTTCCCTCTTCACGGTCACATGCACGTATCCATATATGCAATAAATAAAATTAAAATTTAAAAAAATGCACACACACACAATCGCACACAAAGCTGTACACATTTTAATTAGGGGACTGTCTGCATACCCCACGTCAAACTACTGGAGACAAAAAAATGTTGTCTAGGTTTTGCTAAGGGAAGGCTGGACATGACACGTTTTGACGTCCGGGTTCCCGCTCTATCAGAGTTAATCTGTTGTGGAAACCATTGAGACTCAAGACTCAATCAAGTCTTAGCTGGAAGTGGAGGCACAATAAATTACTTGCAACTTTCCGATTTCCTCAGTCTTCGATCAATGGAGAATGCGATAATGTATTCCCAAAGGTCAGCCCCTAGACTCCAGAGATCCAGTATATTTTTTTAGCTCTCTAGTACACTTTCGGTGATCCCGCAAACTTTCAGGGCTTACACTTTATCTCACGCGTCCAGTTCAGCAAACCTGACAAAGAAAATGGAAACAGGTCTACAAATTGGAACGTTACTGAGGCAACCACAATATTGGCTTTCTGGGGTCACCAAGTTTTTAGTCGTGAGTGTAGGTAGCTCTTAGCTTTGGCTCTGTTGAAGCGAATGAAACACCATCGTGCCATTGCATAAAAATAAAGAAACTCCTACAATTATAGTCACCATCACCCTGTGCCATCTCCACATGGAAGGTCGACGGCAATTGATCACCAACGTCTTCTGTTTCTTGTCTTGATGGTGCACTCTGATAGAATCTTTCCTGTCCATCTCTTGATGTTATCTTACCACTTATAGCGCTGTCTTATTCTTGCACGTTTGCTTTCAACTCTGCCTTATATTATGGTCTTCAGTAAGGTCTTATATCGTTTTATTACATGACCACAATATTTTAGCTGTTTAACTTTGATTTCCTCCATTAATTCCATTTCATTCTCACATTTTCTAGGACCTCGTTATTTTTTTCTTCTCTTTCTATGAAACGTGCCCCATTCTTTGATATGCCCCCATCTTAAGGGCCTCAATTCTTTCATATAATTGCTCGTTCATTGTCCATGTTTCTACGCTATACAGTAGTGACGAATATATGTAGCATTTGATGATTCTCTGTTTTAATTTGTGAGTTAATTGTTTACATGTTAGTATTTGTCTAGATTTGAACCAGGCCAGGGGGGAAGATAGTTATAGTACATGACCCACCAAAAAAAAATAATCTAAGGAATTTGTTAAAACATAAAATTCTTGATCATAAAATAAATATGTGTCTATGCCTGAGGTTGGGGTAGTCCTATTCTATTTACCACACACACACATCTTCTTCTTCTTCCGTCCTTAGCCGCTGACCGACAAAGCAGTCCGTGGCCAATACGCCTAGTGGCGCCTTAGGGCAACAAGAAATTAACTGTTGTTCCGTTACGCCTAATGGCGTTTATTGGTACAGCAAAAAATTAATTGTTGTTTCCGTAATCTGAGTGTCTGGCAAGCGGGTGATCAGCCCGCTGTGACACACACACATACACATACATATATGTGTATGTATGTCTCCTCGTATATATATATATATATATATATATATATATATATATATATATATATATATATATATATATATATATATATATATATATATATATATATATATATATATATATATATATATATATGTATGTATGTATGTATGTATGTATGTATGTATGTATGTATGTATGTATGTATGTATGTATGTATGTATGTTGTATGTATGTATGTATGTATGTATGTATGTATGTATGTATGTATGTATGTATGTATGTATGTATGTATGTATGTATGTATGTATGTATGTATGTATGTATGTATGTATGTATGTATGTATGTATGTATGTATGTATGTATGTATGTATGTATGTATGTATGTATGTATGTATGTATGTATGTATGTATGTATGTATGTATGTATGTATGTATGTATGTATGTGTATGCATGCATGCATGCATGCATGCATGCATGCATGTATGCATGCATGCATGTATGTATGTATGTATGTATGTTTCCAAGATGGCGGTGGGGTAGGCCGCACTTTTGTGTTGTACATTTCATGTCGTCGTTTTGGAGTCTGCATCTGTGGTAACAGCCCCATCATTAACGCTATATGAGTTTGTGTGTATTTGGCTATGTTCTGTTTTGTTCTAAGTGTGTTACTGATGAAAACACTATGTTTGCTATCATGTGAGTTCGCTGTTTGTGTTGGGTACCAAGTAGCCAAGATGGCGGTTTTGTGATGTGTCCCGGACGGCGTTTCAAGGCATCACAAATTTATTGAAGGCTGTTGTTACTGCTGTTGTCAAATTTCGAGAGACCATATTGGTGTCGCAAGTTGAGGCAATGCCTTGTTGTAGTCATGCGTGCCCAATGGGATGGCCATGTATTGGTTCGGCTTCAGGTTATTCGATCTGTGAAAGTGGAGACATGTCAGGCCAGCTCGACCTGATGGTGAGCGTTGAGACACCCACGGCAGTAAGTGGATATTCTTAATACCTATTATAACAACACCCAAAGAAATTGTTACATAAACAGGGATATTTGTGATATTAAAAAAACGAAAAGGTCTTTGAAACTGAACTTTTAATCTACAAAAAATATATATTCATTTGTGAAGCCACTGGAAAGAAAAAACAATGTTTTCGTTAGCAATTTCTAACCGGATACTGTCACCCCTCATTGTGAATGGAGGGGATCCACTGACTGGAATCGTGAATGTTTGGTATTTGCTCATGTCCCAAAAGACGGTGACGGTAACTGAAGGCTGGAGACTTTTGATGTCAGCTTGTAAACTGTGTACGAATTGAATTCAACGGATTATGAACGTTTGGCGATGTTTCCTGGGCGGAGTTTAGCACACTTACGGACTCTAAATGATTATCCGATATGATATGGTGTTTTTATACTATATCAAGTACATGTTAATGTATTTTTTTGGATAATAAAGATTCTGATATGTATGTATGTATGTATGTATGTATGTATGTATGTATGTATGTATGTATGTATGTATGTATGTATATATGTATGTATGTATGTGGTAACAGCCCTCATTAACGCTGAATGAATTTATGTAAATTTACTTTATGTAAATTCTAATGATTCTCCTATATGCCATGTTGTATTTTATTATATCATGTCAGTACATATCAATGTATTTTCTGGAGAATAAAGATTCTGATATGTATGTATGTATGTATGTATGTATGTATGTATGTATGTGTTGCGTGATAAATTCTCGCAACATCGTTTTATTTCAATATCTATTTTATAACGCAAGGGCAACAACTGCTTGAAAGTTATAGTCACTTTTCTCGGTAAGCATTTGTCTTCTCGCGTTGGTATCGAATGCAGTTAACTTTTGAGCTGTGGTCATTTTTGCGCTGGACTGCGCATGACTTGTCTTGTTGTTTGTCGATCGGTTTCCGCCCACCACTAGTGGGAGTGAGCGATTTGGAATGGCGAAAGAGATGCCTCGTTGAAGAGGGGATCTCCGCTTTCTTTTGTTCTGTCAGGGATGTGTAGTCCTCTTATGGATATTTCGTTTAGTCGAGATAATACCTCTAGTGTTTTCCCACATGTCGGGAGGCGTGATATTTCTGTGTATTTCATGAAAGCAAGGTAAATTGACTTTTTCATTAACTCTATCGATTTTGGGTCGTGAGCGATTTCGATTCATAGCCTGTCTCCGAAAGTCGTCGTCACGAGATGTTCTTTCCCAGCTCACATGTCGCTGCATTGTACTGCATCGGTTGATGCATGTACCAAGGACCATTACTTGCTACTTTGTTAAATGAACTAGGTTTAGAAAACCTTTATTATCTAGAGGATATTCTTGAGGACATTATTTATACTTCGGCAGACGTGTCTGTCTTGCTGAAGTCAAACTAAGGAGAGTGAACTGATCTCATACATCTGGTTATCTCCTGGCTGTTATAGAAAAGGATGGAGTTTTCCACCTGACTACATTTACAGCACTATGAAATATAACATGCATCTGACTCATCATTGTAATGCTGTCTACCGTTTATTGCTGTATTGAATGTTGCTGTGATAATGACTGTTTGATGTGCCTACACATTTGCGTAACCATTTTGTCACTGTGGCGTCCACAATAAATAATGAAGAAAAACGTCAACGGCTGTTTCAAGACTCATTGACTTTATACGTCGTGAGTTTACTGACGTCCTATGTGGATTGCCCTGTTATTGTTGCATGAACATTGTTTTTGACTGAACACATCTACACACTACACAAAACCAGACATGCGGATGCCATCCATCATCATATGGCATCACGCATCATTTGGTGGCCATAAGCTGGTTTGATTCTGGTACTAGCAAACACGGGGTCCCTTACCCACTTCATTTTCAACAAGAATTCATCAGCATCCTTCAAGAAATTAACATTCTTCAATACAGTCAACATCTTCAAAATTTTCAAAGTACTCGGCGTTGCCCGGTAAAAGTCAAAATTTCAATTTTTTGACGGAAACAAGAATTTGACAGTACCCGGCGTTGTTACATGTTGCCGGATAACTCGGACTGCTGTTATCTTTTACGCAAGTCAAGCAAGTTGCTGCTGTCAAGGTTCCAGTGCTGTCGTTTTTTGAGAAGGTCAAGTGCCGGTTGAAACGGGTTGTTTTCTGAAGAAGGCCAAGTACCGATTTCCATCAACTTACTTTTGGATTAGAAGGTCAAGTGCCGAAACAACTCAACACACAGTATGTCAGAAGCTCTTGTACCATCGTGTTAGCAGTGGAAGCAGTTCAGATGTGCCATCATCGTTGGAGCTTCGCTCTTTAGGACGTTGATTGACATCCGTTTTTCTGCTGTTCTACGATTGGAAGCCTATAAGTTAAGTGGCCTGTTTGTATGTAAACTGTGCCCTTATACTTCTGCTGAGTCTTCTGTGTATCATCTCATTCTATATGTTATATGTTTATATGTTATTTGTATATTTATATGTTTATATTTCAGCGGGTTCTCGGTTGGGTGGTGTCTCCGTTAGATTATGCCACGTCATAGAGGTCGTCTATTGTGAGCGTTTTCTGTAAGGTTTGCAAATTTCCGATACTGGAATTTGCTAAGCGACTTCTGTTGCTATTTATGTTAGTTGTGCTTTATTTTTAGTTGATTTCTGCGAAAGTTTTTGTATTGTTGCTGATCTTTGTTATTGTTTACATTGTTATTGTTTACATTGTTTGTATTGTTTACATTTTCAATGTTTACATTCTGCATGTGTTTACATAGTCATTGTTTACAGTTATAGTAATTAGTTAATGGGCTATGCTAATGCACTGTTACTACTACACTGATGATAAATGAATGATGAATAGTGTCGTGCACTATTGAATGAGAAGTGCACTTATGATCAAGAATTGAGTGCTGATATTTCATATACAAGTTCTTTGATTGGAGACTTGTTTCCCACAGAGACTGGGATAATATAATGTGATGTGAATATACAAGTGCTTAATTAATACTTGTTACACTTAGGTTTGAAATAAATTAGTTAATTATTTCAGGTTTTGGACTCATATGTTAGACAACATGTCTACATTTGAGCACTTTATTGAGCAGGGTAAATTGCTTGGCAAGACTGGTGATAAGTTAGAAGAATTTGCAACTGCTCGATATGATAAAGCAATGGAAGCTGAACAAAAGAAACTGCATATGGAAGCTGAACAAAAGAAACTGCAGATGCAGGTGGATGAAAAGAGATTCCAAATGGAAATGGAAAAACAAAAAAGGGAATCAGAAGCTGAGGAAAGAAAGCTACAGCTAGAGGCTGAGAATAAAAGACTTGAAAAAGAAGCTGAAAATAAAAGACTTGAAAAAAGAAGCTGAAAATGAAAGACTTCAAATGCAGGCTCAAGCTGAAGAAAGGAAGTTACAAAGAGAGTCTGATGAGAGGAAAGCAAAAATGGAACATGAAGAAAAACTCTTAGCTTTAGAGTTGGAGAAATTGAAATTGACGAGCATGAGTAATGGTAATGATTCAAACAAGGGTTCATCTTCTGGTAAGGCTAATAATGATACTTTTAAGATTAAGTTACCAACATTTAGTCCTTCCAGTGATGACATAATGTTCTATCTGGACAGATTTGAACAAGCATGTACAGCTCATAACATAGACAAAGCAAAATATGTTTATCAGTTATCAGGGATACTGACAGGTAAAGCTCTAAGTATATTAAATATGGTGGATGAACCTGACAAGAGCAATTATGAGGTTGTCAGGGCCGCTTTGTTAAAGAAATATCAGCTTAACGAAGACGGCTATCGTCTACAATTTAAAAACATGTTACCTGAAAATGGAGTTGAATTCTCCGAGTTTATTGCAAGAATACGCATTACTTTCTCACGATGGGTTGAACTATCTAAGACGGAAAAAACTTATGAAGGACTTATGGACTTAATACTTAGAGACAAAGTCATGTCGTCTGTCAATGAGTCTTTCCTTGCTTTCCTTCATGAACGTAAACCTAAAACAATAAAAGAAATGGAAGATTTCTGTTGCCAATACGTAACTGCGCACCCACACATAACCATGGGTAACTCTAAGGTGAAAGAAGGTTTACCAGTTGCTTCGGCAGCTCCGTATGGTCAAAACTTTGCTCGTAGATTCCAACAAAATTTTGATAGAAAGAGTAGCGGTAATTTCTGTCAAAATCATGGAAATCAATTTCATGGTGATTCTTCTTCGAAGAATTGGAGACAACCTGATAGTACTCGTTACTATCACCCTAATAATTATAGGCATTTCAAAAGAGGATATGGTAATAGAGGTTATTCCTGCCGAAGACCTCAGAACCAAACAAATAGATGTTCGCATCAATGTGAACATGATAGTAATCGTGGAAACTGGAATTCGAACCAGTATAACAATTACAATAGAGACAATAATAACTGCAGAGATAATAATAACTCTGATAACTTCAGAGGTAATAATAGTCGGGGTAGATCTCAACACAAAAAAAAGAGATATCAGCAGGCTAATGCTGTACAACAGGAAACTGAGGGAGCCTGTAATCATGTTGTTGATAGTAAAAACTTTGACGCTGTCACTAGTTCTGCTTTTGACTTTGAAAGAGCAAACAAATGCCCCCAATGCAGTACTTTATTCGAACCGGGTACCATAACTACTTTGAGTTGTGGTCACCCACTTCCCGCTCTTCCTGCTGCTGTTGCGCATGACGGGAGGGGTTCTTTAATTCTACATAAGGGTCTTGTTAATGATACTCCGGTCTCACTACTTTTCGATTCCGGATGCACCACTATTGGTGTTAGACAATCGCTTGTAGATCCATCTTGTGCTACAGGAAGGGTTATTAAATGTGTCACATTTGGCGGCACTCAAGAAAAATATCCTACTGCTGTAATTCGCATTGCCACTCCTTTCTTTACTGGAGATGTGCATGCTTGTCTCTTACCTAATCCTATTGCGGACCTTATTATTGGTCGTATTCACGGAGTTAGGGAGTGTACCCCACAGCAGATTGCTGCTTGGGAAGATAATAACATGCAAGCTACAAATGCAGTAGTTACAAGAGCACAAGCTCTACAAACACCCGAAACTTCACTGAATAGTGATAATGAAGTTGATAGCCAAGATAGTCACTTAGTGATTACTCGTGACTCTTTCATAAAATTGCAAGAAGAAGATCCTTCTTTAAAAAAATTCTTCGTTCTTGCGAAGAAAGGTGATCAGAATCAGGATACAAATAGAAAATCTTGGATTGCAATGAGAAACGGCGTACTTGTACGTATGGTACAAGATTCGACTACGTCGGCACATTCGCAAATTCTTGTTCCCAAGAGCATGAGAGTGCAAATATTGCAACATGCTCATGACTCGCAATGTGCGGGACATATGGGTTTTGCCCGTACGAAGTCGAGAGTCCTTGCGGCTTTCTTTTGGCCTTTTGTCAATAAGGACATTCATATTTACTGCCGATCATGCAAGGTATGTCAGGAGGTCAAATCTAGAGGACCACGACATGCTGCGCCTATCCAGGCTGCTGACATTCCTATTCGGCCGTTTCAGAAAATGGCCATAGATATTATTGGCCCTTTTAAGGTCAAGTCGGCCAGAGGACATCAGTTTATCCTTACATGTGTCGATATGTGCACACGTTGGCCAGAGGCTATTCCTCTTAAGAGCATATCTACTACAGATATCGCAGATGCTCTTTGGTTGATATTTTCTCGCTTGGGGTTCCCCAGAGAAATATTGTCAGACCATGGCACTCAACTCATATCTGACACTATGTCACAGGTAATGTCTACCTTACATATTGAACGATCTCTCAGTAGTATCTACCATCCTATGTCTAATGGGTTAGTTGAGCGTCTGAATAGAACGCTCAAGACTTTGCTTGGTAAGATAACTGAAGATCATCCTCAAGATTGGGACAGGGTTTTACCCGCGGCTCTCTTTGCCTATAGAGAAGTCCCTAATGAACACACAGGATTTTCTCCCTTCGAACTTGTCTTTGGCGCGCGTCCACGCGGCCCTATGTCTTTATTACACGATCATCATCACTGCCGATGATATTAGCGATGAAACTCAATCCTCATATGAGTATGTCATTGCTCTTAGACAAAAGATCATTGAGGCATGTAAGCTAGCAACTGCTTCATCAGAAATTGCTAAAGAGAAGGCAAGGCAGTTTGCTAACAAGAATAGATGTCTACGACAACTTTGTCCAGGTGACAAAGCATTCGTCCTACTCCCCAGTAGGAAAATAGACTTCTTATTGCATGGAAAGGTCCGTATGCAATAGTCTCTCTCGGATTTCCGATGTTGACTATGTGGTCGATATTGATGGAAAGCATAAAACTTTCCACATAAACATGCTTTCGGAATTTCACGAACGTCCGGACTATTTGCTGCCTATTTTCCAGGCAACGGATGATGCTCCTGCACCTCACGGTCATTATTCATCCCTGTCTGTCATTCAGGATGAGGAAGCTACCTTCTCTGATGTCAACCTTCCCCTTCCAGTGGTTCCATTACATTCCACGGAATCTTGGAAAAAACGTTTCTGTTTCTCCTAATCTTTCTGGTGACGAACATCGACAAGTCTCGTCGATGTTACAAACATTTCAGGATGTTCTCACTGACATTCCTGGACACACAGATGTCATAGAACATGACATAATTCTTACCGACAATAATCCAATTAGGGTTAGGCCGTATCCTATTCCTATACACTTTCAGTCGCAAGTGGAAAAGGAATTGGATGAAATGATTCAATTAAATATAATTGAACCATCGACTTCACCATATTCTTCTTCCATGGTTATTGTCCGGAAGAAGGATAAGAACATACGAATTTGCGTTGATTATCGCAAATTGAATCAGGTCACAAAGTTCGACGCTGAACCGATGCCTTTGTTAGAAGATCTACTGATTAGACTTTCTAATTCTAGATTCTTCACTAAACTTGACTTGTCTAAAGGTTATTGGCAAGTGCCTTTAGCAGAGCATGCCAAACCTCTTACTGCTTTTTCTACACCTAGGGGTCTATTTCAATGGAAGGTTATGCCTTTTGGTCTCATGAACGCCCCTGCCACTTTCGTTCGCATGATGCGTCGAATTCTGTCACATCGTTCGGATGTCATCGCATACTTAGATGACATCTGTCTCTTCAGTGATACCTGGGAAGATCACTATTTAGGGTTATATGACTTACTGTCCACTCTACGTGAGAATAATTTGACAGCAAAACCTTCTAAAGCTTTTTGTTGGTTTTGGTGAAATCTCTTTCCTGGGTCATCGTGTTGGTCATGGTCTCTTGAAGACAGAAGACCACAATACTTCCAAAATACTGAACATCTCTGTTCCTAAAACGAAGAAACAAGTTAGGAGTCTCTTAGGTTTAATTCAATTTTATGGGAGATTTATTCCAAATTTATCTTCGATCATGGCACCTCTATCAACATTGTTGAAGAAAGGTTCGCCTAATCTGGTCCGTTGGTCTGAAGAATGCCAATCTTCACTAGACCAAATCAAGAATATATTTTCTTCTCCTCCCCTCTTAAGATTACCTACTCTTGATAGGACTTTTGTTCTTCGGAGTGATGCTTCATCCACTGGGATTGGAGCAGCACTGATGCAAGAATATGCAAATACTCTGCATCCTGTTATGTACATTTCTAGAAAACTAAATGCGGCAGAGAGGAACTACTCGGTTTTAGACCGTGAGTTGTTAGCGATGGTTTGGTCAATTCTAAAGCTACAAAGATTCCTCCTGGGCGCACATTTTATTCTAGAGACTGATCAGAAAGCTCTTACAGCTATTCAGACTAAGAATTTGAAGAGTTCGAGATCCACTCGATATGCTATAGCTCTTCAACCTTTTCACTTCACGGTACGAGCTATCCGTGGTGCGGATAATGTGATGGCTGACATTTTGTCTAGATGCCCACATGACTCCAACTAATACTTCTGTCCTATATTTCTATATATTACAAAGTCATAACACACCTATATTTCTACAATAGATTAGCACATCTGTACTTACTTTATATGTACACACTATCGTGCTTTGTTGTCATCTTCTTCTGTTCGTTTTTTAAGATGATAGAGGAGGACTGAGTAGTTAATATAAGGGCCGTTAGTTTACGAAACAGCCACAATTATTAATAATGTATTGTACCTTATGAAGCATATTAGTTATTAATTAGCATTATATTGCTTGTACTTTCTCAGAATGTCATTGTTGAGCTGAGGACTTACCTTATTAGTTTCAAGCATGACGAGTTCTAGATTGTGTACTTACCCTCGGAATACCAGAGCATATGTCCTGGATCGTCATGTAGTTTAACTTTACTATGTACTTATGTCATTACATGTCAAAGAATGTACTATTTAAATTTTCCTATCAGATTTGTACATCCATTTTTAAAGACAATATTAGAGTATGCTGTTTAACGATGATTATAGTAACTTGCATACGTATATTGTGTTTACATGCTAACGTGATGTGTGTTGGTGACACCTCCCCGATGTGAATATTTTTTGAGACATATTTATTTTTCTGTTGAGGTATATCCTCACCAGACACTCTATAATTAGCCTACTGTTTGGCAATTTAGTTAATTATCAGCGCATAATTCGTGCGTTTTGAACCGCTTATCGCTTGCTCTTTGATATTGAAAAAAAAATATGTTCCACATTTTTTTTTATCGGGAGGAGGTGGTGATATGTTGCGTGATAAATTCTCGCAACATCGTTTTATTTCAATATCTATTTTATAACGCAAGGGCAACAACTGCTTGAAAGTTATAGTCACTTTTCTCGGTAAGCATTTGTCTTCTCGCGTTGGTATCGAATGCAGTTAACTTTTGAGCTGTGGTCATTTTTTGCGCTGGACTGCGCATGACTTGTCTTGTTGTTTGTCGATCGGTTTCCGCCCACCACTAGTGGGAGTGAGCGATTTGGAATGGCGAAAGAGATGCCTCGTTGAAGAGGGGATCTCCGCTTTCTTTTGTTCTGTCAGGGATGTGTAGTCCTCTTATGGATATTTCGTTTAGTCGAGATAATACCTCTAGTGTTTTCCCACATGTCGGGAGGCGTGATATTTCTGTGTATTTCATGAAAGCAAGGTAAATTGACTTTTTTCATTAACTCTATCGATTTTGGGTCGTGAGCGATTTCGATTCATAGCCTGTCTCCGAAAGTCGTCGTCACGAGATGTTCTTTCCAGCTCACATGTCGCTGCATTGTACTGCATCGGTTGATGCATGTACCAAGGACCATTACTTGCTACTTTGTTAAATGAACTAGGTTTAGAAAACCTTTATTATCTAGAGGATATTCTTGAGGACATTATTTATACTTCGGCAGACGTGTCTGTCTTGCTGAAGTCAAACTAAGGAGAGTGAACTGATCTCATACATCTGGTTATCTCCTGGCTGTTATATAAAAGGATGGAGTTTTCCACCTGACTACATTTACAGCACTATGAAATATAACATGCATCTGACTCATCATTGTAATGCTGTCTACCGTTTATTGCTGTATTGAATGTTGCTGTGATAATGACTGTTTGATGTGCCTACACATTTGCGTAACCATTTTGTCACTGTGGCGTCCACAATAAATAATGAAGAAAAACGTCAACGGCTGTTTCAAGACTCATTGACTTTATACGTCGTGAGTTTACTGACGTCCTATGTGGATTGCCCTGTTATTGTTGCATGAACATTGTTTTTGACTGAACACATCTACACACTACACAAAACCAGACATGCGGATGCCATCCATCATCATATGGCATCACGCATCAGTATGTATGTATGTATGTATGTATGTATGTATGTATGTATGTATGCATGCATGCATGCATGCATATATATATATATATATATATATATATATATATATATATATATATATATATATATATATATATATATATATATATATATATATATATATATATATATATATATATATATATATATATATATATATATATATATATATATATATATATATATATATATATATATATATATATGGGTGTGTGTGTGTGTGTGTAGTAAAATGCTCCGTGTTCCTCCCCGCCCAAATTTCGCCGATTCAAAAACCTAGTACTGCTAGTAAACATTTACCACCCACCCTGGCACCCGTATACCACCCCTCTTGATATTTATGAACGAACGTCAGAAAAGAAGAAATTTACAATTATAAGCCATTACTACTATATTGATATTTGCCAAGGACGGTCAAATCGAGCGCTAAATATTTAACTAACGATTTGGATTTTTCCACTATCGACGTAGAGAATCTATAAATAACTAAAGTGTTTGAATCGGTCTCCATGTAACTCAGTAACGAAGATTTGAATTTCTTTTGACGACGAGCGCAAAATAAGTTACCCGTCCCCTTTAAACCCCGCACACAGTCTACCCTTACCAATATTTAGAAAGAACGTTAGAAGAGTTTGGCAGCGAGCCACTTGATACCTCGCCTTGTAAAAAGGGGAGAGAAGGGGTGGAGTAAAGTGAAACTGAAACAGGATCTGTAAGGGGCGGAAAAGGGGGAAAGAAAACTTAGATAATATATTCTATCAGAATTAAAGAGAGTAAATAAAAAGGATGTTTTGAATTGTAGCAATGATATTGTTAAATATAATCCCATACAATTACCCTATAATAAAATATCTTGTCTTAGAAGAATGTATTTTAGTTTGGAATAACTAAGGAAAAAAATCAAAGATGAAAACGTAGATACAAAAGTAAATAAAACCTATCTAGGAAGATAGAGGACAGATGTAGGGTTAATAATCACTTTCAATATTAATAATCGACCCACTAATCACAGAAATATAGTAGAAATAAAATTTTGAGACAGACAAGCCAACACACTTGCGACTGCTCAATTTGGATTGCGTGAGGAAAGTTGAATTTCTCTACGCGCGATTTGATTGGCTGGGGGTAGGGAAAGCTAGGGCGATAAAAAATAACTTCAAGTTAGTATAGACGGCCTTTTGAAAATTGAGAGAACACAAGACACATTGAGAGCAGCGGTAAAGCATAAGTGACCAATGCCTTTGCTGTCTGGACGTTAGAGGAATCTAACTACCCATTGATTCCTAGTCAACTGTGTACTATTGTGTAATATTCATTGTTTGGTGAACTATATCACCATACCAATAGAGTTCCAAGAGACCTGGAGAAGACAGTATATTTGAGTGGATGCTCGTCAATTAGAATGCAGCTACCCTCGTAACTTCTTCCAGTCCAGAACTAAGTGTTGAACCTAAACCTTCTGGAGCCTGCTACAACATCAACCTATTATTAAGATAAGTGTCTGTTATTCAGGCACTTGACAGTTCATGTAGTCAATTAAAAAAAGAAACAGAACAGCCACAACTTATGATTTTAAATTCTGAGCATGATTTAAACAACAAACCTTCACACATTGGTATAGAGTTCAAAATATGTTTCAAACCCGACCTGTGAGAGAACTTGTTTTTTTTCCAGTGACTTTTGTTTTGGTGAAATTTATGGACAAAGATCCAACATTATTTAATTATAGACTGTAACCAACAAGTTATTTGTTTTGATTTAAAATTCCTGGCCAAAAGAGTTTGAGATCAGGAATAATAAATTATTGTATATATAAACATATCCCTATATACATAACCCAACTTTAAAACCAGTCTTGCTTCTTTTAATATTATTGAATTGCATTTCTGTTTGCATTTGTTCAGTGAACTTCTTACACACTATCGCCTAGACACACTCAGACAGACAACATCACAGAGCCTATTTTCACACAAGTGAGATCATAGAGGTGGCGGATAGGGACCCTGAGAATTCATCATCTTCAACTATTAGACTCAGGGAACTTACACAGCTTGACCTCAGTGTGTTCATCTTTACTTTTCTTATCATCTAAAACCTGTGTACGACATATTGGGGGCTCGTCCGGGATTTTGAACTTGTCTTTAAGAAAACTCTCATTTTTCATAAATCACTACTGCTGTAGGTCTTACTACATATTGGAGTCCTATCTGGGATTTTTGGTACACCATACACTAGGGCCCAGGTTGTAAGGAATAAAAACTAAGAAACTAAGTTGACAAAGAATTTAAGATATTACAAATTGAGGCTGAAAAAGAGGCTAAGACATTAGAGGCTAATAGGGAGGCTGAAATCAAAAGGTTACAGTTAGAGGAAAACAAATTGGAGGCAGAGGAAAAGAGAGAAGAAAAGAGATTGCAGATGGAAGCAGAGGACAAACGATTGCAAAGGGAACATGAGTGCAAGTCAGGGAGCCTCTAACTTGGCCATGAACTTCCATTTAGACCCTTTTATGGAGAAGGACGACGAGATTGAGACTTATCTCAGTAGGTTAGAAAGACTAGATACTAATAACGGGTTGGAAAGGGAGATGTGGAGTTTAAAATTATCACAAGGACTTAGGGGCACATCTTATGAAGTCTTCTCCAAATTGAGCAGAGAAGAGCAAGAAGACTATGATATTCTAAAACAAGCTCTCTTAGTAAGATATGAAAAGAATAGCGAATTTTACAGAAAAAAAATTAGAAATGCTAAATTACTTTCCGGGGAGACCTACCACCAGTTCTCTGCGCGATTAGAGACTTACCTGGAGAAATAAACTGCTCTGGGGAAAACCCAAGATTTAAAGGAAATGATTATGATGGAGCAATTACGAGAGTCCATGGCTCCAGACCTGAGAAAATTTCTCACGGAACAAGGTGCAGAGAGGCTGGGGGAGATTCTTAATGTGACTGAGAGGTACCAGGCCGCTCAGTCAGAAGTAGCTGGAATGAAAAATAAACACCCAGAGTGCAGTAAAGCCCCACAAAATAATAATAGGTTCGATAATAGAGATCAAGGTCAGAGATTTAAATCAAACTATGATAGGCCCAGATTTGACCCTAAAGACAAAAACCCACAAACAAATGACAGGAAACCTTACAGACCGGAAGGAAGATGGTGTAAATTTTGTAAGAGGGACAATCATAACACCAGAGACTGTAAGAAGAAACCTCCTCATCACGCTGCATGCATGAAAACAGGAAATCAGGGAAAAAAGGAACAACTTACTGGACAGCAGGAACCTTATCATCGCCCTGTTTCTGAAGATGTAGTATGCAATGGGGCCACCATAAGGTGCCTTTATGATACGGGATTGGATTTTGACTCAGTCGTGAGTTCGCACCTAGTACTCCCAGATCAATATACCACAGAAACAGTGGAGATCCAAGGGGCGACTAAGGAAGTAGCAACCATGACACTTCCCATTGCAAGAATAAATGTACAAACTCGCCATGTGGAAGGAGTGATTAGAGCAGCAGTAATAAACGAACCAATCTATCCACTAATACTGGGGTGTAAATATGTGTTCTTGGGAAATCCCAAAAGACCAGTGATCATGGCAGCAGTACAGACCAGGTCACAGTCAAAGAAGGAGGAGGATAACCCAATAAATACTCATCCAGAGGAGATGAGGAAAGCACAGGCTGAGGACAAGTCATTGAAGCCGTGTTTCAAGAAACTCCCAAAATGCCATACCCCTCCAAACAAAGGAGACTTTTATATGAAGAACAAATTAATGTACAGGAAGGCTGGGACTGGTTCAAATGGTCATGGACAGCTAGTACTTCCAACTTCATATAGGGAAAAGGTGATGGAGTTAGGACATGCTATCCCCTTCAGTGGTCATATGGAGATTAGCGCCATAGGACAACGTATAGCTTGTCATTACTTCTGGCCAGGAATAACTGTGGTGGTTTTCGATGTTTTGAATGTTGGTGTTATATTTATGATAGGGTGACTGATGTCCAATCAGCGAATATCGTTTATAAAAGTAACACCAAAGAAGTTGTGTTTCTTTTTTTGTACAGTATATATACTGAAGCACATTAAAAACGCACCACTATTATATATACTGATGCCGAGAAGCTGGGGAAAAAAGTGTGGGAATGGATTTTCCCCGTGTTTGTCATGAGGTAGAGAGCGAATGGCTGCTGGAATGGAAAGTGCATGATTAAACCCACGGGTTTCTGTACAGACTACATGAAAACAATGAAAGTTACACGTGCAACACGATTCCCAACAGCTATGACCCTGAAAATGTGTACGCGTTGTGGCAGTATACTCGGTATAAAAAGGCCGTTCTAATAGTTCTGCTGCTAGCTCAGGGTCTGTCTTAAATAGCTCTGCATTTAAGTTATCATGGCCCGGAGCTTTGCCGTTCTTTAACCCTTTGATTGCTATGATGATTTCTTCTTTTCGTGGAATGTCTGTATTTACATCTAGATCGTTTTCAGCCTCAGGAACATTCAATTGTGTCTCTGGTGGTTCCTTGTTCAGAGTTTCTCTGAAGTGCTCTGCCCATCTTGTTTCCTGTCCCTCTGCTGTCGTGATGAGATTACCTTGCTTATCTCTTACTAATGTAATATTGTTTGCACTTCTTTTTCCGCTGATGAATTTAGTTATTTTGTATACTGTACTTTGTTCATTTCTCAGTGCTGCCTTCTCTGCCTGTCTTGCGAGATCGTCTAGGACATTCCTTTTGTTGGCTCGGGTTTGGCGTTTAACTTCCTTGTCCAGCTGACTGTACTGTATAGTTGCTTTAACCTGGGGGACATCGCTTCTGTTTTCTTTCTTTTCATTTCCTTTCTCATCGTTATGGTTTTTAATGTTTCTGGTGTTATCCAGTCTTGCTTCTTCCTTTCCTGGAATCCCAAGCATGATTTGCTGCGTTCCTTGTATATTGTTGAAATGGTGTTGAAATTCTGGTCTATATCATCAGTCAATGTCTTTTCCTGACTTTTGGCAAATTGATATCGTTTCTTTATGTCGGCCGCAAAAGCTTTTCTGGTAAGGGAGTCCTTCAATTTGCTGATGTCAAACCTTTTCTGTGTAGTTACAGTTGGTCCAGCCCTTTTTAGTTTCACTTTCAGTTTTGCTACTACTAAATGGTGATCACTTCCCACATCTGCACCTCTTCTTACCTTCACATCTTGTAATGCATGTCTCCATCTACCGTTAACCATGATGTGGTCTATCTGGTTTCTGTCCCGACCATTTGGTGATTCCCATGTTAATTTGTGAATTTCTTTATGTGGGAAGAGTGTTCCTCAAATGACCAGGTTGTTAATGCTACAGAAACTTATTAGTTTATCCCCATTTTCGTTTGCTGTTCCGCTGCCGCATTTCCCCATTGTTCTTTCATTATATGTATTGTGTGTACCAACTTTCGCATTGAGGTCTCCCATTACTATAACAAGATCATATCTAGGTGTGTCTTCCATTTCTTTCTGCAGTTGTTGATAGAATTCATCCTTGACCTCCTCATCGCTATCATTCGTTGGTGCGTAGCATTGTATTATTGTAGTGTTTGTGAATCTCCCTCTCAATCTTAATCTTATCAGTCTGTTGTTGATGGGTTTCCATTCCAGTAATGTCCTTTCTATTCCTTTCTGTAGAATAATGGCTACGCCTTCATTGTGCTGTCCATCCTCTCTTCCAGAGTAAAGTACTGTTTCTCCTGTTGCTGTTTTAACTTTTCCTGCCCCTGTCCATCTGCTCTCGCTTATCCCTAGAATGTGTAACCTATAGTTTCTCATTTCTGCTGTGACCTGTGTTAGTTTACCTGTCTCGTTCATTGTCCTGACATTCCAAAATCCTATTCTTGTATCCTGTTTTGCGGTCAGGACATCCATTTTCATGTCAGTGGCTTCCTTTCGGCTTTCACCACTGACAGTCATACGAGCCACAGACTCCGAATGTCCATCCCGCAGCAAAGTTTGTTCATTTGTTGTTGTTTCCGTAACTTCATTGTTTTTTTTTACATAGACAGGGGTGTCAGCCCTATGCTAAAACCCCCAACCTGGAGGACCAGGGTACCAGCTTTTGCCTGACCCCTACCCACACAGACCAGTCCAGCTTGGTTGAACCTACCAGGAGTAAAACTCCCTCTTGCTTAGCTCTGGGGATTGTCAGGGTACGCAAGCTGCCATACCGCTACAAAGTATAGGTACCATTGATGGCAGACAGATGGATTGAAGACAGACCCTGAGCTAGCAGCAGAACTATTAGAACCACTATTTGCACAAGTCTGGAAAACGGGGACAACACCATCAGAGTGGAACAAAGGAATAATTGTCAAATTGCCCAAGAAGGGAGATCTTGCAGACTGCAATAATTGGAGAGGAATCACTCTTCTCTCAGTTCCCAGCAAAATACTAGGCAGGATAATTATACAGAAAATTTCAAAGGCAGTAGACCACAAACTGAGGAAAGAACAAGCAGGATTTAGAAAGAACAGAAGATGTGTAGATCATATATTCACTCTCAGGAACATTATAGAGCAGTGCTCAGAATGGCAAAGACAGCTTTACATTAATATCGTTGATTTTGAAAAGGATTTTGACAGCATACATAGGGACAGTTTATGGAAAATACTGAGGGCTTATGGAATTCCAAGCTGCATAGTGTCAATCATAAAAAGTCTCTATGCCAACTTTACGTGTAGTGTTGGGCAGAGCAACCTAACCTTTGAGGTAAAGACAGGAGTACGACAGGGATGCCCATTATCACCCACTCTATTTTTAACAGTCATAGACTGGGTGATGCGCCAGATAACAGAGGGCTGTCCAAGAGGAATAAAATGGACAACATTGTCTACATTGGAAGATCTGGAATATGCAGATGACATTGCACTACTAGCACATTCACATCACATCAACACATCCAGGAAAAAACGGATAGACTTAATAAGTTTAGCCAGCAGGTGGGCTTGAATATCAATTTAAAGAAGTCTGAGGTCATGACGCTCAATGTGAGCAACCCTGAGCCCATATCAGTAAGGAATCACCAACTGGTACAGACAGATACCTTCACATACCTAGGAAGCATAGTAACACCAGACGTCGGGGCAGGCAAAGACATCAACATCAGAATGAATAAGGCAAGAACAGCCTTCTTTAGCCTAAACAACATCTGGAAGTCCTCCCAATACAGCACAAGCACAAAATTAAGATTATATCAGAGCTGTGTGCTTTCTGTGCTTCTCTATGGTGCGGAATGCTGGAGAGTTACAGAGAAGGAAATGTCGAAATTGTCCTCTTTTCACACAACATGCCTAAGAAAAATTCACCGAATCTTTTGGCCGAATACCATCACTAACTAAGATCTGCTTACTCGTAGCTAGCAAGAGGACATGCACACCGTCATAGCTGGCAGACGCTGGAGTTAGCCACGTCTTCAGAAGAGACCCCGATGCCATAACAAGAACAGCTATGCTATGGACCCCCGAAGGAAAGCGAAAGACCAAAAACAACTTGGCGGAGAACTGTGGAGGCCGAGATGCAAAGGATGAACCAGAGCTGGGGCACTGTACGAGGGATGGCTGGCGACCGAACAAAGTGGAAGCAGTTTGTTGCTGCCCTACAGGACGCCACTAGGCGTGATGGCTACTGACTGCTTTGACGGTCGGTGGCTAAGGATCAAAGAAGAAGAGAAAAAGGCCGTTGAGACAAAACACCCAGTACATGTGCTTGAAATGCCACGACTATCTGAAAACGACCGCCAACGAGCCATTGGTATGTTGGAGACCGGAATGAGCTCGCGGGCCATTGCCAGAAGGATGAATTGCCACCACAGCACTATTGTACGTCTCAATGAACGTTACGGAACCACTGGCAGTGCCCGGGATAGACTTCGGAGTAGCCAACTACGAGTTACTACCCTTGCGCAAGATCGTCATATTGTGCTGAGTCACCTAAGTAATCGTTCTCTCCCGGCAAGTCAAACAGCAAGAGCAATAGTGGGTAGACGTGGGCAAGTCTCTCGAATGACAGTCATACGACGACTCAGAGATACAGGCCTTACTGCAAGGCGACCTTATGTTGGGTCAAACTTGATTCACATACATCGTCAGCAGCGCCTGCAATAGGCAGAGCAACATGTCAGATGGACTAGACTGCAGTGGAATGCTCTCCTATTCACAGACGAGAGCAGATTCAACATATCCTTTGCTGATGGACGTATGCGGATTTGGCGACTGTGTGGAGAGCGCTTTGCAGATTGCTGTGTTCGTCAGCACAACCGATTTGGAGGTGGCAGTATTCACATTTGGGGAGGATTCAGTTTTCACCATCGCTTGCCCCTTCACGTCTTCCGTGGAAATGTTAATGCTGTGACATATCGAGATGAGGTTCTGAATGCATTGGTTGCTCCTGCGTTCACAAATTATCCAGACTTGCAGCTTCTCCAGCAGGATAACGCACGTGCGCACACCGCATGCATTACGCAGCAATATCTACAGTAGCAGAAGGTTCTCCAGCTAATCTGCAACAGCTCGAAGCTGCTCTTACACGAGAATGGGACTTGATTCCCCGGAATTTCCTTCAGAGACTTGTGCGTTCCATGCGAAGCCGCTGCCAAGCTTGTTTGCAAGCACACGGTGGACATAACAGATACCGAGGATAGTGTGAATGAATTTTTTTATTGGTTGCATTTTTGGTTTTCTCCCTTGCCTGCACAGAATGCAATGAATTTCATAACAATCAAATGTACAAATTAATGACTAGCATGGATTCATAGGAAAATGAATAAAGATTCCAAATATGTAAACTTGTAAACACTTATATTTACATTTCACTCTGTTCCTGGATCATAAAGGTGGTGCGTTTTTAGTGTGCTGCAGTATATATATATGATGGGCCAGAAAAGCGCAAATCTCATTTCCTGTCTTGCTTAAGATACCTTCATGAGCGCGCAAGCACCAGCCAACATCGCGCGGCCTACGCCTTGCGTAATGCAGTTATCGGGTTATAAAACGCCTGGCTCAGAGCCCGGCGGAGAGAAGAGAGAAATTCTGCTGATGGCTTGCAGGTAGAAGACGTGAACGGGATGTCAGATGATTTTGCGAAGACATGTAGAATTTAGCACATGAGCACTGGCTGCGTGTTTGGTGCGTGTTTGTTTGTGTAGTGTTCGGTTGTTTGTTTATTTTCTCTTTGTCGCTTACTGGGTTGTAAGCCATCAATAAATTACAACCCCTGCCTTGGAATCAAGAGTTTTAATTAGTGTACGGGTCAGATGCGAATGTGAATTGGCCGCAAAGCAATAACGTGACCACATATCACAATACACACCATTTCTCGCCCACCCTATCGCACACACTCAGAGATATATATATATATATATATATATATATATATACATATATATATATATATATATATATATATATATATATATATATATATATATATATATATATATATATAATAATAATATAATAATAATAATACAAGCTTATTTTCCGTCCATCTGTCAGCACGAAATTGTTTGACTACTTCTAGGCTATCTAGAAGTCTGAAATCTGGCATGCCTATAGGTTGTAAGGTGTGATGCCCTAGAAAATTCAGAAAAACCAAACATGAAATATCGCAATCCCGTTATTAAGCCAGAAGCGTTGTGCATCAAGGGAAATAATTTCGCCATAACTTTTAATTTTAAAGGGAAATTACTAGCTTGTTATAAATTTTAACATTGTATGTGATTAGTAACCTACGATTTTCTTATTTTTACAACGCAACTTTAAAACCTTAAGCAAGTCGTTTGGAATATAAAAATGTAAAAATAATATTTCAGATTTTATTATTTAAAAATTAATATTATTGTATTATTATAATGGAGTTAACTTTAAAAAGCAGATTGTTATTATGCATACAAAATTACCAGTATGCTTTGTAGTGATTATCTCTACTGTTACAAGACTCTTCTTTAGCACCTTTCCGTACATCATCCCATTTCGAGTCAACAAAATGGCGGATGTACTGCTCGTAACGAAAGAAGATGAAGCTGATTTTGAAATCGACGAAGAGGGAGATCAGGGTCTGCAAAAACTCAAAGAAAAGGCCAAGAAACGCAAAGGCAGAGGCTTTGGAGGAGAGGGTCCAACCCGAAGTGGTGTGGACCAGTTTGAAGGCATGGAAGTGGATTTCGATGAATCTGATGGTCCAGGACCACAACGATCTGTTGAGGGCTGGATTTTGTTTGTGACTGGTGTCCATGAAGAGTCTCAAGAGGATGACATACATGAAAAATTTGCTGAGTTTGGCGAGATCAAGAACTTGCATGCAAATCTAGACAGGCGAACTGGCTTTTTGAAGGGATATGCACTGGTTGAATATGAAACATTCAAAGAGGCACAAAATGCCATGAATGCTCTGAACGGTACAGAAATTCTGGGACAGAAAATCAGTGTTGATTGGGCTTTTGTGAGGGGACCTAGAAAAGATAGGGCAAGGAAAGATGACAGACGAAGGAGATAGATGTGGCAGCAATTTTTATGCCATGTTTGTACAGAATATTTCAGTTTTGGATTGTTAGACTAATTTCTGTAATTATTCTAAGTGTTGAAGTGTATTGGGGGGGGGGGGGGGGGGGGGGGGTTTATATGCGTGGCTGTTAAATTTGAAATCACTGCTATTCATTAATGGGCAAACAAGACTATTCTGCTTAATAAACTGGAAGTTCTGATCACCAGTGTATACCCATTTGAACAGTTGGTTGATGATTATCGCAAGCAGTAGCAAGCCCATATTGTTACGTTTTTTCGTAACCGATAGATAATTATATATTTAACTAGTTACCTTAAAGATTGATTCTGGGTAAGTGGGGGAAGAAGATAATATGTCGAGTACTTTTGCAGTTGTTGTTCAATTTAGGCTATGAAATTAGTTATGGGGGGGGGGGGGGGGGGGGGGGGGGGGGGGGGGGGGGGGGGGGGGGGGGGGGGGGGGGGGGGGGGGGGGGGGGGGGGGGGGGGGGGGTACAAATGAAACCGCCTCCTTTTTGTACCATAAATTATGTTGTCATCACTCTATTATATTCTTCTTGTGTTTTAACATTAAAATGAAATAAACTCCTAAAAAAAAAAAAAAAGGGAACAGTAATTCCAGACCTAAGGGTCTTTAATATTTGGATATGCGCCCTAATATAACTATGTGCCCGGCACAAAAGATCAGTACAGTGACACTTATGTGTCATTAGATCTTTTGTGTGAAAACACAGAGGATCATTACAGTGACACTTGTTTGACATTGGGTCTTTTTGTGTTGGGGAACTCCAGCGCAATTAATGCTGTGAAAACCCAAAGCCCTTATCCGGCCTTTGGCTAGGATCATGTGTCTAGACACAGGGACCGGTACAGTGACATTCATGTGTCATTAGGTCTCTTGTGTGAGAACACAGAAGATCACTACAGTGACACATGTTGTCATTGGGTCTTCTTGTGTTGGGACATGTGGTCTTGACCAGAGCCGGGTTTGGGGCGGGGACAATGCGACCTCATGCGAGGAAAAAATATGCGACCTCAAGAGAGGAAAAAAAAAAAAAACTTTTTGTGTTGGGACATGCGTTTATGTTGGTCGTGTTCCAATGCGAGTTAAATGCGACCTCATGCGAGGAAAAAATATGCGACCTCATGCGAAGAGAAAAAAAAACATCCCATTTCGAGATCACCAACGTCCTTCTCAGGACGCCACTATTCGAGAAAAGATCGCATTATCGTCAAAATGGTCAGAAATAAACCACACGCCAAAAAGAGGAAGGTTTACACCAGCCCACCAGCGCTGAACAGCCAGGGGAATAACAAAACCACAAACAACAAAGACAGACAGCCAGAGAGCAAGACTGCCCCAAGTACTCGTGCCGGGACCGGTCCTTCTCCAACTCTTGACACGACGACGGAGTTAGCTGTGACGTGTGTCGACCCGAGTGGTCTGAGTGGCCCGACTCCTTGCGAGGCAGAGGAGAGGGCAGATGCAAACGTTCCTGGCCTAGATAATGAAGACCCAGAACGTGAAGACATGATGAGAGCGTTACAACAGATGCTGGAAAGAAGAGAGAAAAGAAGACAGGAGCTTATAACCATGTGGCCACCACCACACGAACCCGAATCGACAGCTGAAACCTTGTCTACTTTAGAGACGCCGCACCAAAACCCGATGACAACCCAGAATATAGAAGGTCGGAAATCTACATCACCTACAACCCAGAAAGCATCTTCGAAGCCACCGCCACACGATGCCGAGTTGACAGCTGTGGCTACCCCAGGGAAGCTGCTCCAAAATCCGAAGACAATAAAATCACCACCAAAGCTTGAATCTAGTCCTGACCGGGACCGGAGAAGGAAAGAGGGAACAAAGGCGAGCAAAAAAGGCGACACAGATGCGATAGAGAGGTTCGTTAAGATCACGCAGATGTCTGGAGGTGAGGCTTCACTCAGGGCCCTACCAGATGACAAAGTGATCTGCATCCTCGAGACAATAACTGGCAGGAGAGGAATCTCTAAAGTAAGGAGGCACGAAAAGGGAGTCGTGCTTTCCCTGAACAAAACTACAACAACCACTTCGATGATTTCAGAACTTGAGGCAGGTCCAAAAGAAGTGCAGTTGCCCCACCAGATAAAAGTGGTGGTGGAAAAACACAAGACCACAAAGAAGTTTGTCGTAAGAGGGGTGGACACCAGGTGGCCCGCTAACCAGATTCACAACAAACTACAGACCGAAAACGCAGACGTCAAATTCACGCAGGTCAAAAGGCTAAAAACATGGGACAGCAAAGACACAAACCTGATTGTAATAACCATTGAAGGGTCGACAACACCTGAGAGACTGACGCTCGAAACTACTTCAAAAAGGACAGAGGCATATATCCCTCCGGTCATGTAGTGCTATAACTGCCAGCAGTTTTCACACACAAAGAAAACGTGCAGGAGAGATGCAGTTTGCCGGTATTGTGCGGGTAGCCACCCATATCGCGACTGTCCCAAGGCGAAGGAGGATCAAAATTACAAGGCCATAAATCCAAACCGTACCTGTGCAAACTGCCGCGGAAACCATGGGGCAAGATACCGAGGCTGCCCGATGTTCCAGGAAACAAAGAGCATCTTGAAGGAGGCCGTGTCCAAAAACATACCTTTCAGAGAGGCAAAACACAGAGTGGCTGCGGATGTTACAGACAAACAGTGCAGGATTGACAGAAGACAGTTACATCAGCTGACAGCGGAAGTAAAAGAGGTGAAACGGAAACTCCAGGGCGAGAACCAGAGCAGGCAGACTCCCGAAAAACAAATTGACAGTGAAGATGTAATAGATCTTAAGAGCATTAGGGAAATGATGGACGACATGAAAAGAATACAACAACAGATAGAAAGATATGTCAAGAAGCTGACAGAACTGAAGGAAGAAAACTCAGAAATCCTCAAGAGAAATGAAGCAGAACGAAGAGCCGTAGAGGAAATGACATCCAACACACGGGAAACAAATACGAACAACCAAACAGACGAAGAAGTCATAGAAGAAACACTAAACAGACTACTACATGCAATCATAGAAAAAGCGCTTTCTCAGATACAGGAGAAAAGGAAGACACAAGATCCAGAAACGAGGAGGGCAAAAACAAACAAAACCACACAAGCCAGATAGGGAGGTAGGATATGATAAACACCATGAACACGCCACGACACCATAAACAGACAAGCAAAGAAGAAGTAACCAGACAGTCAGCTAGTGGTCCTTTTTAGGACCAGTCCTTTTCAGGACTATCAACCTGCTAGCACCGAAGAAACAACACGCACAATATACCCCAATTATAACCAATTTTCAGGTTGAACAGGGTATAACAACAATATAGTAGACAAACGAACGAACGAACGATTCTGTTACAAAAGGTAGCATTTTGAAAAAAAAAAACCTGTTATCGCTTCTCGGCCTTTGGGCAAAGATCAGTGTCTTAGCCAGGGCCGGAATCACACACAATTTACACATTTTACTGAATAAAGTCAAAAGACCTCACTTTGAGCCCCAGAAGGGGTATTTAAAAAAAAATTAGCCAGGTTCGCGATCACACATAATTTACTCAATAAAGTCAATAGACCTCACTTTGAGTCCCAGAAGGGGCAACCAAAAAAAAAAAGGGGGGGGGGGGGGGAGGCACACATTTAAAATGCTCCGAATCGCAATGAGGGCAGCACGGAAAAAAGGACATTTTCCGAAATTGGAGATAATATCAAGTACAGCAGAGAAAAGAGGACTGCAAAGAAGACATTTATACCACATGGAATTTTATTGCTGATAGATGCAGGACCGAAAACTAAGCAAGACAGATAATAATAATACGACAGGCTAAATAAGAAAATAATAGACAAATGTAGAATGGCAAAAGAAGCAGGGCTAAACGAGAAGTACAAAGACTGGAACTGCAGCACAGAAAGGACATAACACCAATTAGTGATGAACAATATGATTCTGTAGAAGGAGAAGGCACAACAACGACAAATATATATAAGAAAATGAATAGAGAGTACCACCAGAAGTGAAAACAGATCTACATTTTGAGTTTTATAGACTACACTAATGCATTTGACAAAGTGAATCACAAGTAAATTATCAAAATATTTAAAAAAAAAACATAAACATGAATGGTAAGTACCTGAAAATAATAAAGTACATGTGTTGGCAACCAACATCAGCTGTAAGAATCAGCAGTCAAAATAGGAACATTTCAACAGGTTTAAAAAAAAAAAACTTAGAGGGATCTGTGCTGTCACCAGATCTTTTCAATTTATACAGTGGAAAGAAAAAAAATCCACAGAGGACATGCCAGAAATATCAATGGGTGGACATAATATAAAGAACTTGAGGTACCCTGATGAGACAGTCTTAATGGCAAATAGTGAAAATGAGTTGTAGGAAATGATTGATACAGAAGTGACAAAGAGTTAAAATAGAGTCCTTAGCTTTAATAGCAAAAAAGTCAGAAGCTATAGTCATCTCGAAGAAAACCACTTCTCCGGGATGCTTTTTCAAAGTAAACTGAACCGTTTTAAAAATGGTCAACAGATTGAAATGCCTGGTACACTAATAAAATCGGATGGAAGTTGTATCTCAGAAGTGATGTGTAGAATAGACCAAGTAAAAGCAGCATTCTATTTGAAATGAAACGTATTTTATGCAACAACTCTTTGTTCAGTGTAAGTAAGAAAGACAGCTCTTCAGAGTTGTCACAGGCTGCTTCCCCTTAGCTCTGCAGTAGTGGTCCAACAGTGGCCAAAACTCAAGAATAGCTAATGTGGGTCTTCAAATGTGTCTACCTTCGCACAAGATTACTCTTGGCAGAGTTGTAGATAGGATAATGATGCTTCTACCTAAAGGGACTGTTCACAAGATATTCAGAAAAGCGAGAACAATGCTGCATGCGGCTGAGCAAATGTTAACTCTAGTATCTGCCGTCACCTTTTGTGAAGGATAGGGTTATCTTATAATTCATTAGCTCGTTCAAGCCCCCAGCTGAGTTAATTAAGCGAAATTCCTCTTATTATTATTTAGCTCTGTTTAAGTGTATTTAAGAAATTGTCTGAGACATATGGTTGTAGTACATTCAAAATGATTAAATCAACTTCAGATTTGTCTTTACGCAGTAACAAATTTAAAAATCAATTATGTTTTAACAGTTATAAAAGTGAATAATTCCTTGTAGAAAAAGTTATCATCACTGTCTGATGTTATGGAGTTAAAAATTGGATAGTTCACTTGACAGCTTTTATGTTTCTACTTAGCTGCCAATGAGTTTGTCTGTTCTGCTCCAGCTGATGTTTAGGTGTTTGCAGATAAATAACTAATTCACACTCGTCACTGGTCAAGTCTGAAAGTTGTAGCACGTTCCAAGAAGTGTCATTGAGTAACTACCAAGCTGGTTCCGCGTCTCTGAGACCCGTCTAATGATGGTGTCTAGCGTAGACTTCAGGCTACTTATACTCTCACTTATTCCAGAGATAGTATCCTCAACTGATACCCCCAACTAGTATCACAAAAGAAGAGAACAAATACCCTCTTGTGTATTGAGTTTCCGGAAACATACGTGTGTGTCCTCCTCTTCATATTCCACCATCCCATCTATCTCAGAACTTTACCTTTGATGAGAATTAATCTTAATCCCATTGAGCGAAAACGTTCTTTACATTTAAACTGAATAGATCTATGTTTAACTTTACATTGGTTGAAAAGGTTAATAATATAGATTAAATATCTTTTCATTTACATTTACACTGGTTGAAAATGTAAATAATATAATAAGTATGTATATAATTTCTTTCGCCGATCAATTCCTGCTCCATTTGGAACTTGGGACCACCTCTGCTTTTAGTTCTCTATAAGAAACTCGCATAAAGCAGTCACAAGCCCTTGCAGTGGTGGTTCGAGAAATCATCATTCTGTATGCTGAGGTTACTATCCTCGTATGACTTGGACATCCAGTAGCAATTTTCACATATTAATTGTCACATGTCAATATATACATATTATGTCATGTGTTACTAATGCAAAATATAGAATTTAAAATTTACAACTTACGCCAATCTTTAGGCTCACAGACTGCTGGCTCAGAGAAATAGTTTAAGGCAGCTTGACGATGCCTCTTATACGTGGTCTGGGGTGTTGTTATGTTAGCAATAAGTTCCCACTTTGATTTTTTTTAAGTGTCCTCAGATTCCGGTTTTCCGTGTTAAAATGGTAGAGTTTTCCTGGGCTGTAAGTCCTCAAGAGTCTCAAACAAGGTGTGATGAAGTACTGAATTTCAGTTTTTCAAGAGGCCCATTGTTCTTCTCTTTCTTAAATTATTATGTGTTTGGTCTTTTTCTGTAGGCATTTTATTGCGTTTTATAAGAGGGAGGACTGAAAGGTTAAATTCTAAGACTTGCATCAGTCTTCCTTTCTATTAACTAATCGTGATCAGGTAGAGGTGTCTTTGTTAGAATATCGCGGTCATTTCTTTGTTTATCAGCGCGTGAGGGGCGTTAGTCAATATCACGCCAGTGGAACACGCGCATAAACACGTCTCGACGTGCTTTCAAATCTAGTGGCGTTAGACCCCGTTATAATTTTTCCAGTAATTCCTTTGGTTTAGTCGAAAGCTGTAGCTATGACGTAGGCAGAAGTTGAGCGGGGATTTTCTTGTATATATACCCGCTCGGTCCGTTACCGGACCCCTATGCTTGATGAAATTTACTACCGTGAATCCAGCATTCATTGTCTGCTCCATGCGGATGAAACGCAATGAATTGGTATGTGAATATTTTTTTTTATTAGAGCCGTAATATTAGTGGGTTTTTTAAAATATAGAGATATAGCCTGATTAAGTTAAGTTTTCTTCGGGAGGTTAACTGATAGTTATAAACGTAAAGTGCCATCCATTACTATCTTCGTAGAAATGATGTAAAGGTAAAGTGTGCCTAATTCTTTCTAGGAAAATTGGCAGTATATATAGGAGTGTAACAGCTATGCTATGGACCCCCGAGGGAAAGCGAAAGAGAGGCCGACCAAAAACAACTTGGCGGAGAACTGTGGAAGCTGAGATGCAAAGAATGAACCACAGTTGGGGTACTGTACGAAGGATGGCCGCCGACCGAGCAAAGTGGAATCAATTTGTTGCTGCCGTACAAGACGCCACCAGGCGTGTTGTGTGAAACCACCATTTTATTCTGAATATGTACAAATGTAATATTATGGACAATTTTAATGTGTGTACGGGATTTTATTGTGCGTAAATGTGGGTAACGCATTCGGAGGGTACAGATGTAATTTATAAGTGAATTATCTTGCTTAGAGGAGTAAATTATTCCTAGCGAAAGGTTTAATTTAAATTTTGGGTTAAGCGAGTAAACCTCACGATTCAATGTCTAAAAGTAGGCCAGGTATTTCGTAGAGGGATTTCCCAGGTTTGATTGTTGGACACGTGGCGAGATTAACGTAACAGCAGATTAAAGTCAGACACTGTCTGGGGTTTGGCTGCGTACCAGAAAGATTGTAAGTTGAAGGGAAGGGGCAAGTAGAAGAGAAAGAGAGGGAGAGGGGTGATGTATTGAGTGAGGGGAGTTGTATTTATTTATGAGATATATGTGTTAGTGATAAGTTATGTTGAAGCTGGTGAACATAAGTTGTATCTTTGTGTCCACAGCGGGTCATGGTACAGTAGCAGAGTGTAGTTTGGCACATACAAATTACCAACGGCAAAGTTGAAATAGCCTACGGTCTGTTGCAGTGAAGCCGTATGCTTCAGCGGGAACGGGGTTATCTATCATAAAAATCCAGAGCACATCGCTCTTTATACCACTCCACCAACGGCACGTGTCCGGGAGATTGGTCTCATTGTATACAGCCTGAATTAACGGCTGTGTTCCTCTTAACATTGAGCGGGTTAACGGGGAAAGTCAGAGGAGCTACTCAGCAGAAGCGGAGCTTCTATATGTTAGTCAAGTACCTCGTGCTTGATAATCCAGTAATCAGTGCAGTTGTCAGAAACCGGGAGACAGGGTGATCATTCCTGGTTCTGATAATATAGTCAACGAGAGAAGGCGTAAACGGAGACGCCACCTCAGCAGATGTCGAGAGGGCCAGAGAGACACTGAAGCAAAGAGAGAGAGAGAGAGAGAGAGAGAGAGAGAGGAGGAGATAGCCGGGGCGAGTAGGGTCTAATGATATCCTCAGAGGATAGCCTTTGAGTAATAGATGTTAATAAAGTCTACTAGTGTAGCAGTCCATTGTGTTAGTTAGCGGCGCATATCGCCTAACGAGTTGGAAGCTGTGTAAACATTCGTTTAGGCAGAGTCAACAGGACCGTGACAGTAGAAATCTTATTTGTAGTAGAGAGTGGAGACTAAACTGATGCCCCACCAATTAGATCTTGTTTAAATCACTAATCATTCGATTGTTCCCCAGCAGGGTGACTGAAAGAGTGAATGTGATTTGGTTTTCCTAGTGTCTATCTATTTAAGTGGTTCTTTGTTTTTCAGGTCTGTGCCACAGAGCACGATATTTATTTCTTTGCTGTGTGATGAAATTTAATGTTTTATTTGTGTAAATAATATATATATATATATATATATATATATATATATATATATATATATATATATATATATATATATATATATATATATATATATATATATACTGTACAGTGGATCAGCTTCTAGACTATATGACACTTATATGTTTGTTTGTATAGTGTGTCTATGGTAGTTATTTATCCTTATCTCCTTTTGTTTAAAGGTAGTCAGAGGAGGTGATGCTATAGCATATTCTGAAGTCACGAAGCGGCAAGGGAGAGCTAATCCAGGTTCTCACCCTTGAGCCAATAGTCTCATCTTTCCACAGTCACGTCATTTCCATAAAAATTCTATCTTCTCGGACTTTCTTACCACTAGGATCTTTTCTCTATATTAAGACAACCTCTAGACGTAAATCCACGTCGTGACCCAAGGTCCGGTCTGGTAAATGAAATCTTTTGCTATTCTTAACCCTGGCAAGGTCTCGTTGTCTTCGTGGCGCGAGGTGAATCTTCACAGTGCTCTAAATTGACTAAAGTGTCAGGTTGTATTACACGTCGCTCCCCCCGCAATACTTGGTAAAGATTTAGGTAAGGTCCAATCAGGAATTTATTTATTTCTATGTTTCGAATGCCCTCCAATCGTGTTAAAACCTGTGTGTTTTGGTGCGGTAATTCAAAATATTTCCATAGGAAATGTCTGTGCGTTAATGCGAAGGTATTGTCTTCCAAATATGGAAGTGAGATTTCCGTACTATTCTCGTCAGTGATTACAAATAACTTTTTACTTTGATGATTTATCGCCCTGCACCCTCAGGCAAACAAAACGTTCGGTCGCCATAAGAAAACTGACCGGCCCATCTGGTTTTTTTTACCTGTGCCTAATCTTAGCAAAGCGGAGAAGCTTAAAGCAGCATGTCAAATTATCACCGAAGGAGTGTACAATTGATTAGAAAATAGCTTATCTCTGCTTGATAGTACTCACAACAAATGTAACTGACTACTGCCGGAGAGGAGAAGAGATTGACCAAATAATTCCGTCACAAAAGTTTTATAGGACAATCCTGATATACGGAAGTGTCGTAAATTTAGATAGGTTTGAAATTTATTTATTATCCCGCCTGTATAGAGTGGATGGTGACATGAGTACGTGACAAATAAAGGTGTGAGAATAGATTTCACGAGGGAATAGTTTAAGGAGACGATCTGTCTCTGGAATGAGTAGTTTCTCTAGTCCAGCCTATTTATACGACTATCTTTTAGTACCAGACAATCTTGCACCTGCCTATATATGTAACTATAAGTTTAACTACGCACACACGCACAGCTATCTTACAACAAGACACACAAACGTGAAAAACTATGGTTAATTGGGTATGGGTCTAACCAACACACAAATGGAAGTTCTTTTGTTGTTTATTATCATTAAACTTTACAACATAGAATATATAAGCAAGATCAAATAAAATCAGAATTACATACATAGAAAATAACCGAATATATGTGCCTTCCCCCTTTATTGAGAAAACAGAACACAACAAGTTAATAACCCCAAAGGTCAAAGGTTAGCACTATGTTACAGAATAGACAGTAAAGAAAAGAACAAAGTTCGTACTAAATACTATCCAGTAAAGTAAACACTTTTTTAAGCCTAATCAAGTTGGTGCAATATCTGTAACAAAAGAAAAATATTCTCTCTCTCTGTAATACTCTCTCTGTCATACAGTGGCCACATCAATCACTCTTACCCTAGTCTGGTGATATCCCTTTGGAATTACAATTGTTCCTTAATATATAAAGTGTCAGGGGTATTATCCAAGTCGGCCCCATTCCACCCTCTATAAAAAATAAGATTTTATAAGGGGGACGCCAAAGTATTTGGATAACTCTAGTTGCTAAAAACTGTTACGATTGTTAATTGATGGTGATAGTAAATCCCATCGGCTGGCTCTGTGGTGAGTGCCGATTTTGAAACAGCGTAACTTGCTGGATAAATCCGCTGATACGACTGTCAAAAGTCAGATAGAAATATTATTTGTGATACGCCACAGTGGGCTGATAAATGGGATCAAATATTTCTGGTTTTATAGTCCAGTTAAATTTACTAATTTAATGTTTATTTGTCTCTTTGGCCAATCCTGTTCACAAATGAACTTGGGGACGTGTAAGCCAAGAAGAAGACATCATTCACCAATCAGTAAAATGAAGAAAAGGACCAAAATAGACCGCTGGTCGCCCTTGATCAGGTCATGCTTAAGAATAGAGAATGTTATGAAACAAATGCTACTAATATATATATATATATATATATATATATATATATATATATATATATATATATATATATATATATATATATATATATATATATATATATATATATATATATATCTTTCTTCTTCTTCTTCCGTCCTTAGCCAACGACCGGCAAAGCAATCAGTGGCCATTACGCCTAGTGGCGTCTTAAGGGCAACAGCGAATAGATTTTCTTTGCCGTTGTTCCCATCACGCCTAATGGCGTCTTTAGGGCAACGACAAATCAATCCGTTTGCTGTTGTTTCCGTAATCAAAGTGACTGGCAAACGGGTGATCAGCCCGTTGGGATATATATATATATATATATATATATATATATATATATATATATATATATATATATATATATATATATATATATATATATATATATATATATATATATATATATATATAGCTACATATATGTACACGGAAGGGGACAAAACGATCTCTTATCCTCTCCGTCAATCCTGATTAAATTTAAAAGGCACACGGTGTCTCTAGCCTGTTCCTATTGTTGCATAGAGATTTATGATCAATAAATTTTCTATATTCTTTTCTTTCCTACCCGTGTCCTCTACTTTATTATCGCTCTTTTATCATTTTTCCTGTTTTTCGCATTCGTTCGTTTCCGAAAAAATATTACTTTCCCATTCAAACTTTCGCCTGTTTCTTTTCTCATTTAGAAACGCATTTTATTGCGTAATATGTCAGTCTCTGGATTGTGAACGAAATAGTGTGAGAATTCGCCTCATCAGACATAGAGAGCAGACATTTGTCTACATTTTCAAGCTGACACGAGTTTTTTTTCGGAGTTTCTCGGCGTGAGGTGTGAAAGGCGCTAATCTGCAAGCGCTCAGAAATGAGACATGTCGTAGGAAGTGTGAAGGCACGTTTTGGCAGTTATGGCCAGCGTCTAAGTGAATGTTAAGTTTTAAGACGGGAAGGGGAGACTATTTTCGGATTTTCGAAATAACGTGGGATCCTTTGTCGGGTTTTCAGATATCTTACCCGGAGTTTAAACTTGACTTCATTCAGTTCTCCAGATTCGCAGTAGAAAGGTCGCTCGTGTAAAAGAATAAGCTGTATAGCGATGTTTCTCAGTTTGTTTCGACAATTTTCCGAGCTTATAGACTTCAAATATATATCAGCGTATAATTCTTAGTTTGTGCGATCGCCTGTAGTTCTGTGTGGAGGTAATATACATATATCTAAATGTGTTGAGTGTTTTAGTGATAAATCGCTTATTTCATTTTACTAGTTAGATTTCTGTGCATAAGTAATTAAATTTATAAGTCTGTTATATTCTCTAGTTGACGTGTTTCAGTGGATAGCAAAATAAATTATAGTTTCTAGCTTAAACTCATGCAGCTATAAATAAATTTAATTAAATTGCTAGTAATTAGTCGAGAATATTTTAAACTAACTTATAACTGCACTGATTCATCATTGAGTATTGACGAAATACGTAGGTATTTCTAATTCATGATGATTGATTTTATGAATATAACTTATAGCACGGGACATTTAAACGATAAGACAAGCTCTACGCTTGCAGTTTATAATGTAAGTTATAACTGAGGAATAGTATGTGTAGTAAGATCCCTGATACCCCGATCAAATAGATAAAATATTACTGCTTATAAATTCAAAACTATAGAGATAAAATAGGGAGTGGTGTTCAACATCGTCACCATAGCCCGCCGTCATGTTGGTTCTAACAAGCAGTACGCCATAGTAAACGATATACAAAAACTGTTAGCTTTTCCTCTCCCCGCAATATCCAATGCCTCTAAAATAAAAGCCTTTTGACAAGACAGAAATGCATAATTAGTTTCAAACGGAGTGATAGAATAAAAGAAACGGAGCAATGAAACGAGAGAAGGAAAAATGCAACCTTGACAAGCGTTGGTTTTTTAAATTTCAAACTAGGATGACAGGCGACAGCTGACGTCATAGACGTGCTTAGTCTAACACTAAACGCGAATGAATGGTTGAGAGTTTGAATAAAAACTACTTGGCCATAGTTACGCTGTTGCTAGGGGCATATTTTTCCCAAAAAGTTAAAGTTAAATAAAGCAGTAGTGTCTGCTATTGAATGAGAGGAAACCCCACCGCTTGCGCCACCCCGTTCATTAGTAGCGCAGTTTGAATGTATAACCACTTAGATAGGGAGACGATTGGTATAAACACACAGACAGGCTCGCATTTCCAGTATACCGTCATAGTATTTTCTTATGAAATGCTAACGCGTTGCGTCGTTTTGAAAAACGAACGACCAGAGAGAGAGAAATGTAAGTGGGGGATTTGCATGGAGTCATAATTGAAAAGATAGCTTATGCAGTGTGATACTGAAAGGGGAGAAAAGGGGTGGCCCAATGAAACCTAAAATAAAAGCAAGGACAGTTGACAAATAAAATGCTAATATTTGTTTATTAGAAAACAATACTACCCATAATGTTATAATATTTTACAGTAAAAACGCTTAGATAATAGCAGAATATTGTAAAGAGACGACACAGAGACATACGCATTGTAGTTCTCACTCAACTTTGCCCGTAGGGGAAAAAGGGGGATGGAACGGTACATTTTTGAAAGTGTAATTTATTTCTGAAAAAAAAGAGAGGCTAGTGGGCATAACATAATTCGATTGGCTGTGGTAAAATAGACTAAGAGGAGTGATAAAACCGATTTGAAACCAGCATTAGTTGCCATTCGAAAATTAAAATCTCACAAGTAGTGTTAGCTTCAGATGCAGGGAATACATGACCAGTGCCCTCGCTGTTCTGCATCAGTGGCGATCTGAATGTGCCCATTGATCGCCGGTTAACCTACAAATTGTTTATTATTTAATTGATGCGGTAAGATAAACATTTATATAAATCTTGTTATTGATATGTATCTGTATTATTGAATGTGTATGCCTTATTGATACGTAGAGGCACCACCAGAAAGGTGCCAAACTAAACCTTTGTGTCATGCCACAAATGTTATTAGGAAAGATTATCACCTTGTATTAAAGCCAGACAGGCTTACTTAAACTGTGGGAGTGAATGAAAAGACATAGTTGAAAATAAAATATGACATTATTATGATGTAAGACCAGTAAACCACTGGCCGTCTTCAGCAAGTCACAGTGTTTGCACATGACTTTATATAAATAACTATAATTTCTTCTATGACAAGGAATGTATCAAACGGATGTTTGAAGATTACCTGATGATGAATAGGGCACTAAATCAGATAGGAACGATAGCTATTTATTTAGCAACTTCACTGATCTTGAAAATGTTGATAATGTTTAATTGTTTAGAGATGGAGATAGGTGTATGATGTACTGAGGAGGCCTTAATCCTCTCAATTTCAGGGTTCTATCTTGAAACAATCAGTGAGCCACCTACAAAAATATACGTACTCCTGAAGCTGCAAGCTCGAGGCAAAAACTACCTGTTTGCCTTTATTCTAAAGACTCGGAAGCAGTATTCAGACGTTGCAGTCGGGAAGAAGGTGGTTGTGAGGAAGACATCACAAGTTCTAAGACACAAAGTTACGCCCAATTGTCCACGGGCGTGTGTTAGTTCATTTAACCATACTCTCCATCATTAATATATCAATCAGTTTTCTTAACATGATGATACAAGTCGTTCCTCCGAGGCGTGTCCATTCATAGGAGTTATTGCTTCATCAGAACACTTCCAGTCAGGAACCATATATTAATAATAACAGACACAGTTGTTGTTTAAATTATTTTGATGTAAATAAATTGCATTATCTTTTGAGTTTTCAACAGTCCTGTATCCCAGCCATTGAGATACGGGCAAAATAAATTGTAAAAAAGATTTTCATTCAAAATTTACTCAGCGACTTGTTTAATTACTTGTTCCTTAAGTTATAGGTGTAGTTGTTGTCATTTTATTCACATTACATTGCATTTTACCCTAGACCCTTAGCCAGATAACATCCAGACACCATAACATATAATTAGGTTCAAAATATATAGCAGATTGAGGTCGTATGGTGGTAGCAGACAGGTACCCTGAGAACAACTTCATCAACAATTAGACTCAGGGACTTGCATAGCTGACCTCACATCTGTAGACAATTAATACTTAACCTTTTAACATCAAAACCCACCACAGTATGTATAAGTATTTTATATGTTGTTTTCTCTTTATTCAGTGAAACTGGGGTAGCCCAACTTTGCCAGCGTTTAAGTACTGAGAAATATCTGTGAAGAACTAAAACAGTTTTTTTTTCTCAAAGACTTGGGTGTATAAAGTAAAACCTGTCTGGCATTGCGTTGGCATCCAGAACAGCAGAGTACTCATTACATGAACTTTAAGATTAAATGAAGTAACGGGCCTATCGAGCCAGACTTAATTCTTCCTGAGAAAAACCTCAAGTACATTTCAGCCCATGTGGCAATTAAAATATTACAATCAATAACCTTTCCGACATTGTTGACAAAGTGTGGTGTGACCAAGAATTTTACCTTTGATCGAAGTTACAAACCTGACATTTTTCCTAAGTAGTGGAAACCTCGTGATTCTGACACTGTGAGCCCGCTTAAAACTAATTCTTACCTCGTGATTCAAGTGACACTAACCTTAGTCTGAAAAATATTCGCATGAAAAGGACGCTTCCCGGAACTTTGGATGGACCCAAAATCTGCAGAGCTGGGATCCGCTTCATTAAAAGAAAGACAGATTAAAGTGTGTGGGTGTCCTAAAGTTTGCGCCAGACGGCACGATTGTAGGTAAGAATGTATGTCAGGGCCCTGATGAATGACCAGAGAGAAAGCAGGGACGAGTGACTCTTTTATGGTATTCCAAATTTCACCCACTTTGTATTTCTTTATACAAGTTTTGTTGCTAACAATATTTTCTTTAGGATAGATCAGAGTATCAAAGTCTGTTCATACCTTTAAAGGGAACTCTTAGACTATAGCATATGTATCCGTGACTCTTTGGGGCTATCACTTTTCTTCTAACAGGACTGTGGGCTTTACATCGAGGGAAAGGATCATACCAATGGGTCAATCATTCTTGTGGCCATTCATTGACTTTATGACTATTTGTATATGTTTGATGTACTTTTATGTGTGGTGATGGAATTTTATTATGATAATTAAAATTCACATAAACTTATTCCAGTGTGTCGATCAATTCGTTCCCAATTATCTATATTTCCATTGTCATAGTTTCACGCCTGTGTATCTATTGTAGTCACTTATGTGTGTGTGTATGTGAGGGATATATATATATATATATATATATATATATATATATATATATATATATATATATATATATATATATATATATATAATACTAGACGGTCTGACAAATCTTAATCTGTTGTAGATGATAGGCTGACTGAGAGAAATCATCTCGAGGATCAGAGACCGACTATAATATATTTCCTCCATCTCACTCGTGAAATCTATTTCCATTTTATCATCTCCCACTGAGCTATCACTTGTTTCTATTGCTATTCAGAAGGGACCAACCCAAGCCTTAATTCATCTATCGCAAATCTATGACACCTATCCGGTCAGTTTTTGGTAGCGCGGCGTCTGTAGGTCAGGTGAAGGTATGTGCCCTCCCCGCTCCTTTGCGCGCGTGTTAACGATCAGCGCATAATGTCTATCATTATTTAATTATCCACACGCGCACTTAACAAATATCACCTGTTATTAATAACTATTAGATTGTCGGCGTCTGTTTGTTTAGTCGTATTGTATTTTATAACAGTCACTAAATTACACAAAATGAAATATAATGTGAATTCTGTGGTCCCTATCAGTTGCGCCTAGCATATTAATTAGTCAGCTAAACCGTCTCTTCTTATGTGAGAAAGCGGGTGATGGAAATTTACATTAACCGAACAGCTGGTATAAAATAGCTACGCGTTATTTTATTTCACTAGTTTTAACGCTAGGAAATCACAGTGAATTATAATGGTAAAATTTAACACATTAAATCACGTTTAAGCACAAATTTATATTACCAGAAAATCAGAATGAAATCCCCACGAAGGCTATTAACACACTTTCCACAATGGTTCTAGACTATGTGTTTAGACTATCCGAAAAATTCTGAGCGACAACTGATAACTGGTTTGGGAAGCCACAGTTTATATACATTATTGTCTCTCTGATCTATAGATGACGTTACTTTTTACACTATAGCGCATAGCAGAAAATCATGAGACTACGTTTTCCCGGATAAAAGGTTTTCATGGTCGCTTTGTCGTCGTTGCTAATTGACAACAGAGACTTAAAACCGTGTAACGGGTTCTAGTAGATTTGCCCGCTTCTAGAGATCACAGAGTTGTCTCCCCCTGTACGTAAGTACATCAAAGGGTCCGGGGGAAAAATACTTTTTCCCGAGCAACTCACTTCAAAGGGTCCGGTGTTATTCCACGTTCGCCTGTCTGATATCTAATGATTGACAGATCAGCTCGCGTGAGAAACTCAGTTAAACAAACCAGGTTCGCTCCTTGTTATGACTAGCAGGTCGCGGAAGTTGGTAAACTTTCCGTTTGTTTACGTCTCAAGGAAAAGAGACGTGGATTAAAATGAGTAAACGCAGGCAGAAAAATGCGTGACTTTTACTAGCAAATCATAGAACGCTAACGGGATTACAGGGCTGTCAGATACTGTAGGCTATATTTCCATTATACGTCACAGGAAGTGAGTTATGGACAATTACCAAACAAGTAAGAAAAGCACTATATTGCACAGGGATGTGGTTTTACATAAGAATGTTAACATGAGCAGCTAAAATGGGGATGTTAATGTGCAAATGAATTTTATTCCTCAAGTTAGAAAGACGCAATGAACTTGTTTGGATCATCTTATGAGAAGACGGAAGCTGGAGTAAATCGGGACAAAAGGAAAGATAGAAAGAAAAAGAGATAGGGAACGACAAAGAGAGAAGGTTCTGGACAATTTGAAATCATGGCATGGAAAGAAGTCAACAACAAACTTTATCAATAGTACTGTGGATAGGAAGTTCTGTTATATGAAGGTATGTCACACAGTTTAAATAAATACCGGATTAATATATAAAAAATAATTTCAGCTTTGGTAACGTTTTTCTTTTATTTACTGTTATGTGTGCAAAGAACGGTTAAGTTCTTTAGTATATATATATATATATATATATATATATATATATATATATATATATATATATATATATATATATATATATATAAGCGAAACGGCGAATACTTAGATGCTGGAAATATAAATTTAAAAAGAATTTTAACTAAAGTAAATAAACTGACAATTTAATAACATTTTTCTGTCATAATCATATTATGAAAGTGGTGGAAACGTTATTCATAAGCAAATATTTGTGTCTGTCGACTTCTCTTGTGTTGACAGTTCGAATAAATCAACCTTGACGAGACTACGCGCCATAAATCACCTGAGTTCTCAAAATAAGAACAAGGGGGGTAAATAGGAATGAAGGTTGTCGGACTTGGACTAGACGTCTGAGCTCCATTAACTCTCCGCGACGTACATGCTCCATCCATCACTATATAATAATTAAAGTGGTATAGTTTATCGCTGCTACCTCCAAGAGTAAATTACTGTGGGTAATAGCTGCTTCGCCCCGTATAGTTCCCGGGGGTCTTTGAAAAAATAAAGAAAGAACTGGACATGTAAAAAGTATATTAAATTATAAAATCAATTTTTCTCTTTTTTCCAAAATTCGCATACCTGTCAGTTACATTTTCTATGTTTATATCGATATCTTGATGTACATGCATTAACGTCAACCCTAATAATCTTTCTTCTGTTGTCATATTTCTCTGCGACGTTTTTAATCTGCTAAGAGCCAAAAAGCTACGCCTCGCACTGGCCACACTGATAGGCAGTGTTAATAAAATGTGTAATAAAGTATGACAGTTGGGATAAATGTCACGATCACACTTTGAATATACTTTTACAGGATCTTTCATATCACTTTCTTGATTCTGAAGAAGTCTCAAAGATTTAGCTTGCTAGCTCGTAACTTCTGCTCTAAAGATTTGTAAAGAATTCACTTGAATTTTCATTAACATAGTCTCATATTATCTTCATAATCTTTCCAGATATGTTTGCAGATCTTCTTTATCAATATCGGTTAAACTGATTCGAAGAAAAGTATTTAAGTAAAACACACTAAGCATATCTTCTGAAAAACGCGTCTTGACATCAGTTACCATAAAATCCAACATAGGAATAAATAAACTTCTTCTATAATATTCTTCCAGACTACTTGGTGCATGATTAGTTTCAGTTGCTCTTGGAACTTCATGTTTTCTAATGCATTCTTCACGTAACTCCTGCCCTAAGGTTTTTGTAACTAAAGTCTACTGTATTTTTTTTTAATAGAATAAAAAGAGTGTTGTAGTCCTCTTGTGTCACCTGCCTGGCGCTGCCTTTTGTCTTATTATTTTTGTGTGTGTGTGGCGGCTCCCTTTATTGTTTTTCATTGTCATGCCACGTATAATTACTTGGAAACTACGTTCGTAACGTTTAGGGTACTTACCATTGTCCAGTACCAGACATGTTTTAATTCGTCCGCGGTCCGACCTGTGACGAGTCAATCTTCGATCGTTACATTTTCCTGTGCTATCCTTTAACTTTTCTGTTCCCTTCCTTATCCTTTTCCCCAAACGCACCTTGACATGGTTTTGGCTTTCATAGTTCAAGGTTTCCTTATCATCTTTTGTCACTGCTTAATTTTACCTGAGTTTTACTTGTTTTTGAAGCCACATTGACTTCTGTCTGTGCAGAGCGAACTTGCCACATTGAGTTTTCGCTTATCGCCAGCTCCAGGCGGATTAAGAGTCTACACCAGGCGACATTCCTATTGTTAACCCAGACTTTGTGTCTGGAAAGATACACACACACCATGTTGTTCACAGGTTCCAATATGAATGGACAGACGGTATTGTGAGATACGTTGTCAGTTCACACATGACGTGTTGGAAGATGTCAAGCTGGTTAAAACTTAAGACACGGACAGTAAAATAACAAATGTGATTTTGGAGCACGGAAAGATACGTAATCACTTCTTCCCAGATCATGTTGTAATAAACAATTGCAAGGAAATACTATCTGGGATGAGATTATAATATTAGATATGTGAAGTCGTGAGTTTGTAAACATGACAGGCAAAACGAAAGAAGTGAAACCTTATATGGTCATGGCAGACAGGCATGTGAATGTTTAAATGACATGTAAAGAAAATATTTTGGGTGTTATACAGAATGTTCTACAGATGAGGGTAGTGTGGTAAAAAGACTTCTGATTGGAGCTTTTTCCCAACGAAACCACGTAGGCGTGTGAGCGAAAAGATCACTTATAATTTACAACATTTTAAGATTACTCAACTACATTTGCATCCTGTCAAGAAGAAGACAATTCAGACAGCCAGGATAACGAATAGAAACAGGATTCCAACATAAGGACAGGACCATGAATTAGAGGATCTTCTGATATTAGACTGAAAGAAAACTCGTCTATACTACTGGATGCCACGAGTCATATAAACCTACATACAGAATAACAGTAGGGTTATAATTAATGTAATACCCCGACCACCTGTAAGGCGGCCTCTCAAAACCAGTGGCCCGACACTGTTCGTAACTTTTCCTGTGCAAGAAATCTGTAGAATTCCGTCCCTGCAATCGGGGTAAGTTGTAATATGTACATTTTATAGTTTTATATTTTTGCATTTAACATGTGTACATGTTTTGTGGATGTACAGTTTCATACGAGGCTGGCAGCCTCAGCATATAAAATGATTGGATTAATGAACCACCACTGCATGTGCCTCACAAGGAACACAAAAGCAGAGGTAGCCCTGTTACACATAAGAATTTCACTATGTTATCAGTAGTAGAGAATGTTGGACTTAGTTAGTATTCTGCAGGCGCGCTGCAGGCACGGGACTTTTTATATAGCAAAAATTCTGCAGGCGCGTGACTTTTATATAAGCGCAATCTGCAGGTGCAAGATGGCGGACTTGAGCTAACAAGGGGAGATAACAAGAAGAGGCGGGGCAAGATGGCGGACTTGAGCTAACAAGGGGGAGATAAGTAGGTTGTTGTATTGCATGACTTTTTATATAAGGAAAATGTGGGAAGATGGCGGATTTGAGGTAACAAGGGGAGGTTATTTTTAGATAACAAGAAGAGGCGGGGCAAGATGGCGGACTTGAGATAACAAGAAGAGGGGTATATTTTTTTTATATATTGTTGTTATTAGTATAGCCAACTTAGGTAGTGGTTGTGTTAGACAAACTTTTAGATATTTTTAGATAATAGGAAGATATATATTTACATAACAAGAAGACGATATATACATACATATTTTACAACAGTTATACAAACAGTTATACGAATAGTTAGACAAACATTTAGATGAACAATTAGACGATATATAGGTAACAAAAAAGCGGTTTAGTTAATATAGTTTTTATTTTTTCAAATACTAAAGGACAACTCTCAGCCGCTTGGTAGGTTTCTTCTTCTTCTGTGGTGGATTAGGGACATCGGGTAGGTCTGTGGTAGGAAACCAACTAGGTTCTGAGGATACTGGACAGCTAGACTTCATGATTTCGTCAAACAGGTTAGTGGAAGGCTTCTTCGGGGGTAGGACATCGGCCAGGTCTGTGGTTGGAAACCAACTCGGTTCTATTGGTTGGTAACAGTTGGAATTGATGTACTGATCAAACGTGGTAGTGTTAGTAGGATAGGTATCCGTGCTTGGTGGCTGTAATCGGTCAAATTCGGCGAGGATTTCGTTCTGTAATGTCAAGAAATGTTCAAACTCGGGTCGAGTTAACGTAATGCCGTGTTTGGTAGGAAATTTGAGGTAGGATTCACCAAAATATCTTCGCACGTGCAGTAAAGGTTGGCCTCGGTAAACACTTACAGACGCAGCCTTCAGACCACTAGCCAAATGTTTAAGCATTTCATCACTTCTCTTGATGTAGACCCAGTTGGTGGGAGCAGTCATTTTCAACGAGCTGTATCTAGTGTGTTAATAAAGTGTCTTCCAAGTGTTTATATCGTATAATCTGGGTTTTTTAAGCGTGCCCTAGCTAGGATTTGATTCGTCGAACATCGAGCGTGTGTTAGGCAGGACGTGATTCGTCGATGTATTGCGTGGGAACAATGACACATGGCTGTATTGTCGTGAGGGAAAAAATACACCTGTCTATTGATTTCGTCTCTTGTTTATCAAAGTGGGGTTGAGTTTCACTAGCCAGGGTTTGACTAAGCGCGTAATTAATCGATCGTTGGCGTGTTGTCTAGCCGAAAATGGTAGTAGGACCCGCTGCATAGTACCACCTCGTGTTTTGATCAAGATGAAATAAATGGCGTAGAGCCCGCAAACATTGGTGACTACATCTTGTAAATGTCTGGCGTTGTAGTTAACAGGTCGAGTAGAGTTTCTGGCTATAAAATTAACCAGGTCCGAGTGTGTAGGTGGTAGGCCAAAAAAATCAAAATATTCAAAAGTACCAAGTCCGTTATAATATAGGGCGACCCAGTGGTCACCGGGGCGATAGCTAGGATCAGTGTTGATGACGAAAGCAGCCGTCTTGGTCGGATCGAGGCGTAGAGGTAATTGGTCACGAGCTAACACTTTAACGAGCCCAGTTCGTTTAACAAATATGTCCGACAGGAGGATGGTGCGTATCTCGTCTGTGTTCATTGTTTAAGTGGTGTAGTCTGTCAAAACTTGGCGCGATTTCGAGATCTCCAAGATCGAGTCTTGCTCGGCGTAGACGAGAACCTGTAATGGTTCGGGTGTGACCTCGGCGAATTTAAGTTCTACTGAGACTGGGCCCGACTTGGCCATCTCAAATTAGTCACCGTCTAGTAGACTGGGGGTGAGGTCAAAGGCGTATAAGGCGTAACCGTGCTTAAAATGTCTATACTCGAGGTCGTTGCCGGCGTCTTTACCAACCAGGCCCATAGCTAGATTCGTCGCGAAGAAGGCTCTCACGTACTGGTTGTGTTCATAATCCATGGACAAAGGCTTGCCACTGACGGTTCTGCCGTCCGCGCTGACGTTCAAATATATCAGACCAAAGGTAGCGAAATTGAACGGATTAGCCGTGTACGACCCGTTAAAAGCGGACGAAGTGACTAGTCCAATCACGATCCGTGTAGGTGTTTGACTGAGAAACAGATTATCCTGCATGTGCGATAGCATACCTCTAGGGATAGAGAAAGTTTTTAGCACAAAGCGTTTCAAGGGGTACTTGGCATTACCTCGCACCAAGGCTTTCTCGTGGGCTAGAGAGACGGCCGGATTTAATTTAGCTTTCCGGACAACCAAGGCCGCATAAGTTATAATAGATTTATATCCAGCGGTGGGGTCGTGTCCCAGCACGTTGAAGGCATCTTTAGATGGGGTGAGTTTTACTTTAACTGTCACACCATTTAACAGGTAACGATCTTGAGCAAAGATATCTGAATGTAAACGACCCATCATATCAATCTCCTGAGAACCAGCCGCTATATGTCGACGCAGTCTTAACCCATTGTTATTGTCACCAGTTGTGTCCGTGATAAAATTTGGCGTGTCTTTGTAAAACAGAGCCGATGTCAGATGACCTCGTTTGGGTTCCTCCCCGTAATTCAACGTGGCTTCGATGTAAGCTCTATAAGGGTAGGTGTTCTCGCTGGGTGTAATCAGCGTATCGTTCAGTGAAACGTCGACTTGGGAGAATAAACTGTGCAGGTAATAGTTGATCGGGGCCACCTCTGCGTCAGCGGGTAATGCACCGCCATTAGCTAACGTAACTTTGGCGCGCACGTGTAGAAAAGTATTGAACAAATCTAGATATTCCTCACCGTTTCCCGAAATTACAAATTCCACCGGGGCTCCGGGGGCTAACGGATGTATCTCCACAAATTGTCCCTCTTCTACTGCTGTCTGCGTTGGTGGTACGCTAAACAAATCTAGACCACTGTGAAGACATTCGCACGAGTTGGGGTGAATAAGCGCCATCATTCAAATATATCAGAGTACCTTCGCTTCTTCTGGTGAGAATGAGAAGGTCGAGCTCGGTTACTGCGTTTTATGCGTTTCGGCTCGCCAGGTGGGGCAGCTCTCGTTTTTCTTTTTCTTCTAAGTCCGCTACCCGATTGGTTAGTGGTGAGGTGTTCAACCGCTCCCTGTAATAAACGTTGACCCGACTCCTTGGCTCGTTCACGAAATGCCTCGCCAACATTTCTGCCGGCTAACTGTTGCGTGCATATTTTGACGCACATATTACAAAAATCGATATGGCTATTTAATATGAAAAAAATATAGACATTCATTCATTTGTGTATGAAAATGCTGTCTATGGTAAAAGCGAGAGAATCCATGTTTGATTCACACTTTTGATTATAGGAGTAATCGTTCTTGATATTGATCCGGCGCATGGATTGCTCTTACGTTTGTACTTATTTTTTAGGGCCAGAAAATATATTAATTTGCTTATTATGTTTATGGCCTGAATTCATATGTATTACATATTATTAGTACAAGTAGAATCAGTCCTATATTGTATATTTTGGATGGGTAGGCGGGACTAGATTCTTATTATTCCGGTCTAGCGGAAGTATGAGTTGTCTTGACAAGTCGTGATGAGTTCCGATGTACCGTGATAATGGCGGGTACGCATTTTTCAAAGGGCTGGTAGATTCTTAAGGAAATACGATTCATGGAGTGGTTTTCTTCTAAAGGAGATGGTATCTCTACTATAGTTTATGTTAGAGACTCTCCTAAGGTACGGTACAATGTATAATTCGGACTCCATGTATTGCCAGACCCTATTTTGATGATCTCATGTCGATTCGACCTAGATGGAACATTGTGCTTCGTATCGCTAGGGTCGTGTTTTGTATCGACAAAGATGACAGACTTTCCTACAGCGGTTATGGCTACGTGAATTAACCTGATCATCGTAGAGCTGTATGGGAACATGTATGAAATCATTTATATACCCATTATAAATTAACTCTGGCTTATATTCTCCTTCCTATGAATGAGTGAACGACAACTCAGGGAGCCGGCCATGTTAGATTTCGGTCATCATATGTTTTGATCACTGCCAAGAGAACAGATTATTTATCCTATTATCGGACAGTGACAGGGAGATCTCAATCTTGCTAGAAACCCCCTCTTTCGTGGTTTCATAATATATGCTACAAACTATGGACGTCAAGTAACCTTAGTTATTTACCGATCTGCCTTCACTGACGCGTTTAGTCAGATAGGGGAATGCGGCCATAATATATCATGACGTTGAACTTTTGATGTACTGCCCATTATTTCTGAATGTGTCATGACTTCAGATCTGCTATGTATACCTACAAATTGATATGTCAACATACCATGATGTACTCGTATGTCCCAGTGTGTACGTCTGAATAAATTGAGTAAACAAAGATTCCAGCAGTCTGCATTGGTGCCTTGTAGACACATGTGTATGAGTGGTTATATTGGTCAGCACACGAACAGTACACCATTCGCGGTAATCACACTCTACACTTCTACTTCATACATACACCATCCTGCGTCGGTTGGAGTGACCAAGTTTAGGGCCTGCTTCCCCTGGAGCCTTTGCCTTCCCTAACTCAGGACTAGGGTGAGCTACCCATTTACAGCTGGGTAGACTGGGGGCATGCCTGATCTCAACAACACACCACTCTTCCTTACAGAGCACACCGACTGACACTTCATTAGAGTGGAAAGAAGAAAAGAAACTTTACAGTGGCGAGCCAGATTCCTGGGTCCAGCTTACGCAGTTTTGTGTTGAGAATCACAGTTTACAGCTGAAAGAACATTTGTTTGAACACATCAACACCAGTAGGACAGCTATACAGTCGATGTCAGCTTGACCTGTATTACCGATAGGATGCTGTATCTAGGTCAGCGCTTGTTGACAGTTTTTCGCTGTACAGACAGTATTACACAGGACAGTGGTATCAAGTGTAGAAAATATCTGGAGCAGTATTGTTGACATTTCTCAACGTACAGAAGAATCACAGTGTTGTTGAACATAAAGTGCATAGTTCATCGTTGGATCTTCATATGCTCAAAAGAGCAAAAATTGACAGTGTAATAGTTTAGAATTAAATCTATTACTCAATAAAGTGGCAAGTTATTAGTATTAAAATAAACTGTGCCTGCTTTACAACACTATACCTGCAACACATTCCATTCATGACATAAATTATATTGTATGCTATATGCTATTTATGCTTACCTGTTATTTGTTTATATGTGTAGGTGTTTATATGTTGCGGGCCTGGATGGGAGGTGACTAGAACAGGAAATACCGAGTGATATTGGTCTTGTTCTGGCGTTCGATAGGGAGCAATTTCTTAATTGAAATTTGCATGGAACATAGTTTGCAAATATTTGGTTAGTTGTGACGACTGTTTCATATTTGTATTTGTAACATTTTTTCTGTTCTTTATTTTTGTTTGATTTGTTTGTATAATTGTAGGTCTCATCTTTCCTTTCATTTCAGTTTTTTACACCCTTATGTTTATACACTGTGGCGTTATTTGTCCTGTCATTTTATTATTGCAGTTATCATCACGGTTTCTGTGATCATTTTTTTCATTTCTCCTATTTAATTTAATTTGATCTCTGCAAATGTGTTCATATTGTCTTTTCTTGTTTGTCCTTTGTAATGTCTTTAGTTGACATATGACGTATAGTGGTATACACTGATAGTATAGTACAGATCAGTACTTTATGATTGTTATTGTTATAAAACAAAATGTACAAGACCTTTGTAAGGCTTGTCTCCCAAAGTGATTGGTAAAGGGAAATATTTTTTCCACAGGTACTCAAGTGATCTTTGATTACATTGAGGTATACAAGACCTTTGTAAGGCTTGTCTCCCACAGTATTTGAGATACAGTTATTGTGTCCATAGGTACTCAAGTTATCATTGGTTATTATAAACCATACAAGTTTGGACTAAGACTAAGTCTATGGTATAGACTTGTCTCTCATTAACGTGAAAGAGGGTAATTTATTTACTTTTTCAGGTTTCTGATTTAAGAAGACAATATGTCTACATTAGATTATTTCATTGCACAAGGAAAATCCCTTGATAAGACTGGAAAAGACTTAGAACAATGGGCTGTTGCTCAATATGACAAAGCATTAGCTGCAGAAGAGAAAAAAAAATTGCTGCTGCTGCTGAAGAAAGAAAAGCTGCTGCTGAGGAAAAAAAAGCTGCGGCTGAGGAGAGAAAACTTCAAATAGAAGAAAAAAAAGCTCTGGCTGAAGAAAAAAGATTAGAAAAAGAAGCTGATACTGCTGCTGAACTACAGAAATTGCAGATGCAAGTGGAGGAAAGGAGATTTGAGGCAGAACAGAGAAAATTGGAAGCTGATGCAGAGCAGAAAAAAATTAGAAGTTGCTGCAGAACAGAAAAAATTAGAAGTTGCTGCAGAACAGAAAAAATTAGAAGCTGCTGCAGAACAGAAAAAATTAGAAGTTGCTGCAGAACAGAAAAAATTAGAAGTTGCTGCTGCTGCAGAACAGAAAAAATTAGAAGCTGCTGCAGAACAGAGAAGATTAGATAGAGAAGCTGAAGAGAGAAAAGCAATAAGAGAACATGAGTTTGAATTAGAGAAATTAAAATTGACATGTATGAGTAATGTTAATCAGGCATCTGGTAGTAATGGTAAACCCTTTGTGTACAAGGTCAAGGTACCAGCGTTTAACCCTACCAGTGATGACATAACATTTTGGCTTTCTAGATTTGAACGGGCTTGTCGATCTCATAATGTTGACAAATCACAGTATGTGAATCAGTTGTCTGAAAATCTAAAAGGGGAGTCTCTGAGTAAGTTATATTTTTGTTGAAGAGGCCGACAAAGATAATTATGATGCTGTTAGGGCAGCTTTGATAAAGAGATATCAGCTGTCTGAGGAAGGTTACCGTCTTTTGTTTAAAACAATGAGACCTGAGGTAGGTGTAGAATTCTCAGATTTCATCTCAAAAGCACGAATTACACTTTCACGATGGATTGAATTATCCAAAACAGAGAAAACATTTGATGGTCTTACGGATTTATTGCTAAGAGACAAGGTCATGTCTTCTGTAAATAAATCATTCCTAGAGTTCTTACATGAGCGTAAACCTGGTACAATAAAGCACATGGAAGAATATTGTGACCAGTATGCCACGGCACACCCTGACATGATTCTTAGTAACTCTAACATTAAAGAGAGTATGCCAGTTGCTTCGGCAACAGAGTATAATCAGAATTACTCACATAAATTCCAAGGAGCTAAAAATAAATTTGATAAAAAGGTAAATTGGAATAAGTATCAAAACCAAGATAACCACTCAAATCAGGGTTCTTCTTCGAAGAACTGGAATCGAGCTGATAGTCCTCGACACGCGAGGGGTACCCATAATGTTAGAAATTCTCGGAAAGGGAGTAGCTATAGGAACTACCCAAGTGCTTCATGGAGACAACAGAAACAATATTACAGGGATACTCAATATAACGAGCGTGATGATTATGATCATGAATATTATGATTCAAACCCAAATAGGGGTTATAACAGAGGCAATAATAATTATAGAGACAATTATAACCGAGGTAGATCACAACACAAAAGACATGGTAAATCTTATTACCAGGCTAACTCTGCACAACAGGAGTTCCACGACACCGATAATCAGAATAATGATAAAAAAGACTCCAACAGTGTAGCAAATTCCGCTTTCGATTTTGCTAGAGCATCTGAGTGTTCGCAATGCAAAACATTATTCGATCCAACCACAGTGTCTACTTTAAGCTGCGGTCACCCGCTTCCCGCTCTCCATGCGTCAATTGCGCATAATGGAAGGGGTGCTCTTGTCTTTAATAGGGGCCTAATAGATGGTACTCCGGTATCAATTCTTTTCGATTCGGGGTGCACTACCATTGGAGTGAGGCAATCACTCGTAAATCCTTCTCGAGCTACAGGCAATATAGTCAAATGTGTAACATTTGGTGGCACATTGGAGAAGTACTCCACTGCCATTATCAATATTGCTACGCCTTTCTTTACAGGAGAGGTGCAAGCATGTCTCTTGCCGAATCCGATCGCTGATCTTATCATCGGTCGCATTCACGGGGTGAAAGAATGCACTCCACAGCAAATTTCTAATTGGGAAAATGTTAATATGCAATCGGCTAATGCAGTAATCACTAGGGCTCAAGCTCTTAATATGCCACAATCTTCACATTCTGAAGATAATGATGCGCAGATCCAAGATGATCCCTTGGAGATTTCCCACGATTCCTTTATCAAACAGCAGGAAGATGATCCTACTCTAAAGAAATTCTTTACTCTGGCAACAAAGGTGATCCGAATAAGGATACAAATCGTAAATCTTGGATTACGATGAAGAATGGCGTACTTGTACGTATGGTACAAGACTCCGCTAAGTCCATTCATTCTCAAATCCTTGTGCCTAAAAATATGAGAGTTAAAATCTTACAGCACGCTCATGATTCGCAGTGTGCTGGACATATGGGTTTTTCCCGTACTAAAGCTAGAGTTCTTCAATCTTTCTTTTGGCCTGCTGTGAATAAGGACATACGAATCTATTGTCGATCTTGTAAAGTATGTCAAGAGATTAAATCCAGAGGTCCACGCCATGATGCACCTATTCAGGCTGCAGACATTCCCATTCGGCCATTTCAAAAAATGGCGATAGACATCATTGGTCCATTTAAGATAAAGTCTGCTAGAGGACACCAATTTATTTTGACGTGTGTTGATATGTGCACACGTTGGCCGGAGGCTGTTCCTCTAAAGAGCATAACTACTGCTGATGTCGCAGATGCTCTTTGGTTAATATTTTCTCGTCTGGGGTTTCCAGCAGAAATATTATCCGACCATGGTACCCAACTCATATCGGATACCATGTCTCAAGTAATGTCGACTCTGAAGATAGAGAGATCGCTGAGTAGTATTTATCATCCTATGTCCAATGGGATGGTGGAACGTTTGAATAGAACTCTGAAAAACCTACTAGGTAAGATAACAGAAGATCATCCTCAGGATTGGGATAGGGTTTTACCCGCGGCTCTCTTTGCATATAGAGAGGTCGCCAACGAACATACAGGATTTTCTCCCTTTGAACTTGTCTTTGGCGCGAAACCGCGAGGTCCCATGTCCTTACTTCATGATCTTATAACTGCTGATAATATTGTCGATGACACAAAATCCTCTTATGAATATGTCATCGCACTTAGACACAAGATTATTGAAGCATGCAAATTGGCAACTGCTTCTTCTGAATTTGCGAAACAGAAGGCAAGGGAATTTGCCAATAAAAAGAGATGTTTGCGTCAACTTTGTCCAGGTGACAAAGCATTTGTCTTGCTACCTTGTAGGGAAAATAGACTTCTCATTTCTTGGAAAGGTCCGTACGATATAATATCAAAAGTTTCCGATGTTGACTATATCGTCGATATTGACGGGAAGCGTAAAACCTTCCACATCAACATGCTCACGGAATTCCATGAACGTCCTGATTATTTACAACCTGTTTTCCAGGCAATGGACGATTTTCCAGTCCAACATGGACAGTACTCATCTCTGTCAGTAATACAGGATGAGGAAACGAGTTTCTCGGATGTAAATTTACCTTTTCCAATGATTCCTCTTCACTCTAATGAATCATGGAAAGATGTTGCAATTTCTCCAGAATTATCTCCAGGAGAGCAGAAACAAGTTTCTACTTTGTTAGAACAATTTCAGGATGTCCTTACTGACATTCCTGGTCAAACTGATGTCATTCAACATGACATTATTCTTACTGACCATAGTCCTATAAGAGTCAGACCGTATCCTATCCCGATACATTTTCAAGCACAGGTAGAGAAAGAGTTAGATGAGATGATAGAGTTAAAAATTATTGAACCATCCACATCAGCATATTCTTCGCCGATGGTTATAGTACGAAAAAAAGACAATAACATACGTCTTTGCGTGGATTATCGCAAATTGAATCAAGTAACTAAATTCGATGCTGAACCTATGCCTTTACTAGAAGAGCTACTTACGAGACTATCGAATTTCTCACTTCTTTACTAAACTCGATTTGTCTAAGGGATATTGGCAAGTTCCACTATCCGAACACGCCAAACCGTTTACTGCTTTTTCGACGCCTAGGGGTCTATTCCAATGGAATTTCATGCCTTTCGGTCTTATGAACGCCCCTGCAACATTTGTACGCATGATGCGTCGAATCCTATCTCATCGCTCAGATGTCATTGCGTATCTTGATGACATCTGTCTTTTCAGTGATACTTGGAACGATCACTATAATGGTATAAATGAACTATTGTCTATCTTACGCGAGCATAACCTGACAGCGAAACCATCGAAAGCATGTATTGGTTTTAGCGAAATATCTTTCTTAGGACACCGTGTTGGTCATGGGTTCCTAAAAACAGAAGACCATAATACAAGTAAGATACTTAACATTTCTATTCCTAAGACTAAAAAGCAAGTACGAAGTCTCTTAGGTCTAATACAATTTTATGGACGATTCATCCCGAATCTGTCCTCCATTATGTCACCTCTTTCTTCCTTGCTAAAGAAAGGGTCTCCTAATGTAGTCCATTGGACTCAAGAATGTCAATCCTCTTTGGATAAGGTTAAAACTATGTTTTCTACTTCACCTATCCTAGTATTGCCTTCTAAGGATAAGACATTTATTCTTCGTAGTGACGCTTCATCCACCGGGATTGGAGCTGCACTAATGCAAGAGTACTCTGGAACTCTGCATCCTGTGATGTATATTTTCTCGGAAATTAAATGCCGCGGAGAAAAGAATTACTCGGTCCTAGACCGTGAATTATTGGCTATGGTTTGGTCAATCCTTAAACTGCAAAGATTTCTTCTGGGCGCGCATTTCATTGTGGAAACTGACCAGAAAGCTCTTACGGCTATTCAGAGTAAAAATCTGAAGAGCGCGAGATCAACGCGATACGCGATTGCTCTACAGCCATTTCATTTTTCGGTGCGAGCTATCCGTGGGTCAGAAAATGTGATGGCAGATATTTTGTCTAGATGCCCACATGATTCATAACTGTTATACAACTTTGATACAGTTGTTTCTATGTTGAAATGTGTACACATATGTAATATATCATATATTGATTGTAACACTACTTAGCGGTTCATTGATATTTATTCACCGCTGATCTTTCAATGTTTTTCGTCTTTGATGATCATGATGTTAAGATATCTTAGATGAAATTTATGTATAAACTAATGTGGAAATTGGGTCATTGCTAATATTGTAGTATGCGTTGGTGACACCTCTCTGGAAATATTAATACTTACAGAAGTACCTTCTCTAAGGTCATAAAACTTATGCTTATCATCTGCGCATTGTTATTGGTGCGTTGTGAGCCTATTGTATGTTGCTCCTAGATGTGTTTCAAAAAAAAAAATGTACCATTTTTTTTTCCCCGAGGGGTGTGGTAATCTGTTGCGTGCATATTTTGACGCACATATTACAAAAAATCGATATGGCTATTTAATATGAAAAAAATATAGACATTCATTCATTTGTGTATGAAAATGCTGTCTATGGTAAAAGCGAGAGAATCCATGTTTGATTCACACTTTTGATTATAGGAGTAATCGTTCTTGATATTGATCCGGCGCATGGATTGCTCTTACGTTTGTACTTATTTTTTAGGGCCAGAAAATATATTAATTTGCTTATTATGTTTATGGCCTGAATTCATATGTATTACATATTATTAGTACAAGTAGAATCAGTCCTATATTGTATATTTTGGATGGGTAGGCGGGACTAGATTCTTATTATTCCGGTCTAGCGGAAGTATGAGTTGTCTTGACAAGTCGTGATGAGTTCCGATGTACCGTGATAATGGCGGGTACGCATTTTTCAAAGGGCTGGTAGATTCTTAAGGAAATACGATTCATGGAGTGGTTTTCTTCTAAAGGAGATGGTATCTCTACTATAGTTTATGTTAGAGACTCTCCTAAGGTACGGTACAATGTATAATTCGGACTCCATGTATTGCCAGACCCTATTTTGATGATCTCATGTCGATTCGACCTAGATGGAACATTGTGCTTCGTATCGCTAGGGTCGTGTTTTGTATCGACAAAGATGACAGACTTTCCTACAGCGGTTATGGCTACGTGAATTAACCTGATCATCGTAGAGCTGTATGGGAACATGTATGAAATCATTTATATACCCATTATAAATTAACTCTGGCTTATATTCTCCTTCCTATGAATGAGTGAACGACAACTCAGGGAGGCGGCCATGTTAGATTTCGGTCATCATATGTTTTGATCACTGCCAAGAGAACAGATTATTTATCCTATTATCGGACAGTGACAGGGAGATCTCAATCGATGAAAAATCGCCATTAGTTGATTATGTGCTCATGACCGTTTACATCTTTGCAATAGCAAATGTCATCACCCATCTCAAAGTATTGAACAAGTTCTCTGTGTCTATGATGAAATTTAGATATTGGAGTATTGGGCGCTAAAAGATTTCATTCTTTGAGTCGCGAACCGAGTAATTCCGCTTGTCCTTTGGTAAGAGCGAGATCACGTATTAGATCTGAAAGTTCTGAATGGTTAATTAAGTAAACACCATCATTCACCGGTATGTAATCTGAGTCAGAATTAGTTTCTAAAGCAGGTAAACTATCACTTTCTGATGGTTCATTTACGTCCAACGGATATTGTTCTGGTGGTACTTGGATCGGACACGTGATTGGATCATGAGGCACTGGTTTCGAAACCGATTCAATATTTGGATAAACCACAGACTTTCTAGTTTTAAAAGTGAAACCATGGATATTTGTCAAGCAGAAGTAACAATCAGTAGTGTGATTTGTATGTTCACGCCAAATTACTGGCACTCCAAAAAGGCATCGACTTATGCTTCGGCGATTTTCGTAACCAACCTTCCAATGTATCGAACAAACTGCATTTGGCTGCGAAGATTTATTTGCATCATCAACTTTCGAATCGAAATAAAGTTCATATGCTTTCTTTAGTAATGGTGTAAAGTTTTTCTGGTCAACACGATCGGTATAATATCCGCACACGTAACAGAACAGATCAGCCGAATTTCTACAACTTCTAGAAGCCATATTTTGCTCATAATTATTTCAAAATACAGTAACTATTTGAAAAATCGCGTAACATATGTCATGCATCTTTTAGCAGTATAAAAAGTAGAATTATGTTGCTTTTTATTAATTTTTAATAAGCTATATAGTAAAAATGAAACGGGGCAAATAACGGTTTCCCAAAAATATATTTATTCACAAATATCTTAAGAACCCGACGTGATAGAGATAAACGGATTTCAGATTTGAAATCAGCGCAAGAAACTGACCTAAGAACACTTATTCTTATATAAGAAAGAAAAATGTTGTTTGTCAGTGTTATCGGACAGTGACAGGGAGATCTCAATCTTGCTAGAAACCCCCTCTTTCGTGGTTTCATAATATATGCTACAAACTATGGACGTCAAGTAACCTTAGTTATTTACCGATCTGCCTTCACTGACGCGTTTAGTCAGATAGGGGAATGCGGCCATAATATATCATGACGTTGAACTTTTGATGTACTGCCCATTATTTCTGAATGTGTCATGACTTCAGATCTGCTATGTATACCTACAAATTGATATGTCAACATACCATGATGTACTCGTATGTCCCAGTGTGTACGTCTGAATAAATTGAGTAAACAAAGATTCCAGCAGTCTGCATTGGTGCCTTGTAGACACATGTGTATGAGTGGTTATATTGGTCAGCACACGAACAGTACACCATTCGCGGTAATCACACTCTACACTTCTACTTCATACATACACCATCCTGCGTCGGTTGGAGTGACCAAGTTTAGGGCCTGCTTCCCCTGGAGCCTTTGCCTTCCCTAACTCAGGACTAGGGTGAGCTACCCATTTACAGCTGGGTAGACTGGGGGCATGCCTGATCTCAACAACACACCACTCTTCCTTACAGAGCACACCGACTGACACTTCATTAGAGTGGAAAGAAGAAAAGAAACTTTACACTAACGCATCGCTCGCGACCTGTAGACCGGTCCCAAGCCCTTCTCTGAGTAAAGCTTTGCCTCCAGTTTTTAACCACGGGAGAACCATACGACCGAGCCCGCCGAAAAAACTACCCAAACCATGTCCTCTTTGACTTCTGCCTCCGATAAACACTGGCATCCCGTGGCCAGCTTGGTTGCAGTAAAACTCCTCATACATTTTGGGGTTTCGTCGGATGGGTACGTGTCTCACCATTATGTTTCTAGTCAAAATCAAACCGTCTGTGAGTTCGGAAGTGTAGTGTCAACACCGAAGCTCCGCTAGTGAATGGGATAGTCTTACCCTGGTCGTTAGTTAAAAGGATTTCCACCGCGTCAATCGAAAAACGACTCAGGGGTACGTAGTGTGGTTTGTCGTAAATCCTGAAAACAGAAGCATTAGTCCTATCCAAAATAGGCACAATCCGTAACAAAGGGACAGAGGCATCGCCAACCGGTCTCGCCGCTACGAGATCGCAGTACACGTATACATTTTTCATGTCGCTATCCATTTGCACTTCAGTCTCGCCTCGTAGTATTGGGTCAATGTCTGTGGCGAGCGAGGCGGGAAAACCTAACATGTGTTTCAACGTCTCGCTAATTCTAACTTCAACCTCCGGATCATACAGATTCAAGGTGGCCTTATTATTGTTAAAATGGAATCTAACTCGGGCTTTTTCATCCACATCCGTGGCTAAAAGCAAACGATTCAACTCGTCGATCAGTGTGTCGGGTGACGTGTATAGACCAGCTGGTAACGTGAGTAGTATAGAATCATCTTCTTTGTTGGGAAAATAATGTAGCCATACATCATCCTCTAGCACGTTAAAATAACTTTTGGGAAATTGAATCTCAACCAAACCAACCTCGTAACGCGAACTCAAGTCTATAGTCTGTGGCAATTTGACGAAAAAGTGACCGGCGTTATTGTTTGGGTATATTTTCATCGAGGCATTGCTGGGTAAAGTCACGTAAAAACTCATCCTATCTTGGGGTTAGGTAACATGTAACCCAGACAACTGCTCATTAAGGCGATCCAAAACTTGCCGTCTGGTCCCTCTGCGTTGCTCCGACTCAGATTGAATAATGAGACACCGATGACGACATATATAACGATCATCTGACAGATGAAAACGATCTCTAGTCGCGGAACTAGTTTCCCAAAAAAAAAGGCCAGAACGAGGTTCTCGCGGTCTTGGGAGGGGGTCGCCTCAAAACTGGGGTACTCACGTCTTCTTCAATATCCATCAGTCTCGATATCTCGCTAGCTGTTTGGACGAAATCCAGCTGTTGAATGACGAGTTATAACCGAACCATTTGACTAAATATTCTTTTACACCCCTGCCACCGCGGCGTTCCTCCAAAATGGACTCGATTCGATAAACTATCTTGTCGCCGACTCGTTGCAGCTCTTCTTGGTAAAAAGAACCTTTCAATTCCTCACCCGAATCATCTTTAAGGACGTACGTAACCGGTCTTGTTTGGTTTAGTCGGCTGATCGTAAACAACTCTTCTGTCCACGCCGGCGTATAACCCTTTTTTAAAAGTTTGTCTGGCTTGGGCGATCCGCACGCGATCACCAGGTTTAAAATAGACTTTTCTACCGACGACGTCAGGGGTCGAATACAAAGTACGCTATACTTCTTCTTGATTGTTCGGGGTAACTTCCACCGGTGCCATCTTAATACTCCGATGATACGAATTGTTGTAGTTGTGGACCAGTTGTTGTATCACGTCGACGTAGCGAAGTCTGTTGGTTTTGGTAAAGTAACGCCACGTTTTTTCTTTGAGGGTTCGATTAAACCGTTCGACGATAGCTGCTTTGGTGTCTTCATTCTCCGTAGTGAAGAAATGGACCTTTTCGTTTTTAAGAAATTTTAAGAATGTTTTGTTGACAAACTCACTGCCTTTGTCTGTTTGAAAATGTATCGGTTTGCGACTGTTAAAAATTGTCTTTACCGCTGCTACTAAAGCTGTCCCAGTCTTGTTTTTCAGAGGAACAGCCCAAGCGAATTTACTAAATACGTCAATACACATTACTAGATACGAATACCCATCGTTGAACCTTTTTAAACCACGCAAGTCAATTAAATCAGCCTGGAACTGTTGATCGATACCACCTGCAATGGTCGTACGTCGTTTAAATTTTCTGCGCACCGGCTTGTGTAGGGTGTAGGTGTCCTGATGGCCTAACCACTCTTCAATTTTCTTACGACTAAGTTTGGTGCTACGTTGTAAGGCGGCAATTCCTCCATAAGCTCCGGTTCGTTTTGGATCGTAGTAATGTCGTTTTAAAATCACTTCTTTGGCCATGCTTCCCACTTTGGCGCCTTTTTCCTTCTTCTGAGCGAATACGACGATGATTCTCGCACTTTACTAGCCACCTTTTTTCGATTAGTGGGTGTGACGGGTGGCGACTGAGGCGTTTTGTCCGCGACCTCCTCTTTAAGTACAGTGGGTTGTTCGTTGGTTTGTGGTGGTTGTTTAATATCTACGAGACCTAGAGGTACGTGTCTGTACTGTTCTAGTCGAGTCAAATAACGCTGTAATGTTTGTTGGTAGAGTCTAGCCTTGTCTCCGATTGGCAAATCTTGTTGATCCAAGACTAGTTGCATTTGAGTGTCCAATTCTCCCAAGTTATCTCTTAGAGCATCGGGTGGTCTATAAGGTTTTTCTAACAAACGAGGATCCATCAAAATCATTTTCTTAGCCATTTTACAAAAAACCTTTTAGTACAGTTAGTAAGGGTTTAACAACACACTTAAAAAACCTCCAGTTTGTAAAAATTGTTTTCGTCTTTTGAGCGATAATGTCCTCTTGGTAAGGGATCGCAGGATGTTTTTGTAACGACGCATACGTCTCTTCTGATTGGGAGTTAGTGTAACGTTACCTTTTAAAACGTTGTGACAACATTCACAGAGTGTTCCTACCAGCTCGGGTGATGCTGTTTTCATAACAGCCTTGATGACTGGTGGTTTGGCTGTACCTAGAAATTTTAACATATCAGCATGTTTTTTTACTTTTTCTCCCATGTTACTTGGGTACGTAAACAATTTGTTGCTCCTCTGGGAAGATTCTTGAACGAAGCCTTAGATTATCTGGTGTGTCTTGCCGGAGGTCGATTAGCAAATATCCGTGTGGGACTGAGGTTGCGTCCTTAAAGCTATCCTGGACATAGGCAGTCCGACCTGGGTACATCTGTTTAGCTAGATTAACAATCTGCGATCCATCGCGTGGATTTTTTAAAAGCACTATGTAATGAGAATTCAAACTAATGGTTCTGTGTTCTTTGTTCTTGCCAAATAAATTTTGCACGAGATAAAATACGCTTATATTTTTATGATGAGACTTTTTTGTAAATTAACTAGTTACACGTTCGTCTGTTTCGTTCATGAGGTCATCGATAATTACCAACCGTCTCTTATCACCTGTCCACTGCTCAATATCGGGCAGTCCTTCAACAAACTGAACTCCAGTCATGGAATTGTATAGAGGTTGCCATTCCCCGTAACACCAAATAATCTCATCGGGTACGACTGTGACCATATCCTTGATATGTGTTAGGAAACGCTGGACAAAAACAGTCTTCCCAGATCCACTCGGCCCACTAATTAAACAGGTAAAAGGATGTACAAACCTTGGGTCCATTGATAAGAATGATAGATCACACTTACAACCAGTTATTTTATATAAAAAACCCTACACATTGTGAGAACAAAAAAAAAGTGAAAATCAAACATTGTGAGAACCTTTGGAGTAACGTGAGAATCAAACATTGTGAGAACCTTTGGAGTAACGTGAGAATCAAACATTGTGAGAACCTTTGGAGTAACGTGAGAATCAAACATTGTGAGAACCTTTGGAGTAACGTGAGAATCAAACATTGTAAGAACCTCTGATACCGACATGTATTGAGAACCACTGATCAAGAATTTGGGAAGTGTAAAACATTGTGAGAATAAAATAAAAAAATGTAAGAACCACTGATCAAGAATTTGGGAAGTGTAAAACATTGTGAGAATAAAATAAAAAAATGTAAGAACCACTGATCAAGAATTTGAGAAGTGTAAAACATTGTGAGAATAAAAATCACTGATACCAACATGTATTGAGAACCACTGATCAAGAATTTGAGAAGTGTAAAACATTGTGAGAACCCCAGACATCAACATGTATTGAGAACCACTGATCAAGAATTTGGGAATCACTGTGTAACAAAATTTAAGAACCTCTGATACCAACATGTATTGAGAATAAAAAAAAAACGTAAGAATCCCTGATCAAGAATTTGAGAAGTGTAAAACATTGTGAGAACCCCAGACATCAACATGTATTGAGAACCACTGATCAAGAATTTGGGAAGTGTAAAACATTGTGAGAACCCCAGACATCAACATGTATTGAGAACCACTGATCAAGAATTTGGGAATCACTGTGTAACAAAATTTAAGAACCTCTGATACCAACATGTATTGAGAATTAAAAAAAAACGTAAGAATCCCTGATCAAGAATTTGGGAATCACTGTGTAACAAAATTTAAGAACCTCTGATACCAACATGTATTGAGAATTAAAAAAAAACGTAAGAATCCCTGATCAAGAATTTGGGAATTTAAAACATACACTTTTAAACAAATTCGTGTGTTAAAAGTTAGCATAAATATCTCTTTTTTGTTTTCTTATATATCATTTTTCTCTCTTTCTCTTTTAATATATATATGTTTTAGTCTAAAAATGTCTTTCTCTCTCTGTCTCTATCTCTCTCTCTCTGTCTCTCTCTCTCTCTCGCTCTCTGTCTTTCTCTCTATTGCTCTCTGTCTTTCTCTCTCTCTGTCTTTCTCTCTCTCTCTCTGTCTTTCTATCTCTCTCTCTGTCTTTCTTTCTCTCTCTCTCTCTGTCTTTCTATCTCTGTCTTTCTCTCTCTCTCTGTCTTTCTATCTCTCTCTCTGTCTTTCTTTCTCTCGCTCTCTCTATCTCTCTCACTTTCTCTCTCTCTCTGTCTCTCTCACTTTATTGTTTATTTCAAAATACTTGTTAGATATTTTTTTTTGTAAACCGTTTTAAAATGTGTCTCTCTGTCTCTCTCTCTGCCTTTCTTTCTCTCGCTCTCTCTCTCCCTCTCTTTCTCTCTCTGTCTCTCTATCTCTCTCTGTCTCTCTCTCTCTCTCTCTGTGTCTCTGTCTTTCTATCTCTCTCTCTGTCTTTCTTTCTCTCTTTCTATCTTTCTCTATCTCTCTGTCTTTCTCTCTTTCTTTGTATTTAATTTTATTGTTTATTTCAAAATACTTAGATATTTTTTATAAACCGATGTTAAAATACGGCTAATGCCTTTTCTTTCTCGGTACACCTGTCCGTGTCACAAACAAAATGCTCGGAATTTTATCTTGGTACGTTTCACAAATAAAGTTTGGTAATGTAGAAACTCCATGGGGTATATAAACAGCTGTGGTTAGGTAAACGAATTGTCGATATTCATCAATAATTGTCCGTGTCAAACGATAGACGAATTAACAGACGTATTGTTTGTGTAAGTATTATATTACCAGGTGAAACAGGCTGTTTCAGAACACCTGCACAGTGAGTAAACATTGGTGAGTTATTTCTTGTCGGTACGTGACAATTTACGAGAAACTGTTTGCGGAGCAATAACAGATGTGTAAGGTCGTTGACCCTGTTACGCGCACTTTTTTTGTCATATAATGGGATGCATTGTCTTCAGATATATCATTCAATCATCAGAAACTGAAGCGGAGACATCTCTGAAAGAACACTGAAAAGAACCAATTGTTTTGTCATAACAACACCTGATAGTATGTATTCGTCTGTTTTATTTCTTTGTTAAATTTACTTCTTAGTTACAAAACAAAAAAAGACAACTAATTTTCGTTAGGATGTATATCTTTAAAAATATCTGTTTTTTTCCATGTGTTAGGGTGTAAAATTATTTAATAAAATTATAAAAAGGTTTAGTTGATTGTTTGTATTCGGTACTCTGTGTTAAGATGTTAAAATAATTATTTCTATTTAATAGCATTATAAAAAGTTTTAGTTGTTTGTTTATGCGTGTGTTGTGTTAGGATACAATAAATATCTTTAAACTTATCCGTGTTTCTCCCCCCTGTTGTTAGACAAGTTGGTCATTTATGTGAGATTACTCAACCTGGATTTCAACTGATGGTGCAATACTACAAACTAAACTCGAGCGTGATGAATATTTTTTTTTCACCTAGAATAAGAAATAACACTGTGTTTTATTCTCTCTCTTGCTCTCTCTCTTCTCTCTTCTCTCTCTCTTTCTCTCTCTCTCTCTTTCTTTTTCTCTCTTTCTTTCTTTCTTTCTCTCTCTCTCTCTCTCTCTCTCTCTCTCTCTCTCTCTCTCTCTCTCTCTCTCTCTCTCTCTTTCTCTCTCTCTTTCTGTCTTTCTCTTTCTTTCTTTCTTTCTCTCTTTCTTTGTATTTAATTTTATGTGTAAGTAACGGTTTTTCGTTTCTACTTCACAGAAATGTCAGCAATTCAAAATGTTTGGGGCCAATGCAGCAAATCTTTTACTCGATCCCGTGATCTCGCGAGACATATGCGGACAGTCCATACAGACAAGAATCATCCCTGTCGTGTGTGTCCTGTAGTCTTTGTAGGACGTGATGCACTCCAACAACACATTGAATTGAGCCATGGACCCGGTGCACCACGACCAGAGACAGTGGAAGCCATTGCACCATGGGCCGCTATAGACTCCCCACTGGGAACCACCACTGCACCGGTGGGCGCTATAGACAAATCAGTGGGGACCACCACTGCACGAAGACTCAATATAGACACCCCAGCAGGGACCACCACTGCACCAGCGGGCGCTATAGACAACTCAGTGGGGACCACCACTGCAACGGCGTCCGCTACAAACCCCTCAGCGGGGACCACCACTGCAACGGCTGTTGTTATAGACAAATCAGTGGGAACCACCACTGCAACGACGTCCGCTACAAACCCCTCAGCGGGGACCACCACTGCACCAGGGCACAGTCTCACGTGTCCCCGCTGTGGTAAAACATTTACCCGCATTGACAATTTAGGACAGCACATAAGAACAGTCCATGCAATGCCTCGTTTTTCTTGTGAGCTCTGCCGGAAAGACTTTACACGACGCAGCAGTTTACGAACCCACATAAAACAACAACACCCCACCCCTAACCAACACCAGACTGTCCCCACACCAATATCAGGTGCCCCAACAGATGTCACAACAACATCGAGATCGACGCACCAACAGACATCACCAGCAGGGACCACCACAGACTTATCATCAACAGGCACAAAGACATCACCTGCTGCAGCAGGCACCACACCATCGACGAGAACAGCAACAACTACGACACTACCATCAGCGACCTCTTCATCAAGCCCCATCCCATCCCACCCACCAAAAACAGGCCAGACCAAGAAACGCCCCATGACCAGCATTCAAACCCATATAAAAAAAACCCGTCTCCCCACTGAAGAAGACTCTTTAGAAGACTTACAGGATGACATAAAACAAATCTACATCGACAACTGGCAAGCTATTAAAACACACGCCAATAAACATAAATATTTATCAACTTTCACTTTTTTCCACAGACCAACAGAAAATATGGACTGGGACCGTCTCTTGCTCCCTGTATTTACACAACAGACAAAAAGATTCAAAATAAACTACAGTTTCCACATCATCTTAAGACACAGAGAAACAAATGACCTCCGTTTTTTTTCATTCTTCGCATAACAATACAGTCGTCTTAGATCAGCCACACTTAGTCAACAACATTACAGATTTCAAAGCTTTTCTCTCACAGTTACACGATAGCGATATTGTCACACAAGCACAGTTAAATAGACCAAACACAAAATACTTTGTCGAAGCCATCCCAGCGACTTCGTTCTATCTGTACCATATCCAAGACTTTCCTATCGGCTGCTGCATACAAGACATTCCCTCTTTCATGATGGACAATCACCACATCCATACACTACAACACGACTCAAACTCCAAACCATACAGTGATAACTTTTGCTTTTTTAGATGTCTAGCCGTTTTTAGGGGTGGTGCCGTTACAGATGTTAGAAAAAGCACGCGCCGGTTAGTCGACCAGTGGCAAACACAGCAGGGACTTAGGTCCCTCGTCGATTTCCTCGGGGTTAGTTTAAACGATATGCCCCAATTAGAAAAATGCTTTAACGTAAATATTGACGTTTTCGAGTTTGACGACGAGGAAAACCTGACCCCCACACTTAGAGGTAGCGACACTTTTACAGATACGTTGCGTCTTTTAATGTTTAAGAACCATTTCATGTACATTGTAGATATCGATAGGGCCAGTAACTCTTTCTCGTGTCCCGATTGCGGTAAGTTGTGGCAGGAGTATTGGCTTATGGCGCGCCATGAAAAGCGCTGTACCGGCTCTAAGCGAAGAGAAACATTTAGAGGTGGTGTGTATAATCCCCCAGAGACCATTTGGGACTTAATCAAGGAGGAGGGCATAGACGTAGACACAAAATTCGTCTTCCCGTATCGCGCCTCATTTGACTATGAGTGTTTTTTTGAGAACACTCTAGTGCCCAGTGGTAATGCCACTACCTACACAGCCAAACACGTGCCCCTGTCGTGTTCGGTGGCTTCTAACGTCCCCGGTTTTGAAGCCCCCGTGTGTTTAGAGGGTTATTTGGCGCAGCTACCCGTATTAGGTTTCAATTCGGGCAAATATGACGTGAACGTAATCAAACCGTATCTCATCCGACATTTCAGGAGGGAAGACTTCAAATTTTTAGTCAAGCGAAACAATAATTTTATGTGTATTGCCACTAGCGACTTAAAGTTTTTAGATATAGTCAATTACTTAGCCCCGGGGTTTAGGTATAGCAAATGTCTCGCGGCGTACAAGGTTAAAGAAACCAAAGGATATTTTTGTTACGAGTACATAACAGATTTAGCAAAGTTAGACGAAACCGCGTTACCACCCCACTCGGCATTTTTTTTTCCAAACTTAAAAACACTAACATTTCCGCCGATGAGTACGCCGAGTGCCAGAAGGTGTGGGCCGAGAACCACATGACCACGTTACGCGACTTTCTGACGTGGTACAACAATAAAGACGTGGTCCCCTTCCTGGCAGCGTTAGACCGACAAGTTAGTTTTTACGCGCGCCTAGGTGTAGACATGTTTAAAGATGCGATCTCCGTGCCCGGTGTCACGTTAAAGTACCTTTTCAAAACCCTCCCGCCCAACGTCATGTTTTCTTTATGTTCGAAGCAGGAGGTTGATTTGCATAACATCTTGCGCCAAAACATCGTCGGGGGACCGTCAATTATTTTTCACAGGTTCCACGAGCAAGGCAAAACCCGCATTAGAGGTAGCAAAACGGTTCAAGCCATTAAAGGTTTTGATGCCAACGCCCTTTATTTGTGGGCGTTAATGCAGAAAATGCCCACTGACTTTCCCGTTAGACGGTACAAGGATGGTGGTTTCAAGCACCACAAACTCCACAAATATACCGTGCAGTGCCGCGACTATTTGGCTTGGGTCTCCCACCAAAAAAATGTGACCTTAAAAACCCAGTTTAACAGACGTGAGAAGGCGTTGGGTGATGTATGCGTTAGGGTAGACGGTTGGGACAGATACTCTCAGACCGCCTACCAGTTCCATGGGTGCCTATTCCACGGCCACCCTAACTGTCCCCTAACCGCCGGTCGTGACGTTAACCCAGTCAACAACAAACCACTGGCTGAGTTGTACGCAGATACGGTGGAAACAAGTTCTTATTTACGGGGCCATTGCAACGTTACCGTTGTCGAAATGTGGGAATGCGAGTGGCAGGCATTGAAGAAAACCGAGCCAGCAATCCGTCGTTTTCTGAACGCCACCTTCCCGAACCAGAAACCATCTTACACGAAATGTCGGTACCCCCTGACAAAAGAAAATATTCTCGCCTCGGTGCTGGACGAGACCTTGTTTGGTCTAGTCGAGTGTGACATCCATGTCCCCGACTCTTTAAAAGACCATTTCTCTGAGATGACGCCCATTTTTAAGAATGTTGACGTCACGAGGGAAGATATTGGGCCTTTCATGCGGGAATACGCCGAAAAACATAAACTCCTGACTACCCCCAGACGAACGTTGATCGGGAGTTATGTGGGCAAGAAAATTCTGTTGGCGACACCTCTGCTTCGCTGGTACTTAATCAAAGGTTTAGAAGTCACCTGTATCTACCAGGTGCTTGAGTATACACCCGTGACGTGTTTCAAACGGTTTGGGGACACTGTTTCGAACGCGCGTCGACAGGGTGATACTGATCCTGCCTACGCCATTACCAGCGAGACCATGAAACTGCTAGGTAACGCGGCCTACGGCAAGACATTAACCAATAAGGCGAAGCACGTTGATGTCTCGTACACGATGGGCGAGGATACCTCTGACCAAATAAACTCACCCCGATTTAGGAAAATGACGTTAGTGACTGACGAGATTTTTGAAGTAGAGAAACTGAAACAGACTATATGTTGGGACCTCCCCGTTCAGATAGGATTTTTCGTCTACCAATACGCGAAATTACGCATGTTAGAATTTTACTACGACTGTCTAGATAAATTTGTAGATAGGTCAGACTTTCAGTTGTGCGAGACGGACACAGACAGCCTTTACTTGGCCCTTAGTTCAGACAACATAGCGGACGTTGTTAAGCCCGCTATGCGACAGGAATTTTATAGCTCCTACCACCAGTGGTTCCCCGCCGAAGTATGTCCCGACCATAGACCCGTTTTCGTCGCTACCGAGGGTAAAACGCGCGCCCTTTGTCAAAAATGCCGCGAACAAACCTTATTCGACAAGCGGACACCGGGCCTTTTTAAATTAGAATACGAAGGCAGAGGGATGGTTTCCCTCTGTAGCAAGACATATCACTGTTTTGGTGACTACGACAAAACCACCACCAAAGGCTTGAACAAATACCACAACAAAGTTGACAAACACACATTCCTAGAAGTCCTCAACACACAACAGGCACAGGGTGGGAAAAATATCGGGTTCCGTGCACACAAATCCTCCATCTACACATACGAACAACACCGCAACGCCCTTTCTTACTTTTACATTAAACGACAGGTACACCCCGACAACGTCACCACATCACCCCTCAACATTTAAACTGTCTGTACACACAGATACCTACAGGTATATACAACACCTCTATTTCTTACGACGTGACGACAATGTGACGACACATATCCCTCAAGGTCTGGCCTGTACCCCTGTGATAATGTATTAAAAATCTGTGATATACATACATCTTCTTCTTCTTCTTTGATCCATAACCGCCAACCGTCAAAGCAGTCAGCGGCCATCACGCCTGGTGGCGTCTTGTAGGGCAGCAACAAATTGATTCCACTTTGCTCGGTCGGCGGCCATCCTTCATACAGTGCCCCAACTGTGGTTCATTCTTTGCATCTCAGCTTCCACAGTTCTCCGCCAAGTTGTTTTTGGTCGGCCTCTCTTTCGCTTTCCCTCGTGGGTCCATAGCATAGCTGTTCTTGTGATGGTATCAGGGTCCCTTCTGAGGACATGGCCAACCCAACTCCAGCGTCTGCCAGCTATGATGGTGTGCATGTCCTTCTGGTTACTCCGAATAAGTAGTTCTTGGTTGCTGATGGTGTTTGGCCAAAAGATTCGGAGAATTTTCCTTAGGCAGGTTGTGTGGAAGGAGGACAGTTTCGACATGTCCTTCTCTGTTACTCTCCAACATTCCGCACCATAGAGAAGCACAGAAAGTACACAGCTCTCATACAGTCTTAATTTGGTGTTTGTGCTGTATTGGGAAGACTGTTGTTAATGTCCTTGCTTGTTCCGCCGTCAGGTGTTACTATGCTTCCTAGGTAAGTAAATGTGTCTGTCTGTTCTAACTTCTGGTTCCTTACTGTTACTGGCTCAGGATTGCCCACATTTAGTGTCATGACCTCTGTCTTTTTCAAATTGATGTTCAGGCCAACCTGCTGGCCATAATACATACATCTACCTATATATAAATATGTATTATTTACAAATGTTTGATAATGATAAAAAATACACCATATAATTGTATATTCATTTGCTAACAAATTACTGCATAATGTACATTACGTTAAAAAATACTATATATTACCATGTATGTTTTTGCTACTTCAAAAACACTATTGAATATAAAATAAAAACTATATTAACTAAACCGCTTTTTTGTTACCTATATATCGTCTAATTGTTCATCTAAATGTTTGTCTAACTATTCGTATAACTGTTTGTATAACTGTTGTAAAATATGTATGTCTAAATATATATCGTCTTCTTGTTATGTAAATATATCCTATTGTCTTCCTATTATCTAAAAGTCTAAATGTTGTTTGTCTAACACAGCCACTACCTAAGTTGGCTATACTAACAACAATAATATATATAAAAATATACCCCTCTTCTTGTTATCTCAAATCCGCCATCTTGCCCCGCCTCTTCTTGTTATCTAAAAATAACCTCCCCTTGTTACCTCAAATCCGCCATCTTCCCACATTTTCCTTATATAAAAAGTCATGCAATACAACAACCTACTTATCTCCCCCTTGTTAGCTCAAGTCCGCCATCTTGCCCCGCCTCTTCTTGTTATCTCCCCTTGTTAGCTCAAGTCCGCCATCTTGCACCTGCAGATTGCGCTTATATAAAAGTCACGCGCCTGCAGAATTTTTGCTATATAAAAAGTCACGTGCCTGCAGCGCGCCTGCAGAATACTAACTAAGTCCAACATTCCCTACTACTGTTATCTGTGTACTCAATTTTTTCTAATGCAAGGTATATAACTCTTGGAATTGAAGTTACGTTTTACTTTAGGTGGTCATCTGTTCTTATGCCCTTCGGTTGCCGATATTATTGTGGATTGACCGATGTTGGGTCATGTCCATTTATGGAGCGCTCAGGCCCACTTTTCTTGTAAACGTTTGTCAACCTGCGTCGATAGTTATTTCCTATCCTTATAAGGCTCGATTTTAAGTGTCGTTCTTAGAATGTGCCCATAGCTTCGACGTTGTGTGAATTGTATTCATATCGAACAGTTCTGCGCATGTCTGGGTTTTTGGTTGTGGGTTTTGTACCAGCTTCCGCCCAGAGTGCCACAGATTTTGTCGAGTGAGATAGACGCGTTTTTCAGCGTCTGTCATGTTATATTGTTCGGGAAATGGAAGTCCTCTATAGTGTTCATCTCAGATGATATTTGCTTTTGTGATTCAAAGCGCCTGGAGGCGAGTGAGTTGTGTATTTATTCTTGAAGAGAAGGTAATTGCTCTACATTTGATTATCATTGTCGCTAACTTTCATGATTGACATTTTGTGCCTAGTTGTCAACTTTCCCTGGGCGGGAAAGAGTCGACGTTATGAGAAGTTTTCAACTCACGAATCACTATGTTATTATGCATCGGGTTGATGCATGTCCTAAAGGCTATCTGCTTGTTGGACTTTACTGCTCTGGCGGTTCCACGTCAGTCTAGGTTTGATACCGTTGTTATTAAAGGAAATCAGAGGACATTACTTGATACTCCAGAAGTCATGCCTGTCTTGCTGGAGGTCAGAGAAGGAGAAGGAATTTAATCTCCTGCATTTATACATTTTATAAAGATATCGACTGTTATAGAAAAGGATGATGGTTTCCACACCTGAATACATTTACAGTCGTTTATGATGCATTGAAGCCCATGATTTGATTCACCATTATTATGCTGTCTGCTGTCGAATGTTTTGCTGACTATGTCGATATAATGAAGACTGTTCTACATGTTAATGTCTACACATCTTGTCATTGTGGCGTCCCAATAAATGATGGAAACGTCACTAGCAGTTACAACATTCATTGACTTTCTACGTCGTGAGTTTATGTGACGTCCTGTGTGGACTCTGCTTTACTGCTACCTGTTTGACTCCACATATAGACAAACCAGACCAAAGACACCATACTTCTGCGCCTTCATCATCTCTGGTGTCTAGTGGTGATACTACCAGTTCTACATCTACATTCAACATTTGGTGGATAATCACCCCTCAACATTTGGTGGCCATAAGCTGGTTTTCGTCTGGTAGCCAGCACTTACGGGGTCCCTTACCCACTACATTCAACATTTATTCTTCAACTACAAGAAATGATACTTCAGCGTTGCAGTACTTATGCCAGTGAAATGGCAGTACCCGGCGTTGTGACATACGTTGCCAGTTGAATCGACTTGCTGCTCCCTAGAAGGCCAAGTTCCGTATTGTTACGAGTTCTTGTATTGAGAAGGCCAAGTTCCGTATTGTTACGAGTTCTGGTATTGAGAAGGCCAAATACCGTATCTACATTACCGTTACATTGTTTAGAAGCTCACGTACCATCGTCGTGGCAGTTTTGATGCAAGTTCAGATGTGTGATCAACGTTTGATCTTCTATCCTTAGGATGCTGATTACCATTTGTTTTTTGCTGTACAGACGATTGGATCTGCTAAAGTTAAGTGCCCTGTTTTGTTTGTGAACTGTGCCCTTATACTTCTGCTGAGCCTTCTGTTTCTTCTCATATTGTTATATGTTATATGTTTATATGTTATTTATTTACTTATATGTTTACATGTCAGTGGGAGGTTGGGCGTGTGACTCCTTTAGAAAATACCACGTGACAGAGGTTTTCTACTGAGAGTGTTCTGTAGGGTCTATGCAAATTTCCTATAGCGAAATTTGCTAAGCGACAACTGTTGCTATTTTTTGTTAGTTGTGACGATATGTGCAGTTTTGTTTTCGTTATTTTTCGCTTTCTTTAGTTTTGTTTTGATTTGTTTGTATTTGTAGGCCTCCTCTTCTCTGTTGTTTAGTTTTATACACCATTTTGTTTATACACTGTGACGTCATTTGTTTGTTTACCTTTTCTCGCAGATATCATCACATTTTTTGTGATATTTTCTTTATTTTTCGCTGTATCTTTAGTTGATTCCTGCGAATGTTTTCGTATTATTTCTGATCTTTGTTATTGTTTACATTGTTATTGTTTACATTGTAATTTTGTTTACACTGTGATTTTGTTTACATTTGTTAGTAGTTACACTTATGGTAATTAATTAATGCATTATACCGATGCACTGTTATCAATACACTGATGATAAATAAATGATGAATGGGAAGTGCACTTATGATAAAGAATTGATTGATGATATTTCTATAAAGGTTCATGTACACGTTCTTGGACATAGACGTGTTTCCCACAGAGATTGGGATAATATAATGTGGTGTGATTATTCAAGTGCTTAATTTAAGACTTGTTACTATTAAGATTGAAATAAGATATTTAATTATTTCAGGTTTTGTGACTCATAGTATTAGACAATATGGCTACACTTGATTATTTTACTGAGCAGGGTAAATCCCTTGGAAAGACAGGTGATAAATTGGAGGAATATGCGACTGCTCAATATGAAAAAACACAAAAGTTTGAAATTGATAAACTGAAGGCTGAAGAGAAAAAACAAAAATCTGATGATAGAAGATTGGAATTAGAATTTGAACAAAAGAAATTGCAGATGCAATTGGATGAAAAGAGATTCCAAATGGAAATGAAAAAACAAAATAGAGAAGCTGAAGCTGAACAAAAGAGATTGGATAGAGAAGCTGACGAGAGAAAAACAAAGATGGAACATGAACATCAGGAAAAACTTTTAGCATTTGAGTTAGAAAAGTTGAAATTGACAAACATGAGTAATGTTAATCAGTCATCTGGTGGTAATGTTAAACCTTTTATTTACAAGATCAAGCTACCAGCATTTAATCCATCCAGTGACGATATAACAGTTTGGTTAGATAGATTTGAACGTTCTTGTCGAAATCATAATGTGGATAGATCACAATATGCTAATCAGTTATCTGAGATACTGAAAGGTGACACTCTGACTAGTTTAAGCTTGGTAGAAGAGGCTGATCAGAATAATTATGATGTTATCAGAGCAGCCTTGTTAAAAAAATATCAATTAACAGAGGAAGGTTACCGTCTTTTGTTTAAGAAAATGGTACCTGAATCAGGGGTAGAATTCTCAGAATTCATTGCAAGGACACGTCTTACATTTAATCGTTGGATTGAATTATCCAAAACAGAAAAGACATACGAAGCTCTTATGGACTTGTTGCTCAGAGACAAGATTATGTCAAGTGTAAATAAACCATTCCTTGAATTCCTACATGAGCGTAAACCCAAGACACTAAAAGAAATGGAAGAATATTGTACCCAATACGTCACTGCACATCCGGACGTAGCTTTTAGCAATGCTAAGGTTAAGGAAGGTACGTAGGTTGCTTCAGCAACACCATACAACCCTAATTACTCACACAAATTTCAGGGACCACAAAACAGGTTTGATAAAAAGGGTAACCATAATAGTTATCAAAACCAAGGTAACCAATCATTTCAGGGTTCTTCTGCGAAGAACTTGAGACGAGCCGACAGCCCTCGATTCAGGGGTGGTCACAATTATAGGAATTTCCGCAGAGGAAGTCATTATAGAAACTATCCAAGTTATCCGTCGTGGAGACAACAAGATCATAAGTATAGAGATACTCATTATAATGAATATGATAATGGTAACCATGAGAACTATGACTCAAACCCAAATAGGGGTTACAATAGAGGATATAATAATGATTATAGAGGCAATAATAATCGAGGTAGATCACAATACAAAAAACATAAATCACATTATCAGGCAAACTCTGCACAGCAAGAGTCACATGAAGCCTATAAACAGACTAAAGATAATAATGACGCTAATAATATGGCATGTTCCGCTTTTGATTTTGGGAGAGCATCTCAGTGCCCCCAATGCAAAACATTACTTAAACCAACTACGGTGCCCACTTTAAGTTGTGGCCATCCTCTTCCCGCTCTTCCTGCGTCAGTAGCGCATGATGGAAGAGGTTCTCTTGTCTTACACAAAGGTTTAGTAAATGACAATCCAGTCTCAGTTCTTTTTTATTCTGGGTGCACCACAATTGGTGTTAGGCAGTCACTCGTAGATCCTTCTCGTGCTACAGGAAAAGTAGTCAAATGTGTAACATTTGGCGTCACCTTAGAAAAATATTCTACTGCTATTATTAGGATTGCTACTCCTTTCTTTACAGGAGATGTACACGCATGTCTTCTGCCGAATCCGATCGCTGATCTTATCATCGGTCGTATTCACGGAGTCAAAGAATGCACTCCGCAACAAATTTCCGTTTGGGAAAAACAAAATATGCAAATTGCTAATGCTGTAGTCACTAGAGCTCAAGCTCTTAATATGCCTGAAACTTCATCTACTGAGGATAATGAAGTGCATAACAAGATGATCCCTTGGTAATTTCTCGTGACTCGTTTATAAAACAGCAAGAAGATGATCCGACTCTAAAGAAATTCTTCACTCTTGCAACTAAAGGTGATCCGAATAAAGATACAAATCGTAAATCGTGGATTACAATGAAGAATGGCGTACTTGTACGTATGGTTCAAGACTCCATTAAGTCAAGTCATTCTCAGATTCTTGTACCCAAGAATTTGAGAGTTAAAATTTTGCAGCACGCTCACGACTCTCAGTGTGCTGGACATATGGGTTTTTCCCGTACGAAGTCTAGAGTTCTTGCGGCTTTCTTTTGGCCTTTTGTAAACAAGGACATACGGATTTATTGTCGATCTTGTAAAGTATGTCAAGAGGTCAAATCTAAAGGTCAACGCCATGCTGCACCTATTCAGGCTGCAGACATTCCTATTCGGCCGTTTCAGAAAATGGCAATAGACATTATTGGTCCGTTTAAGATCAAATCTGCCAGAGGACATCAGTTTATCTTAACGTGTGTGGACATTTGCACACGTTGGTCAGAGGCTATTCCTCTGAAGAGCATTTCCACTGCCGATGTTGCAGACGCTCTTTGGCTAATATTTTCTCGTCTGGGATTCCCCGGAGAAATATTGACAGATCATGGCACCCAACTAATATCGGATACCATGTCTCAAGTGATGTCTACTCTACAGATAGAGAGATCTTTGAGTAGTATCTATCATCCAATGTGTAATGGGATGGTCAAACGTCTAAATAGAACACTCAAAAACTTATTAGGGAAAATAAATGAGGATCATCCTCAAGATTGGGACAGGGTTTTACCTGCAGCCCTCTTCGCTTACAGAGAGGTCCCCAATGAACATACAGGATTTTCTTCCTTTGAACTTGTCTTTGGCGCGCGACCGCGCGGCCCTATGTCTTTGCTTCATGATCTCATAACCGCTGATAATATTACCGATGACACAAAATCCTCTTACGAATATGTCATCGCGCTGAGACAAAAGATTATCGAAGCATGCAAATTGGCAACTTCTTCTTCTGAATTTGCTAAACAGAAGGCAAGGCAATTTGCCAATAAGAAAAGAACCTTACGACACCTTTGTCCTGGTGACAAAGCATTTGTTTTGCTACCTTGTAGGGAAAACAGACTTCTTATTTCTTGGAAAGGTCCGTACGATATAATATCGAAAATTTCAGATGTTGACTATATTGTCGATATTGACTGGAAGCATAAAATCTTCCACATCAACATGCTTACGGAATTCCATGAACGTCCTGATTATTTACAGCCTATTTTCCAGGCAACGGACGATTCTCCAGTCCAACATGGTCATTACTCATCACTGTCCGTAATACAGGATGAGGAAACAAGTTTTTCGGATGTTAGTCTTCCGCTTCCGATGATTCCACTTCATTCTAGTGAATCATGGAAAAATGTTTCTGTTTCTCCTGATTTATCTCTAGGAGAACAGCGACAAGTTTCGGTTATGTTACAAACATTTCAGGATGTCCTCACTGACATCCCTGGACAAACTCATGTCATTGAACATGACATTATTCTAACTGACCATAATCCTATTAGAGTCAGACCTTATCCTATTCCTATACATTTTCAAGCACAGGTTGAGAAAGAGTTGGATGAGATGATAGATTTAAAAATAATTGAACCATCCACTTCTGCATATTCTTCGCCGATGGTTATTGTTCGGAAAAAAGACAATAACATACGTCTTTGCGTTGACTATCGCAAATTGAATCAAGTTACGAAGTTCGATGCTGAACCTATGCCTTTACTAGAAGACCTACTTACTAGGCTTTCTAAATCTCATTTTTTCACTAAACTTGATTTGTCTAAAGGATATTGGCAAGTTCCTTTATCTGAACGCGCCAAACCTTTTACTGCTTTTTCTACACCTAGAGGCCTTTTTCAATGGAATTTCATGCCTTTCGGCCTTATGAACGCACCAGCTACATTCGTACGCATGATGCGTCGAATCCTATCTTATCGGTCAGATGTCATTGCATACCTAGACGACATCTGTCTTTTCAGCGATAATTGGGAAGATCATTATTCGGGGTTAAATGAATTACTGTCTACTTTACGCAAGCATAACCTGACAGCGAAACCCTCTAAAGCCTGCATTGATTTTAGCGAAATCTCTTTCCTAGGCCATCGAGTTGGTCATGGTTTCCTAAAGACAGAGGACCATAATATCACTAAGATACTTAACATCTCTATTCCTAAGACTAAAAAGCAAGTGCGAAGTCTCTTAGGTCTTATACAATTTTATGGACGATTCACTCCGAATCTATCCTCTATCATGGCACCTCTTTCTACACTACTAAAGAAAGGGTTTCCTAAAATAGTTCACTGGTCTCAGGAATTCCAATCCTCGCTGGATGAGATCAAAACTATGTTTTCAACACCACCTATTCTAGTGTTACCTAATAAAGATAAGACATTTGTTGTTCGTAGTGACGCTTCATCCACTGGGATTGGAGCGGCACTAATGCAAGAGTACTCTGGAACTCTGCATCCTGTAATGTATATCTCCAGAAAACTTAATGATGCAGAAAGGAATTACTCGGTTTTAGACCGTGAACTGTTGGCTATGGTCTGGTCAATTCTCAAACTACAAAGATTCCTTCTAGGCGCACATTTCATAGTAGAAACCGACCAGAAAGCTCTTACGGCTATACAGAGTAAGAATTTGAAGAGCTCGAGGTCTACTCGATATGCAATTGCTCTTCAACCTTTTCACTTCACGGTACGAGCTATCCGTGGTTCGGATAATGTGATGGCTGACATTCTGTCTAGATGCCCACATGATTCCAACTAATACTTCTGTCCTATATTTCCAGATATATTACAGATCCATAACACAGATATATTATAATCATACATTAGCACATCTGCTCTCACTTTATGTGAACTCATATTAATGTGCTTTGTTATCATCTTCTTCTGTTACCATCTTTAATATAACAGAAGAAGGCTGAGTAGGCAATATAAGGGTCGAAAGTTCACTCGGCCACAATTATAAATAAAAATGTATTGTATATTATGAAACTTAATGGTTGTTAAATAGGATTATATTGATTGTATTTTCTCAGCATGTCACTGATGATCTGAGAAGTTACCTTACTGTTGTCAAGCATGAAGAGTTGTGAATTCTATACTTACCGTTGGAACGACAGGAGATGTTTCCTTTTGTCATTGACCTGGATCTTCATGTATCGTCAACGTATTTCATTATGTATTACATTATAATATTATTACATGTTTAGGTAATGTAATATTTACTATCACATGTGTACATCCTTTTGAAGCGGTGCTAGGATAATGACACCAATATTTTGATAATGATTATTATTACACTTGCATACAAGATATGTATATTATGTTTACATGCTTACGTGACCAGCAATGTGATGTGTGGTTGGTGGCACCTCCCCGATATATGTATATATTTTGAGACAGATTTTTTCTTACTTACTTAGTCGTTCCCCTTCTACCGTGAGGTGTAGAGGTTTGGAAAAGAGAGCGCCAGACTATCCTATCGGCTGTCTTCCTCCTGGCCTGGTTCCATTCTAGTCCTCGATCCTTCAAAGATTGTCTAATGTTGTCCTCCCAGCGGACTCTGGGTCGTCCTCGGGGTCTGGATCCTTGGCTCTTTGTTTCCCATGCTTGTCGTGGTATCCGATTTTCTCCCATTCTGCAAACATGGCCAAACCATCTTAATTGGGAATGTTCTACTTGGGTCTGCAGGGGGTAGGATTTAAGGCCTTGACGTATCGTCTGGTTGCGTACCATGTCTCTTCTTGTTACTTCAACCACCTTCCTCAGATACCTCATTTCTGAGGTTTGGATCTGGCTTTTATGGGTTGTAGTCATTGCCCATGACTCGCATCCGTATGTCAAGACTGGGACATAAGTGGAGCGGTATACAGCCATCTTCGTTTTCTTACCAACCTCTTTCTTGCTGAGGAATCCTCGATTTATGGCCTGAAAAAGTCTCCCAGCTGCTGCTTTTCGAGTGGCCAACTCTTCTTTGATGCCTCCCTTTCGGTCTATAATAGCTCCGAGGTATTTAAATTGGTCGACCTGCTCCAGGACCTGTTCTCCCAGCTTAATCTGATGTTTTCTTTCTTCTCGTGATATCACCATGGATTTTGTTTTAGAGCTGCTTATGACCATCCCTCTCTTCTCCAGCTCTTCCTTCCAGACTTGCAGGTTGGATTGGAGATGTGCCTCTGATTTAGCAATCAGGGCAACATCATCAGCAAATGCCAGCTCCGAAATATAGACCTGTCTCATCTTCCAGTACCCCACTGAATACTTTCTTGTTCTCTCCTTACATGCCTTGATGACATCGTCCATAAGGAGTATGAAGAGGTAAGGTGATAGGATATCACCTTGTCTTACACCAGTGGTGGTCATGAACTCTTCCGGCTTATGGTTTGCTGTCCTCACATAATTTCTGCAAGACTTGTAGAAGCTCTGTATAGCATGAATCAGAGGTGCTGGAATATTTTTCCTTGCCAAACAATCCCAAAGTTTGCTCCAGGGGACCCTGTCAAACGCCTTTTCCAGATCTATGAAACAAAGATGCATCTCACTCTTATACTCAAGGGCCTTTTCACTCAGCTGTCTGAGTGTGAAGATTAGGTCTTGAGTACTTCGGTTTGCTCGGAATCCGCACTGGACCTCATCCAATTGTGGCTCAGCTAGGCGTCGGAGTCTCTGCTCTAGGATTCTAGAGTAGATTTTACCAGGGACACTGAGAAGGGATATGCCTCTATGGTTTCCACACTGTCGATTGTCACCCTTTTTGAAAATTGGTGTTATGATGGCAATCTCCCAATCCTTTGGTATGGTCTTGTTGTACCACGCTGCCTGTAAAACCCTAAGAGTAGTAGGTCGCCTGATGCTCCCATGAACTTAACCATTTCTGGTGTTATACCATCATGCCCTGCTGCTTTGCCCATCTTGATTTTCTCCAGTGCTGCCTTCAGTTCTTCCATCTTTATGTCATCTTCACCATCATTGGTTTCCTTTTCTGTGCTAGTGGTTATCATTTCTGATGCTTCACCATGCTCACCATCCAGGAGTTCTGAGAAATATTCTTTCCATCTTCCCATTACTTCCTTCGGGGCAGTAAGCAATTTGCCTTGCTTGTCCTTTATAAATTTGAGAGGGCATTGTTTTTTCTTCCTCATGTTCTTTAGGGTCTTATAGAACAATTTCTGGTTTTCTTGTGCATCTTTTTCTAGCTTTTCTACAAATTCTTCCCAGGACTTCTGTTTTGCTGCTAGCACTTTGTTCTTTGCTTCTGTTCTGAGTGTCACATATTCTCTATATTTTTCCATTTGTCCTGTTGTGTTTTTAGCTCCTAAGTATTGTTTCCATGCCATTTTCTTCTCTCTTATTTTCTCTTTGACTTCCTCTGTCCACCAAGGTGTCCTCTTTCTCTTGTTCCCAAGTCGGACTTCACCGCATGCTTCTGCAGCAGCTGTCTTTATGATATCCTTGAATTTAATCCAGAGGGTTTCCAAGTCATCAGGTCGTTCTTCTGTGTTGCTCACCGCTGCAGCAATAAGCCCCTGATATCTGGTCTTAATTTCTGGCTCTCTCAGCTTTTAGGTCCTAATGCTCATTTCTCCTGCTCGTTTACTTGGTTTATTTCGTGATGTTGGGCAGTTCCTAGGCTGAGCAACTCTTTCAGTTGTTCTTTTGACTGTTAGCAGGTAGTGATCACTTCCAATCTCTGGCCCCCTCCAGACTCTAGCATCTCGGACACATTTGAATGAGCTTCTCCGAAAAATGGCATAGTCGATCACTGACTTCTCATTCTTTGTTGGTTCACATCTAGTGTATGCATGTATGCGCTTATGGGGGAACTTTGTGTTTGTTATGATCAGATTCTGCTCACTGCAGAATCTAAGGAGTCGCTTTCCATTGTCATTGAGAGTATCTTCTCCATATCTTCCGATAACTCCACCCCATCTAGCATGGTCATTTCCAACTCTGGCATTAAAATCTCCGAGCATGATAACTTCATCTAGGCAGTCATCGACTGTCCTTTGAAGCAGCTCGAACAGATTTTTTCTGCTGAGATATATTCTCACTTGTCACTCTATGTGTCGATTTAGCCTCATGTTAGGGACTTTGTCTATTTATCCGCGCATAAATCGTGCGTTTGAGCCGCTTTTAGCTTGCTCGTGGATATTTTTTTTTTAAATGTGTTTCTTTTTTTTTTAATCGGGAGGTTGCGGTAGTATGTTACACATAAGAATTTCACTATGTTATCTGTGTACTCAATTTTTTCTAATGCAAGGTATATAACTCTTGGAATTGAAGTTACGTTTTACTTTAGGTGGTAACCTGTTCTTATGCCCTTCGGTTACCGATATTATTGTGGATTGACCGATGTTGGGTCATGTCCATTTATGGAGCGCTCAGGCCCACTTTTCTTGTAAACGTTTGTCAACCTGCGTCGATAGTTATTTCCTATCCTTATAAGGCTCGATTTTAAGTGTCGTTCTTAGAATGTGCCCATAGCTTCGACGTTGTGTGAATTGTATTCATATCGAACGGTTCTGCGCATGTCTGGGTTTTTGGTTGTGGGTTTTGTATCAGCTTCCGCCCAGAGTGCCACAGATTTTGTCGAGTGAGATAGACGCGTTTTTCAGCGTCTGTCATGTTATATTGTTCGGGAAATGGAAGTCCTCTATAGTGTTCATCTCAGATGATATTTGCTTTTGTGATTCAAAGCGCCTGGGGGCGAGTGAGTTGTGTACTTATTCTTGAAGAGAAGGTAATTGTTCTACATTTGATTATCATTGTCGCTAACTTTCATGATTGACATTTTGTGCCGAGTTGTCAACTTTCCCTGGGCAGGAAAGAGTCGACGTTATGAGAAGTTTTCAACTCACGAATCCCTATGTTGTTATGCATCGGGTTGATGCATGTCCTAAAGGCTATCTGCTTGTTGGACTTTACTGCTCTGGCGGTTCCACGTCAGTCTAGGTTTGATACCGTTGTTATTAAAGGAAATCAGAGGACATTACTTGATACTCCAGAAGTCATGCCTGTCTTGCTGGAGGTCAGAGAAGGAGAAGGAATTTAATCTCCTGCATTTATACATTTATAATGATATCGACTGTTATAGAAAAGGATGATGGTTTCCACACCTGAATACATTTACAGTCGTTTATGATGCATTGAAGCCCATGATTTGATTCACCATTATTATGCTGTCTGCTGTCGAATGTTTTGCTGACTATGTCGATATAATGAAGACTGTTCTACATGTTAATGTCTACACATCTTGTCATTGTGGCGTCCCAATAAATGATGGAAACGTCACTAGCAGTTACAACATTCATTGACTTTCTACGTCGTGAGTTTATGTGACGTCCTGTGTGGACTCTGCTTTACTGCTACCTGTTTGACTCCACATATAGACAAACCAGACCAAAGACACCATACTTCTGCGCCTTCATCATCTCTGGTGTCTAGTGGTGATACTACCAGTTCTACATCTACATTCAACATTTGATGGCTAATCACCCTCATCAAGCCCCAGGTTCCACGTGGAGCAAGTAATGAATAACGATGACACCCTTGTGTACTGCTTCCACTTTTTTCGGTCGGCGGCCATGCTTCGTGTAGTGCCCCAGCTCTGGTTCATTCTTTGCATCTCGGCCTCCACAGTTCTCCACCAAGTTGTTTTTGGTCAGCCTCTCTTTCGCCTTATTTTGTGGGTCCCTAGCATAGCTGTTCTTGTGATGGCATTGGAGTCTCTTCTGAGGAAGTGGCCAACTCAACTCCAGCGCCTGCTAGCTATGATGGTATGAATGTCCTCTTGGTTACTCCGAGTAAGTAGTTCTTGTTAGTATTCGGCCAAAAGATTCGAAGAATTTTCCTTAGGCACATTGTGTGGAAGGAGGACAGTTTCGACATTGCCTTCTCTTTTACTATCCAGCATTCCGCATGACAGAGAAGCACAGACAGTACACAGATCTCAAATAATCTCAACGTGGCGTTTGTGATGCACATATTTATTAATATTAACATTTTAACAAGTTTACGTGTATATTCAAACATATTTAAATAATGCAATTGTCGTTTTTGACTGTCCAAACGCACTTTAATCCGGATCACTAGGGTTAACATTAATGCTCAGGGAGGGTAAAGTTTCGGAGGAAGATGAAATGGTGAAATGGAAGCGGAGGGCGCCTGATTCTCATGACAGTAGACCCTATACTTAGAAGAGGCATTTGTTTTCTTCGGTTTGTGGTACAAGTTCCTGGTACAAGTCTGTGGTTCAGGTTGCCAGCAGTCTACGCTAGACGCCTACATCAAACGGGTCTTAAAGACGCTTGCCTTGACAATTGGAATGGTTACCCCAGCTAAACCGCCAGGGACGTGCTGCCGCCACAGAATTTGACGATTGACTACCATTAATGAAAACATCAGTGCTTCATTGTTTCATAAAAATCCTATTTTAACTTCGTTAACTATAATTAATTATTAATTTGTTATCTGTAAACACAAATTGATAGGTGGTTTAATCATTATTGAGTGAATTGCACCCGAACGACTCAGTTAATTTAAATACATAATCATCCAGAGCTATTAAAGTGAAATTTTACTGAATCCTTTCATTTGAGGGCTCACAAAATAAGAGCAAATTTATTTTCCTCACAGAAGAGGCGGGAAGATAAAACGTTCATGACAGCTTAGATTATTTCAGTTGTTATGCTTGATTTCTTAAAATTCCTGTGAGACTCCCTGAAGTAGAAGCATCATTCTTCTATTTACATCTCTGACAAAAGTAATCTTGAGCGAAGGTTGATGACCTTTAAATAGCTCATCATTATACACTACGTTTGGTCATTGTTTGACCACCACACTTAAATCCCAAGTGGGGAAAATACTGGCGCAGTTGATATTTAAAAAAATGTTTTCAAAGTGCGGGGGGGGGGGGGGGGGGGGGAAGAGAGCGAGAGACGATTCCCCCCCCCCCCCCCCCCCCCCCCCCCGATCCGCTGGTGTAAAGCATTCACATACTCTTGTAGCGATGACTTGTGTATCAATTTGTTTTACATGATGTCGCCAGCCAGTCTCTATGTTCCTCTTTTTCGTCTTTTTATTATTGATCTTCTTTATTTGTTTTGTCGTCTCCTTCTTCTTTATTTTCTTCCCTTTTTCTTGTCTTCTTTTTTTTCCCTTATTCATTTGTATGTTGTTGTATGTTTTGTGTGATATTGTTTCATCACTAGCTCTGTGTAATATCGCCCAGTATTTACTATCGCAGCTGCTAAGTTTTTAAAAAAAAAACTTGTGTAAAGAATTAATCAATTATTGTGCTGCTGTCAACATACTGAAAGCTACCTATTTGATATTGCTGATCTGACAATTCAAATGTATTGCAGATCTGCAAACGCAGAAGGCCTTATAAATAGCGACATGTTTGACTGAATGTGAAAAAGAAATATGATTGGTCAGAATTCCAACGTGATTGTTTCTCAACTTGGAATATGACATTTAGTATTCTTTGCTGTTCAGCAAACTGCGCTCAGCTTTTTTTTCCCCCTGTCAATGGAAACTAATGGACTTCGATGTATTTCCTGTAACTGTCAGAGAATGACGACAGTACCGAAGCATGATAAAACATCCAAACAGTAGAAACAGGATGGCGAATCTTCTCTAGGGCCGACTGGAACAGAATTATAAGAGTTCTGTGAACAATAAGTTATTCTTATTTCTTTCCTTGAATAATACGTCACATTCGAATATTTTATATCTGCTTTCTACGCTTCAGCTTTCTGCCAGCCAAACAATTCATTTTTGTTTACCTTCAGGTTCTGTTGAGAAGGTTTTTGAATGGAATCTGCCGGATTTTGTCACTGATCACTTTTTAAATGCTGGATATAACTTGTTTATCCAGTTTGTTAACTGTTAAATGTTTCATAACCGACAACATATGTGTGCCAACTCTAGGCTGACGCTTGGCTGATCCCGTATACAGTTATAGTTTTAATACAACTTTGTTGAGAGTCCACGAGATTTAGCATTTTTGAAACGTAAGATATCTTCAGCAAGAGAAACCTAATGATGCACCAGCTGTTGGGAAGGTAGTGATTAAGGTAATAATGCGAAATGTGTTTAAAAATAAACTGGAACATTAAATTTAAATATTAGTGAAGCGAATTAACAGTTGCTAAAATAACATGACAAATATCGAAGGAACCAATGAAAATTCTTATTTAGCGAGACTTCTTCTTCATGTACCATGCCTGGTCGCGTCGGCGATCACGTCTCTCCACAACTTCCTGTCTCCCATAGTACTTACCAATTCTATGGTTGACTTCTTTCCATGCCATGATGTTAAAATGTCAGTATTGTCTCTCTTTGTCGTCCTATATTTCATTTTCCTTCAAACTTTCCTGTTGTAACGATATTTTGCGGATTTTTTCTTCTCATTACATGCTCAAAGAAAGTAGGCTGCTTCCTTCCAACATGAGGATGAAGCTTCCGGTGCACACTAGCCTCTTTCATGACATCGTCATTGTCGTGAAATATTCTAATCCACATATATAAATTATCAAGTAAATATAAAGCCTAATAAATACATATAATAAAGAAAGGAAGAAGAATGGTAAAGAACAGTGCTGTCACAATGACAGTACTCGAAATCCCCTTTGTTTTATGCTTCGTCTGCAAATTGTAACGTTTCCACGTTAAATATAAGCCACTGCATAAATACAAGCGTTTCCACAACACATTAAAACGGGTATTGCATTTCTAAGAAAAACATTGAGAGGCACACTGCGTAATGACCTAAATTAATCCTAACATTAATTATACTACGTTACCCAAAACGAACGAACAGATGGACTCAAATAGAAAGAGAGAGGGAGGGTTGAAAATCAGGAACGCATGCAACACGCGTCGCGCGATACACTATTACTACTATCACGCGTGTAAGGCCACATGCACTAACTTTTTTTCAGACGGACAGTGATAAAATTCACTACCCTTCCCAGAGTTAGGTTTTTAAATCCTGAAAAACTCTTATTAGGAAAGATGACAATAGATGGGTTTACGTTTGAAAACATTACAGTACCCAGACAGCACATCTTCGAAACAGGAGGTAGAAGAAATTGCATATTTTGAACGCAGCCACGTAGCTCTTTTAAATTTGTATATTTGGGTTCCTTAGGGCTTGCTGACAAAGAATATGTAAAACGTTACGCAAATAGTCTAGGAATTAACAAGTTATAGCCAAAATAAAATGATGGTGCTGTCAGACAACACCCAAAATCAGAATCGCTCAGTGGTAGATTTTTAAACCACCATTGTACGGGAAATGGGCCACAAGTTACATTTGAACTGATTGGCTGGAATGATATGTAAGGCTAAACACGATTAGTCGGACTATAAATGCTATCCTTGGTTGTTAGGGGAGACGTAGGAAGGTAAAATTTTTTCTAACACTTGTCGAAACGTGGCTCCATTGGCCAGAATTCATTGCTAGTCAACGTATCTGTGTTTATTTCCATGAATTGTGGTAAGCTTGAAACATTCGGTATCTTTTAATGAAAATTGAATGTGAATTGTTAATTTATGCCTGTATATATGTGTAGTTCAGTAGCAAACATGATGTAAAGCCTATAATGCTCCAGCCTGAACAGAAGGTGTCGGAGGAAAGTAAAACAGCATGGAATGGCCAAACAGTACACTGACACCTAGATGATTGACTAGAAAGAAATAATGCTGGAAGTGCAGAGGCGTAGTAACCATTAAGGAGGTTAATACTGGTATAAAGTATTTCAGATGAAGCTGACAGTTGGCCTAACGCTCTGAACTCAATGTTTGTGATGTATTGTGCTCAGTGTAGAACTAGAGTATCAATTAGTTATGAAGTAGAAGGTACATCCTTCTTGTTTTCAGGGACTGTGGTCTTAACGTTATTGAGCAGCACCTGGTCAGAGCTTTGCTGAATCCAGAGTCGGACAGCATACTCCTTGGTCCATTTAGCTAGCAGTGAGGTGTCTCCAGAGCACAGGGGAGAAATCGAGCAGAGGAGTCTTTTCCTGCCGCCATCACGCAAGATAAGCTGATGTGGACAGCTGAGCTCAACATTATGTACCCCCATCTTAAAATGACATTGTAAAAATAACATTAAGAGGGGAATTAAATTGTTTTAATATCAGAAACTGAGAACATCTCCAATACTAGTTCCAATAAAGACAAACTATTGAAGTCATGATGACAAATACCAACAGAGCTTGAACAAAACAAAACCAGTATTACCTCATATTACTACTACACAACTGACACACATAGGATACTTTTAATAATATATGTCACTACAATATTCATATTGATAAATTCTGTACTTATAACTTGTAATTAAAATTGATTGTGATTCCTGGTTCCCTTTGTATTTGAATCAGGACACATATTCATTCATGACAGCAATGAATACATATTGTTATTTGAAAAGTTATCAGTGACTCCTTTAAGATATCCTTGTAGAGTGTTTTATGTATGTGAGTGTCACAGTGTTGTCAAGTGTAGTGGAATAAATTAAATTGTTGATCTGTCTGTTGTTGTTTTGACTTACACTTCATCATACACATACCCTAGACATATAACGTAGTCATCACACTATTCCAGAGTAATTCTGACTGAGGTATACATATGTGGCAGCAAGTAAGGTTATATATAATACACTACTCTTATTAGATATATATATATATATACCTTCACAGCTGATCTCAGTCAGTACACTAAGTCCCCTATAAATATTTATAACATCTCACTTCACCACATATATTGGGGTCTCGCTCTTGGGATTTTGAATCTTTACCTATTACAAATATTGGGGGTAATTCACTTCAGGGAATATAAGAATTAAAAGGTATCCTTGGGTGGAATTAAATAAGGTTGAGCTCACGGTGCCTGTGTTGTCCATTAGATATATATTTAGAGATTGAATTGTTGGTTAGACATTGTATAAATTTACCTGATAGACAATGGCGGACCTGGCCAAGTTTCGATCTGCTGCTGTTCAGACTGCAAAAGAGTTAGGATTAGATGGGCAAGTTATGGTTGCCTATGTCACTACGGAATGTGACAAATTTATTGAACGCGAAGAAAGAAGGTTTGAAGCCGAAAGAAAGTTAGAGGCTGAAAGGGAAATTAAGAAGTTACAATTTGAGGCTGAGGCTGAGACTAAGAGGTTGCAGATTGAGGCTGAGGCTAAGAAATTGGAAGCAGAAAGAGAAGACAGAAGATTGACTGCAGAAAGGGAAGCAGAAGAAAGAAGATTGACTGCAGAAAGGGAAGAGAAGAAATTAGCTGCAGAAAGGGAAGCAGAAGAAAGAAGATTGACTGCAGAAAGGGAAGAGAAGAAATTAGCTGCAGAAAGGGAAGCAGAAGAAAGAAGATTGACTGCAGAAATGGAAGCAGAAGATAAAAGATTACAAAGGGAACATGAGTTACGACTAAGGGAGTTTGAGTTTCAAGGCCATGCTCCTGAAAATGGTGCCAGTCCCTTTGCCTCTGATGCCACTGCTAGCCAAGGAGCCTCAACCTCAGCTATGAATTTTCATTTAGATCATTTTGTTGAGAAAGACGATGATATAGAGAGCTATCTAAATAGGTATGAACTATTAGCTACCACTTATGGGTTAGAGAGAGAGAGGTGGAGCTTAAAGTTATCTCAAGGACTTCGTGGGGCAGCTTATGAAGTTTTTGCAAAAATGAGCAGAGGTGATCAGGAAAATTATGACATGCTAAAGCAGGCTCTTTTGTTAAGATATGAAAAGAATGCAGAATTTTATAGGAAAAAATTTAGGAATGCTAAACTACTGTCAGGTGAAACCTATCACCAGTTCTCTGCACGAATAGAGACATACTTGGAGAAATGGACTTCTCTGGGGAAAACCCAAGATCTTAAGGAAATGGTCCTTATAGAGCAATTAAGAGAGTCCATGGCTCCAGACCTGAGAAAGTTTCTCATGGAACAAGGTGCAGAGAGGCTGGGTGAGTTGCTAAATGTTGCTGAAAGGTATCAAGCAGCTCAAGCAGAGGTAACAGGTAATAAAAAGAAACAAGTGGATAACTTTAGGGCACCACAGAACTTTAATAAATTTGATCCTAGGGATCAAAACAAAGGTAAGCACCAGTTTGATAGGCCACGGTATGAAAATAAAAATAAATTCCCACAATTCGATGAAAGGAAATATGATGAAAGAAAATCTTTCAACCAAGGAAAAAGGTGGTGTAAGAATTGTCAGATGGACAATCATGACACTGACCGTTGCAGAAGGAAACCTGTGTATATGGCAACCCTTCAGGTCAGGTCGACCTCAAAACAGGAGGAGGATATTATGTTGGATACCACTCCAGAAGAGATGAGGAAGGCACAGGCTGGGGATAAAACACTCAAGCCTTGTTTCAGGAAATTGTCAACTTGTCATACAACTCCAGGCAAGGGAGATTTTTACATGAAAAACAAGTTGATGTATAGGAAGACTGGAGCTAGATCCAAAGGTCAGGGACAGCTGGTACTTCCTAAAAGATATAGGGCAGACTTAATAAGGAGCCTACATGTGAAACCAGATGGGGACCATGAGAAGATAGGTACCATCATTCAAAAGGTGGCTCACAATTATTATTGACCCAAAGCAAGATGGGACATTGAGAATTTTGTAGAAAGGTGTAGCATAGCACATGAGGGAACACCCACAAGTGGGAACATTGATCAGGACCTGGACACGCCACGGGGCACAATTAGGCCTGATAATAAAAAGAAAAAATAGATTTGATAAAGTGGACCAAATGGAATGGGAAGCCCCTTTTCACGGACAAGCTTCACTTAACTGTTTTACAATGGCCACTATGCGGAGAGTGCAAAAAGATGTCTTACCCCAGGATAAGCCGACAATCCCTCAATCGGACTTAAACAAACTGGAGGAAGAAGATGTAGAGAGGAAATCTCTCATCAAGAATTTTAAGTGGGGAGAAAGCCCCAAAAGAAAAATTGGTAGCGGTCGTTTTGTGAATGATAATTCTGGGAAGAAAAATCATCACTATAGAGCTTCGAGTGGAAGAGACCATACCGGTGCATGGACAAATAGGTCCACAAAAATAAAGGTCCACATGTAGCTTTGTTAAGAACGTGGACTGATGAAAAGGCAGAGGAAAACATTACATCTTCATACCAATATGTGAATGAGCTGACCACTCGTTTAAAAACTGGCTGGAAACTTGCCAATGAAAATTTGAAACAAGCCAGGAAGAAACATGCTGCCTATTATAACAGGAAGGCGAAAGACAGAGATTTGGCTGTGGGAGAGAAGGTACTGCTTCTTCTCATCGGGAGTCAGAATAAGTTACAGATTGGATGGCAGGGTCCATATACAGTTCTAGAGAAGGTGTCTAGAACAAATTATAAGATAGATAAGAAGGGGAAAGAAAAAATCTATCATGTGAATCTCCTGAAGAAATATTTGGAAAGAGAACATCAGGAAGAGACACACTTGTTGACCTTGTCCATCGCCATGGAGATGAAAAAGGAACCACTTTCATCATTTGAATATCCATTACACCCCTGTGAGACAGCAGCACAGGTGAAAATCAGTACACATTTAACGAAAACTCAGAAAGAGAGAGTGCAACAGGTTCTAAATAATCATGCAGAGGTGTTAACAGACCGACCAGGGCATACAAACCTATTGGAATATGATATGAAACTGATAGACCCCACACCTGTCTGTATGAAACCATATTCGATTCCGTTTGCTAAGGAGAAAGCTTTGAAGGAAGAGATAGACTATCTATTGAAGGAAGGAATTATTTCACACAGTGAATCTTCGTATAGTTCCGGTGTTGTACTCTTAAGGAAGCCCTCTGGAGAACATAGACTCTGTATAGATTACAGGAGACTGAATGCTATTACAGAAGGACAGGTGGATCCATTGCCGGATACAAATCAGCTGTTTGCCAGACTAAATAAAGCTAAATATTTCTCAAGGGTGGATCTGAGTAAAGGATACTATCAGATTCCAGTAAAACCTGAGATCAGACAAAATTGTTGGATGTAAACATTTCGGAGGAACGTAATGAATCCCTGATTTGCCTCTTTGATTGAGGATATTCCGAATGTTTCATACAGGATAATAAGAAGATTATGGGATCCACTACGAAAACTCTGCTATCACCAGGTATATGTTATCTCCTCATAACGTACATTTTGAGGGAAATATAATGTTCTCTGGACATGTCATTGCGCAGACTCAGAGAAGAGAAATGGTGAATACGGGTTGCGAAGCAGCATTAAGACAAGCACTCACACTTGCGGCTGTTCAGTAACATAACCGAAATATATTATTGGTTGTAGAAGTCTGAGGCAGATTTCATGAGTAGTGCCTACTCTCAATGGGCCCAACTACATAAAACCATGATAGCACCACAGCAGAGTAAAGTCAAGTTGACTTACATTTATCTATGTGTATATAGAATAAAGGACTGACATGGGATGTCTGTTTTAAGAGGGGAGGTGTCGTGAAATATTCTAATCCACATATATAAATTATCAAGTAAATATAAAGCCTAATAAATACATATAATAAAGAAAGGAAGAAGAATGGTAAAGAACAGTGCTGTCACAATGACAGTACTCGAAATCCCCTTTGTTTTATGCTTCGTCTGCAAATTGTAACGTTTCCACGTTAAATATAAGCCACTGCATAAATACAAGCGTTTCCACAACACATTAAAACGGGTATTGCATTTCTAAGAAAAACATTGAGAGGCACACTGCGTAATGACCTAAATTAATCCTAACATTAATTATACTACGTTACCCAAAACGAACGAACAGATGGACTCAAATAGAAAGAGAGAGGGAGGGCTGAAAATCAGGAACGCATGCAACACGCGTCGCGCGATACACTATTACTACTATCACGCGTGTAAGGCCACATGCACTAACTTTTTTTCAGACGGACAGTGATAAAAACACTAACCTTCCCAGAGTTAGGTTTTTAAATCCTGAAAAACTCTTATTAGGAAAGATGACAATAGATGGGTTTACGTTTGAAAACATTACAGTACCCAGACAGCACATCTTCGAAACAGGAGGTAGAAGAAATTGCATATTTTGAACGCAGCCACGTAGCTCTTTTAAATTTGTATATTTGGGTTCCTTAGGGCTTGCTGACAAAGAATATGTAAAACGTTACGCAAATAGTCTAGGAATTAACAAGTTATAGCCAAAATAAAATGATGGTGCTGTCAGACAACACCCAAAATCAGAATCGCTCAGTGGTAGATTTTTTTTAAACCACCATTGTACGGGAAATGGGCCACAAGTTACATTTGAACTGATTGGCTGGAATGATATGTAAGGCTAAACACGATTAGTCGGACTATAAATGCTATCCTTGGTTGTTAGGGGAGACGTAGGAAGGTAAAATTTTTTCAAACACTTGTCGAAACGTGGCTCCATTGGCCAGAATTCATTGCTAGTCAACGTATCTGTGTTTATTTCCATGAATTGTGGTAAGCTTGAAACATTCAGTATCTTTTAATGAAAATTGAATGTGAATTGTTAATTTATGCCTGTATATATGTGTAGTTCAGTAGCAAACATGATGTAAAGCCTATAATGCTCCAGCCTGAACAGAAGGTGTCGGAGGAAAGTAAAACAGCATGGAATGGCCAAACAGTACACTGACACCTAGATGATTGACTAGAAAGAAATAATGCTGGAAGTGCAGAGGCGTAGTAACCATTAAGGAGGTTAATACTGGTATAAAGTATTTCAGATGAAGCTGACAGTTGGCCTAACGCTCTGAACTCAATGTTTGTGATGTATTGTGCTCAGTGTAGAACTAGAGTATCAATTAGTTATGAAGTAGAAGGTACATCCTTCTTGTTTTCAGGGACTGTGGTCTTAACGTTATTGAGCAGCACCTGGTCAGAGCTTTGCTGAATCCAGAGTCGGACAGCATACTCCTTGGTCCATTTAGCTAGCAGTGAGGTGTCTCCAGAGCACAGGGGAGAAATCGAGCAGAGGAGTCTTTTCCTGCCGCCATCACGCAAGATAAGCTGATGTGGACAGCTGAGCTCAACATTATGTACCCCCATCTTAAAATGACATTGTAAAAATAACATTAAGAGGGGAATTAAATTGTTTTAATATCAGGAACTGAGAACATCTCCAATACTAGTTCCAATAAAGACAAACTATTGAAGTCATGATGACAAATACCAACAGAGCTTGAACAAAACAAAACCAGTATTACCTCATATTACTACTACACAACTGACACACATAGGATACTTTTAATAATATATGTCACTACAATATTCATATTGATAAATTCTGTACTTATAACTTGTAATTAAAATTGATTGTGATTCCTGGTTCCCTTTGTATTTGAATCAGGACACATATTCATTCATGACAGCAATGAATACATATTGTTATTTGAAAAGTTATCAGTGACTCCTTTAAGATATCCTTGTAGAGTGTTTTATGTATGTGAGTGTCACAGTGTTGTCAAGTGTAGTGGAATAAATTAAATTGTTGATCTGTCTGTTGTTGTTTTGACTTACACTTCATCATACACATACCCTAGACATATAACGTAGTCATCACACTATTCCAGAGTAATTCTGACTGAGGTATACATATGTGGCAGCAAGTAAGGTTATATATAATACACTACTCTTATTAGATATATATATATATATATACCTTCACAGCTGATCTCAGTCAGTACACTAAGTCCCCTATAAATATTTATAACATCTCACTTCACCACATATATTGGGGTCTCGCTCTTGGGATTTTGAATCTTTACCTATTACAAATATTGGGGGTAATTCACTTCAGGGAATATAAGAATTAAAAGGTATCCTTGGGTGGAATTAAATAAGGTTGAGCTCACGGTGCCTGTGTTGTCCATTAGATATATATTTAGAGATTGAATTGTTGGTTAGACATTGTATAAATTTACCTGATAGACAATGGCGGACCTGGCCAAGTTTCGATCTGCTGCTGTTCAGACTGCAAAAGAGTTAGGATTAGATGGGCAAGTTATGGTTGCCTATGTCACTACGGAATGTGACAAATTTATTGAACGCGAAGAAAGAAGGTTTGAAGCCGAAAGAAAGTTAGAGGCTGAAAGGGAAATTAAGAAGTTACAATTTGAGGCTGAGGCTGAGACTAAGAGGTTGCAGATTGAGGCTGAGGCTAAGAAATTGGAAGCAGAAAGAGAAGACAGAAGATTGACTGCAGAAAGGGAAGCAGAAGAAAGAAGATTGACCGCAGAAAGGGAAGAGAAGAAATTAGCTGCAGAAAGGGAAGCAGAAGAAAGAAGATTGACTGCAGAAAGGGAAGAGAAGAAATTAGCTGCAGAAAGGGAAGCAGAAGATAAAAGATTACAAAGGGAACATGAGTTACGACTAAAGGAGTTTGAGTTTCAAGGCCATGCTCCTGAAAATGGTGCCAGTCCCTTTGCCTCTGATGCCACTGCTAGCCAAGGAGCCTCAACCTCAGCTATGAATTTTCATTTAGATCATTTTGTTGAGAAAGACGATGATATAGAGAGCTATCTAAATAGGTATGAACTATTAGCTACCACGTATGGGTTAGAGAGAGAGAGGTGGAGCTTAAAGTTATCTCAAGGACTTCGTGGGGCAGCTTATGAAGTTTTTGCAAAAATGAGCAGAGCTGATCAGGAAAATTATGACATGCTAAAGCAGGCTCTTTTGTTAAGATATGAAAAGAATGCAGAATTTTATAGGAAAAAATTTAGGAATGCTAAACTACTGTCAGGTGAAACCTATCACCAGTTCTCTGCACGAATAGAGACATACTTGGAGAAATGGACTTCTCTGGGGAAAACCCAAGATCTTAAGGAAATGGTCCTTATAGAGCAATTAAGAGAGTCCATGGCTCCAGACCTGAGAAAGTTTCTCATGGAACAAGGTGCAGAGAGGCTGGGTGAGTTGCTAAATGTTGCTGAAAGGTATCAAGCAGCTCAAGCAGAGGTAACAGGTAATAAAAAGAAACAAGTGGATAACTTTAGGGCACCACAGAACTTTAATAAATTTGATCCTAGGGATCAAAACAAAGGTAAGCACCAGTTTGATAGGCCACGGTATGAAAATAAAAATAAATTCCCACAATTCGATGAAAGGAAATATGATGAAAGAAAATCTTTCAACCAAGGAAAAAGGTGGTGTAAGAATTGTCAGATGGACAATCATGACACTGACCGTTGCAGAAGGAAACCTGTGTATATGGCAACCCTTCAGGTCAGGTCGACCTCAAAACAGGAGGAGGATATTATGTTGGATACCACTCCAGAAGAGATGAGGAAGGCACAGGCTGGGGATAAAACACTCAAGCCTTGTTTCAGAAAATTGTCAACTTGTCATACAACTCCAGGCAAGGGAGATTTTTACATGAAAAACAAGTTGATGTATAGGAAGACTGGAGCTAGATCCAAAGGTCAGGGACAGCTGGTACTTCCTAAAAGATATAGGGCAGACTTAATAAGGAGCCTACATGTGAAACCAGATGGGGACCATGAGAAGATAGGTACCATCATTCAAAAGGTGGCTCACAATTATTATTGACCCAAAGCAAGATGGGACATTGAGAATTTTGTAGAAAGGTGTAGCATAGCACATGAGGGAACACCCACAAGTGGGAACATTGATCAGGACCTGGACACGCCACGGGGCACAATTAGGCCTGATAATAAAAAGAAAAATAGATTTGATAAAGTGGACCAAATGGAATGGGAAGCCCCTTTTCACGGACAAGCTTCACTTAACTGTTTTACAATGGCCACTATGCGGAGAGTGCAAAAAGATGTCTTACCCCAGGATAAGCCGACAATCCCTCAATCGGACTTAAACAAACTGGAGGAAGAAGATGTAGAGAGGAAATCTCTCATCAAGAATTTTAAGTGGGGAGAAAGCCCCAAAAGAAAAATTGGTAGCGGTCGTTTTGTGAATGATAATTCTGGGAAGAAAAATCATCACTATAGAGCTTCGAGTGGAAGAGACCATACCGGTGCATGGACAAATAGGTCCACAAAAATAAAGGTCCACATGTAGCTTTGTTAAGAACGTGGACTGATGAAAAGGCAGAGGAAAACATTACATCTTCATACCAATATGTGAATGAGCTGACCACTCGTTTAAAAACTGGCTGAAAACTTGCCAATGAAAATTTGAAACAAGCCAGGAAGAAACATGCTGCCTATTATAACAGGAAGGCGAAAGACAGAGATTTGGCTGTGGGAGAGAAGGTACTGCTTCTTCTCCCCGGGAGTCAGAATAAGTTACAGATTGGATGGCAGGGTCCATATACAGTTCTAGAGAAGGTGTCTAGAACAAATTATAAGATAGATAAGAAGGGGAAAGAAAAAATCTATCATGTGAATCTCCTGAAGAAATATTTGGAAAGAGAACATCAGGAAGAGACACACTTGTTGACCTTGTCCATCGCCATGGAGATGAAAAAGGAACCACTTTCATCATTTGAATATCCATTACACCCCTGTGAGACAGCAGCACAGGTGAAAATCAGTACACATTTAACGAAAACTCAGAAAGAGAGAGTGCAACAGGTTCTAAATAATCATGCAGAGGTGTTAACAGACCGACCAGGGCATACAAACCTATTGGAATATGATATGAAACTGATAGACCCCACACCTGTCTGTATGAAACCATATTCGATTCCGTTTGCTAAGGAGAAAGCTTTGAAGGAAGAGATAGACTATCTATTGAAGGAAGGAATTATTTCACACAGTGAATCTTCGTATAGTTCCGGTGTTGTACTCTTAAGGAAGCCCTCTGGAGAACATAGACTCTGTATAGATTACAGGAGACTGAATGCTATTACAGAAGGACAGGTGGATCCATTGCCGGATACAAATCAGCTGTTTGCCAGACTAAATAAAGCTAAATATTTCTCAAGGGTGGATCTGAGTAAAGGATACTATCAGATTCCAGTAAAACCTGAGATCAGACAAAATTGTTGGATGTAAACATTTCGGAGGAACGTAATGAATCCCTGATTTGCCTCTTTGATTGAGGATATTCCGAATGTTTCATACAGGATAATAAGAAGATTATGGGATCCACTACGAAAACTCTGCTATCACCAGGTATATGTTATCTCCTCATAACGTACATTTTGAGGGAAATATAATGTTCTCTGGACATGTCATTGCGCAGACTCAGAGAAGAGAAATGGTGAATACGGGTTGCGAAGCAGCATTAAGACAAGCACTCACACTTGCGGCTGTTCAGTAACATAACCGAAATATATATTATTGGTTGTAGAAGTCTGAGGCAGATTTCATGAGTAGTGCCTACTCTCAATGGGCCCAACTACATAAAACCATGATAGCACCACAGCAGAGTAAAGTCAAGTTGACTTACATTTATCTATGTGTATATAGAATAAAGGACTGACATGGGATGTCTGTTTTAAGAGGGGAGGTGTCGTGAAATATTCTAATCCACATATATAAATTATCAAGTAAATATAAAGCCTAATAAATACATATAATAAAGAAAGGAAGAAGAATGGTAAAGAACAGTGCTGTCACAATGACAGTACTCGAAATCCCCTTTGTTTTATGCTTCGTCTGCAAATTGTAACGTTTCCACGTTAAATATAAGCCACTGCATAAATACAAGCGTTTCCACAACACATTAAAACGGGTATTGCATTTCTAAGAAAAACATTGAGAGGCACACTGCGTAATGACCTAAATTAATCCTAACATTAATTATACTACGTTACCCAAAACGAACGAACAGATGGACTCAAATAGAAAGAGAGAGGGGAGGGCTGAAAATCAGGAACGCATGCAACACGCGTCGCGCGATACACTATTACTACTATCACGCGTGTAAGGCCACATGCACTAACTTTTTTTCAGACGGACAGTGATAAAATTCACTACCCTTCCCAGAGTTAGGTTTTTAAATCCTGAAAAACTCTTATTAGGAAAGATGACAATAGATGGGTTTACGTTTGAAAACATTACAGTACCCAGACAGCACATCTTCGAAACAGGAGGTAGAAGAAATTGCATATTTTGAACGCAGCCACGTAGCTCTTTTAAATTTGTATATTTGGGTTCCTTAGGGCTTGCTGACAAAGAATATGTAAAACGTTACGCAAATAGTCTAGGAATTAACAAGTTATAGCCAAAATAAAATGATGGTGCTGTCAGACAACACCCAAAATCAGAATCGCTCAGTGGTAGATTTTTTAAACCACCATTGTACGGGAAATGGGCCACAAGTTACATTTGAACTGATTGGCTGGAATGATATGTAAGGCTAAACACGATTAGTCGGACTATAAATGCTATCCTTGGTTGTTAGGGGAGACGTAGGAAGGTAAAATTTTTTCAAACACTTGTCGAAACGTGGCTCCATTGGCCAGAATTCATTGCTAGTCAACGTATCTGTGTTTATTTCCATGAATTGTGGTAAGCTTGAAACATTCAGTATCTTTTAATGAAAATTGAATGTGAATTGTTAATTTATGCCTGTATATATGTGTAGTTCAGTAGCAAACATGATGTAAAGCCTATAATGCTCCAGCCTGAACAGAAGGTGTCGGAGGAAAGTAAAACAGCATGGAATGGCCAAACAGTACACTGACACCTAGATGATTGACTAGAAAGAAATAATGCTGGAAGTGCAGAGGCGTAGTAACCATTAAGGAGGTTAATACTGGTATAAAGTATTTCAGATGAAGCTGACAGTTGGCCTAACGCTCTGAACTCAATGTTTGTGATGTATTGTGCTCAGTGTAGAACTAGAGTATCAATTAGTTATGAAGTAGAAGGTACATCCTTCTTGTTTTCAGGGACTGTGGTCTTAACGTTATTGAGCAGCACCTGGTCAGAGCTTTGCTGAATCCAGAGTCGGACAGCATACTCCTTGGTCCATTTAGCTAGCAGTGAGGTGTCTCCAGAGCACAGGGGAGAAATCGAGCAGAGGAGTCTTTTCCTGCCGCCATCACGCAAGATAAGCTGATGTGGACAGCTGAGCTCAACATTATGTACCCCCATCTTAAAATGACATTGTAAAAATAACATTAAGAGGGGAATTAAATTGTTTTAATATCAGGAACTGAGAACATCTCCAATACTAGTTCCAATAAAGACAAACTATTGAAGTCATGATGACAAATACCAACAGAGCTTGAACAAAACAAAACCAGTATTACCTCATATTACTACTACACAACTGACACACATAGGATACTTTTAATAATATATGTCACTACAATATTCATATTGATAAATTCTGTACTTATAACTTGTAATTAAAATTGATTGTGATTCCTGGTTCCCTTTGTATTTGAATCAGGACACATATTCATTCATGACAGCAATGAATACATATTGTTATTTGAAAAGTTATCAGTGACTCCTTTAAGATATCCTTGTAGAGTGTTTTATGTATGTGAGTGTCACAGTGTTGTCAAGTGTAGTGGAATAAATTAAATTGTTGATCTGTCTGTTGTTGTTTTGACTTACACTTCATCATACACATACCCTAGACATATAACGTAGTCATCACACTATTCCAGAATAATTCTGACTGAGGTATACATATGTGGCAGCAAGTAAGGTTATATATAATACACTACTCTTATTAGATATATATATATATATACCTTCACAGCTGATCTCAGTCAGTACACTAAGTCCCCTATAAATATTTATAACATCTCACTTCACCACATATATTGGGGTCTCGCTCTTGGGATTTTGAATCTTTACCTATTACAAATATTGGGGGTAATTCACTTCAGGGAATATAAGAATTAAAAGGTATCCTTGGGTGGAATTAAATAAGGTTGAGCTCACGGTGCCTGTGTTGTCCATTAGATATATATTTAGAGATTGAATTGTTGGTTAGACATTGTATAAATTTACCTGATAGACAATGGCGGACCTGGCCAAATTTCGATCTGCTGCTGTTCAGACTGCAAAAGAGTTAGGATTAGATGGGCAAGTTATGGTTGCCTATGTCACTACGGAATGTGACAAATTTATTGAACGCGAAGAAAGAAGGTTTGAAGCCGAAAGAAAGTTAGAGGCTGAAAGGGAAATTAAGAAGTTACAATTTGAGGCTGAGGCTGAGACTAAGAGGTTGCAGATTGAGGCTGAGGCTAAGAAATTGGAAGCAGAAAGAGAAGACAGAAGATTGACTGCAGAAAGGGAAGCAGAAGAAAGAAGATTGACCGCAGAAAGGGAAGAGAAGAAATTAGCTGCAGAAAGGGAAGCAGAAGAAAGAAGATTGACTGCAGAAAGGGAAGAGAAGAAATTAGCTGCAGAAAGGGAAGCAGAAGAAAGAAGATTGACTGCAGAAATGGAAGCAGAAGATAAAAGATTACAAAGGGAACATGAGTTACGACTAAGGGAGTTTGAGTTTCAAGGCCATGCTCCTGAAAATGGTGCCAGTCCCTTTGCCTCTGATGCCACTGCTAGCCAAGGAGCCTCAACCTCAGCTATTAATTTTCATTTAGATCATTTTGTTGAGAAAGACGATGATATAGAGAGCTACCTAAATAGGTATGAACTATTAGCTACCACGTATGGGTTAGAGAGAGAGAGGTGGAGCTTAAAGTTATCTCAAGGACTTCGTGGGGCAGCTTATGAAGTTTTTGCAAAAATGAGCAGAGCTGATCAGGAAAATTATGACATGCTAAAGCAGGCTCTTTTGTTAAGATATGAAAAGAATGCAGAATTTTATAGGAAAAAATTTAGGAATGCTAAACTACTGTCAGGTGAAACCTATCACCAGTTCTCTGCACGAATAGAGACATACTTGGAGAAATGGACTTCTCTGGGGAAAACCCAAGATCTTAAGGAAATGGTCCTTATAGAGCAATTAAGAGAGTCCATGGCTCCAGACCTGAGAAAGTTTCTCATGGAACAAGGTGCAGAGAGGCTGGGTGAGTTGCTAAATGTTGCTGAAAGGTATCAAGCAGCTCAAGCAGAGGTAACAGGTAATAAAAAGAAACAAGTGGATAACTTTAGGGCACCACAGAACTTTAATAAATTTGATCCTAGGGATCAAAACAAAGGTAAGCACCAGTTTGATAGGCCACGGTATGAAAATAAAAATAATTCCCACAATTCGATGAAAGGAAATATGATGAAAGAAAATCTTTCAACCAAGGAAAAAGGTGGTGTAAAAATTGTCAGATGGACAATCATGACACTGACCGTTGCAGAAGGAAACCTGTGTATATGGCAACCCTTCAGGTCAGGTCGACCTCAAGACAGGAGGAGGATATTATGTTGGATACCACTCCAGAAGAGATGAGGAAGGCACAGGCTGGGGATAAAACACTCAAGCCTTGTTTCAGGAAATTGTCAACTTGTCATACAACTCCAGGCAAGGGAGATTTTTACATGAAAAACAAGTTGATGTATAGGAAGACTGGAGCTAGATCCAAAGGTCAGGGACAGCTGGTACTTCCTAAAAGATATAGGGCAGACTTAATAAGGAGCCTACATGTGAAACCAGATGGGGACCATGAGAAGATAGGTACCATCATTCAAAAGGTGGCTCACAATTATTATTGACCCAAAGCAAGATGGGACATTGAGAATTTTGTAGAAAGGTGTAGCATAGCACATGAGGGAACACCCACAAGTGGGAACATGGATCAGGACCTGGACACGCCACGGGGCACAATTAGGCCTGATAATAAAAAGAAAAATAGATTGGATAAAGTGGACCAAATGGAATGGGAAGCCCCTTTTCACGGACAAGCTTCACTTAACTGTTTTACAATGGCCACTATGCGGAGAGTGCAAAAAGATGTCTTACCCCAGGATAAGCCGACAATCCCTCAATCGGACTTAAACAAACTGGAGGAAGAGGATGTAGGGAGGAAATCTCTCATCAAGAATTTTTAAGTGGGGAGAAAGCCCCAAAAGAAAAATTGGTAGCGGTCGTTTTGTGAATGATAATTCTGGGGAAGAAAAATCATCACTATAGAGCTTCGAGTGGAAGAGACCATTACCGGTGCATGGAAAATAGGTCCACAAAATAAAGGTCCACATGTAG